>JAVJAP010000142.1:0-176888 GCA_034770075.1 Aralia elata
CCAAGGCTTGGTTTGAACCCTCACGCACGCGCCGCTGACCGCCTGGTCGGGGGCCGAGCTCGTGGTTCGTGGGGTCTGGGTCCTACTTGTATATATTTTTTGGACAAAATTTTATTTGAATTTTGTTTTTATTTTATTTTAGTTCTATTATCCCAAAACAAAACTGTGTCGTTTTGAATAAATATTATGTATTGTCATTACTGTGTCGTTTTGGGATTGACAGACGCGTCAATACTGCAAGGGCTATCTGATCAAACGGACGTCACAAAAACTTACGGCATTTTTTTGGGACCCCTTTCTTGTTCCGAACAGACATGCCCATTTTGGCCATGGCCGAACAGTATGGCATTTCATACTATTTCAAATGGTCGTGTCCTATCAGGAGGTTAACGAATCCTTCCTTTAAATAGAGTAGGAGGGGCGGGCCTTTTCATTCCATTCAGTTTTACCCACCAATTAAGCTATTATTTGGAGAGTCATAATTCAGTTAGAGTCTTAGAGAGAAAGAGAGAGTCAGAGCATTCTTTGGTTCGCTGATTGTGTTATTTGTAGTGCTGCTATAACACAAGTTGTCATTGATATCCTGGGGAGACAAGTGCCGCTAAACTCGAAGCACCAATAAGGAGGGCATAATTGTCTTAAGGACATAGTATTCAATACTAGCCTTGACATCTTCATATTTTACCAAGTTCGGCTATATCAGACTAGTTTATATATAATATTAATTATTATAGATATATAAGTTTCCATATTATTATTAATTTGTTAGTTGCAAATTTATATTATTAAATTAAATATATATCTTCCCTAACAGATTATATCTTGGACACTCTTCAAAAGCGATTTCAGAATCAAATTTTTCAATCATTTTTTTCATTTAAAACTAGGCTTATTCACCCATGATGCCTTGAGGAGCTTGTGAAGATATTCGCATGTAGGATAAACAATTGCACAGTTGGTTCTTCCTGTATTTGTTAAGGTTGATCCAAAGGATGTAACGTTACTAAATTAGGGAGTTTGAACAAGCTTTTATTAAAACGACATAAGAAACGTTTTCGTGGTTGACATGGTTAAGGTAGACCATGTGGGGAGAGTTACACTTAGTTGAAGCTGCAAATTTATCAGAATACAATCTTGATGAAAATGGTAAGCTTTCTTCTACTTTATAATCATAAGAATGCTAGATTTATTATCTAGTGTGTAAAAGGGCAAACCGTTTATTTGTTTGAATCAAATTTAATAGAAATTAAGTTGTTATTCCAAAAGTGAAATTAATAATGTAAGAGAGAATTTCATAAAATCTTACTAGTGGAAACTAGCAATTCTTGATATTAGAACTCTGCATATGATTTCTACCACAATAAAATCATTGTTGGAGATATATCAGGTTGACCTTTGTTAGGAATATTCTGCATTGGATAAGATAAAGACCTACTTTGGAGTCAAGAGATAATCCCTTAATTAGTCCCTAAAATTATATTTATTTTTCATACGTTTAGTCTCTTAGTTATTTTTTTATTGTGTGTGTATTTGGTCCTCCAAACTTCCATAAATTAATTGCCATCTGTAAGTAATCTGATCTCACAAAAAAATAGAACAATTAAAGGGAATCTAAATATGACAACAACAACTATATTTGAGGATTATAATCTGTCAAATAAGGCTACTTGTTTTGGTGAAACTCAAATATGCACAATACCAACATATTAGATAGTTTTTGATGCGGTTAACATGAAAAACCACTAATATAGTTTGTGTGTGGAAGTATGCAAAAAAATATATTAGGTGTCGGGGACATCAATACCTATAGTAAAAACTTGTATTGGGGAACATATACTATAAAGGGATTGTCCCTAGATTCTCAATTTTATGATTTTTTTGGTTTTGAAACACAACAGTATACTATTACAATTGTCAGTAATTCTAATTGATAAACCTTTAAATCCTAGGGGCCGAGGGAGAGCCATAGCAGAAGGGACCAAGACGGGAACTCGGGAAGCCCAGATAAACTTTTCTTTTCATGTAGTGTTTGTGTATCAATTCTGACTTGTATTGAGAATTAATTAGACTTGTAATATGTGACCTTCTGCTTCACTCGTTTATAAACAAGTCGAGTTCGTACTCAACCAACACAATTGTTAAAGCTCGCCTTAAAACTCCAGCCCGACTCGAAATTTGGTCAGTATTAACTTTTGTAGACGTATGTCGAGTTTGAACCAAGTTAAAAATCCGACTCAATTTTATGTTATGGCCCTAATGAGAGTGTTATATACTATTTACTACCTTGGGCCTTGTAATAACTATGTGTTTTACTATTTATAATAAGTGGGGCGGGGTCGGGATGGTGTTGTGTGCTGGTGAGGAGCTATTGTGGTAAATTGGTAGGGGCCTCACATATATATATTATGGCGTTGTCTTGATGTCTTAAACAAAAAAACGGGTTCTCATAGAGATGGTCCTTTCTCTTCCAGCTTGCCTAGCTTGTGGCATTCGGCAACGATAGCAATTCAAGTGTAATACACGTGCGGGGTCATTTGTTTCATATTTGGTCTCTCTGAATTCACATTATTTCTTGTGTAGCTGACAAAGTTTCAGAACGATAGTATACTGAAGTTCCATCCAACTTGAGTGATATTTTGGTGTTTTGTGAAGGATTGAATAATCTTTGAGACTATATTCATTTCATAGATTCTAATTGCCCAAGCCGATTAATCATAGCCTTATATTGTCTTATCGTCACATAGATTATTTTTGTATGAAATTATTCATGGGATAACTTAAAATAATTTTGTGTTATGTTTGTTTTGTTCAGGATTATTTAAAGAAGTGAATAAAAACTTAATTGTTTGGACTATCATTATCCTTATTACTAATAACAAAAATATCATATTCTCATTAATTTAAGTATAGATAGATATGATAAGATACATCGGTCTTTTTAAATAAAGTTAAAGGTTAATTTTGTCCACAAATTTTTAGTCCCAAATGGTAGGGATTATAATACCTAGTTGAACATACTATTAAATAGTCCTCCCCTTTCAAGTCATTTTATTATCCGGTACTAATAGTCCCAAGTCTATTTTTAAAAATAAACAAGAGATTTGGGATTAATAGTCCAATCTCAAGTATAATACTTGCAAAACAAATATAGCCTTGGAATTTTGGACACTACAAGGTGTAAAAGAGATTTGTTCATCAAGAAAGAGGAGAGTATTCAGCTTCTAATTCAGACCTAGATTTGTGGTTAAGAAACATTTTATTATGGATTTAGATCCCCTTCAATACACCTTCCCCTCTAATTTCATTCAATACATCATATTTTTATAGTTGTGAATAGTATAATTGAAAATCGATACCAATTAACTAATTTATTATATTTAATAACATAATTTTTTTTTAAATGAAAAGTAATCCGACACTTTTTTCACCATTTGATGAATTTGTGAATTTTTTTTTATCAAAATTTCAATAGATGAAAATTGTTTTAAACATTTAATAGAGAAAATACTTTTTATGATTTATAATTTTTTTGTAAGATTAATCTTAATATCATCAGTTATCTATTAACATATTTTGATCATTAATACCAAAATATAAGAGGCCTTAAAAAAGACTCTAATCGTTACAATTTGAAAAATATATTTTGAAAAATAATTAGTAACACCACACAAATTAGTTCACGCCACTTGGTCTCCCATACCCGAATACTTCCTTATTTGTACTCAATTTACTTAATAACTCTACCCAAAATTAAAAATGGGATTATCCCATAAAATATTGGAATGAGTAAAAATAATCAATATGGGGTTTGCCCATTTATTCGGAACACCCATATAAAATAATTCGGATACAAATTAAATCGCTAGCGAGCTCAAATAAATATTCCAACGCTTGGAAAAATTATCTTATCGCATACACGCTTTAATGAAAATAATAGAAATCGTAAAAATATTATGGCATGAATAGTTTTTTAGCGACATCCCGCGAAATTAATTTATTCACTTATATAAAACTATAACACGTAAAATTCATGTATTCACATAATTCAGTGTCATACAACCTTTAAACACATAACACATAATAATATAAATAAAATAAAAATTTATTTTATTCACGCATAAGCTTGGGTTAGAAGAAAATTAAAAATTCCGGAACGCTACATATCGAATCGAGTAATGAAGACTATAACTGGTTATCCTTAGAAAAATAAATGGATGAATTCACTGGACTTAACGATGCCTATTATTATCATCCATTTTTTGGATTGTCTAAAAATTTATTGTGTAGGGTCGCGAACATCTCTATAATTGCAGGCAGACCATGTGAGAATTTAAAGTTTTAATAGGATCAAGATTTTAGACTTAAATAAAACGCTACATTATTGGTGGGTGATCCGTTTCTTTCAATCCTACATTGATAACTCTATATTTAAATCTTTATCTCTTGGTTGAAGTCAAAACAGTTCAATATATATATTGCGTTAATTATTTAGTGTATGACGGAAGAAGATGAAAGAAAATAAGGACAAAAATTTAATTAAATAATTTGAGGCGTGTTCTAGAAAAGTTTTCTTTTATAAAACGTTTATTTGTTCCTACAATTTGAGACATGTTCTAGAAAAGTTTAAAATTTAATTAGATAATTTAAAACATTTAATTAGATTATTTGAGGCATGTTTTAAAAAAGTTTTCTTTAAAACGAAGCTATTATATCTCACAATGACTAAAGAGACAAAGATTTGTGGACCGTGTGTGTGATCCGTTCTGACGGGAATGTCAGACATTTAAGTGATTTGAAGTGGGGGAGTTTGTAACACATCAGTCCCACATCGAAAGATATGAAAAAAATTTATCTTTATAAAAAGAATTAAGTTAGTAACAATAATACTTTCTGCACCTGATATGGAAAACATTTATCTTTGTCTGTATGCAAAATTAATTTTCAAACCTGTACTACTCAAACTTATTTAAGACAGTGACATTTCTATATCAAAATCCAACAGCTTGATGCATATATAGCCTATATATACCTAGCTAGTCTATACATCACGAAATCAATACCAACTTGCTTGCTTGCCATTTAAAAGCAGTTACATATAGGATTATGGAATTGTCTAGTGGTAGTAATGAGTTGCTTCATGCTCAAGCTCACATATGGAACCACATATTCAACTTCATAAACTCCATGTCACTCAAATGTGCCGTTCAACTCAATATACCAGATATCATCAACAACCATGGAGGACCAATCAAACTCTCAGACTTAGTCCGGGCTCTGCCAATCGACAAGGCAAAAATCGCATTGCATTTATCGTCTAATGCGCATTTTAATTCATTCCGGATTTTTTCAAAAGCAAAAGATCTCCAAAAAATGAAAAAGAAGAAGAAGAAGGTTATTTGCTTGCCCCGCCATCTCGTCTCTTGCTTAAGAATGAACCCTTAAGCGTGACACCATTTTTGCTAGCCATGCTTGATCCTATCTTGATAGAACCGTGGCACCATGTGAGCGAGTGAGTGGTTCCAAAATGATGTTCCAAACCCATTTCATACGGCTCATGGGACAACATTCTGGGACTACGCGGGCCATGAACCAAACCTTAAACAATTTCTTTAATGATGCCATGGCTAGTGATGCCCGATTGATATCAAGTGTGGTGATTAAAGAGTGTAAAGGAGTGTTTGAGGAGATTAAGTCATTAGTAGATGTTGGGGGCGGTATAGGGACCATGGTGAAGGCCATTGCAGATGCATTCCCACAGTTGCAATGCATTGATTTTGATCTCCCACATGTGGTTGCTGGTTTGGAAGGGAGTAACAACTTGAGCTATGTTGGAGGCGACATGTTTGAAGCTATTCCTCCTGCTAATGCTGTTTTACTAAAGGTATAATTATAAATATTTTTGGCCACTTTATTTTTGTTTATTATTTCCCTTTAGTTAATGCATATTAATATGGGCAATGAAAATGACAGTGGATACTGCATGATTGGAATGATGAGGAGTGCATAAAAATATTGAAGCGATGCAGAGAAGCAATTCCAAGCAAGGAAAACGGAGGAAAGGTGATTATCATAGACATGATGGTCGACAATCGGAAAGGAAGCCATGAATCAATCGAAACACAATTATTCTCCGATATGTTGATGATGATTTTGCTCACGGGAAAAGAAAGAGAAGAGAAAGATTGGGCAAAACTCTTCTCTAATGCTGGCTTTAGTGATTACATGGTAACTCCCATACTCGGTTTGAGATCTCTTATTGAGGTTTATCCTTGATAAACCTTGATCGATGCATGCTTGTTGAATGATGCCTTAGGAGCTGCTGATGTTTGAGTTGTTATGGTTTAATAAAACGCATGCTAAATTGAAGTTGTCAAAGTCTGTTAGGCTTGACCTACTCTTCTGCTATTTTGTTGAAAGTTCTGTTATGTAACGTTTCAACAAATTTAGTTGCATTGTTTATGTTTTTTTTTTGTTTTTTTTGATAAGTTGTATAAATAAGTGCTTTGATGATCAATAAAAGGTGTGCTTAAGAAGTCTCAAAATTAAGTTTGTTTTTGTCTTCTTTTACATTTTATTTCTGTCATGAACCATCACTGCTCAAATACTCTCGACATATAGAGATAATCGCGACCTTTAGGTTTCAAGTTCAATTCTCACTTTTATGCGAGTTTAATTTTTTCTTTGTAAAATTTGATAAACTTTATTGATTAATATTAATGTAATTTTTCATTGTTAGTCACTACAAGAAAAAAAGTTAAGTCAGCCGGATTTATTTCCGTCGGAGTACATTTCGTCAAGCATAACGTAATTCCAACGGAATTACCCGTCAAAGATAAGTACCGTCGAACTTAAGCCTTTCTCGACGGAATTCCGTTGAAAACAGAAGCCCATATTTGGCACCAAGTTTTCCGCCAACGCGAAACCTAATGTCGACGGAATTGTGGTACTTTCGACGGAATGTTTGTCGAGGATTAGCTAATTTGGAGGGAACTATTTTCGACGTAAGTTCCGTCTGAAATAAGTTAAAAACCTAATCTGTTCATTTTTTGCAGCTGCCTCACCTCACTAACAACTCTCACTTTCTCTCTCATCGCTGCCTCATCTCTCTCTCAGTCACTCTCTCACTCTCATCTCACACTCACTCTCTTATCTCACTCTCATCTCTCTCGACAGTCCATCTCAGTCCACTACCTCCATTAACGCCGCTGGCAGCCCACCTCGTTGGCCTCCCCATCTCCATCGCAGTTGGTGGCTTGGACCATCTCATATCATTAGGTAGATTTAAACCTTCTATTCAAGGTAAGTTCAACTAATTTGTGTATTTAGATTGAATATTGGTCTAAAATTGGTATAATTAGTATATTCGTGTAAGGCTTGATCATTCGGGTCTAAAATTGGGGTTATTGGAATGTGTAAATTGTTTTAAAATAGTTAATTTATTGAAATTTGGTCTAAAATTGTTGAAATTGGGTTGCAATTGGGATTGGGTTTGAAATTGCTGAAATTGGGATTGAAATTATAATTTGGGTCTGTTTTGAATTAGGGATTCATTATTTTGATTTTGTTTGAATATATTATCTGATTTGGTAGACCAATTACAGTGATTCAGTTTTTGCCTTATAATCTGATTTGGTTCAATAAGTTTATGTGGTTCAAAAATCTGATGTGGTTGGTTCAGTTGTACTGAATTTAGTTCAATTTGTCCATTCTCTACCTTTTTCTACCTTATCCATATCAATTTGGTTCAATAATTTGTGTGAATTGCATTGTGGTTGATACTTGCTTTTTTATTGCATTTTTTGCCTTTTTCTGCCTTATGGATTCTACTACTGTTATGCCTATATTATTGTCATCAATTGCAGGATTATGGATTGCAGTAATGTGTATTTAAAATTGGGTGTAGACTTATTTTCGATGAAATTTCTGACGAAATTTCCGTGGAAGTTATAGAAGGTAATAAATAAATCAATACTTAACTATAAAAGGTAATTAGGATTTAGTTTGTCATTAAAATAAACTAAACTATACAACTAAATAACATTTACTTAGTTGACTACCACTAAAATAAAATAAAAAATTATCATTAACGAGAACATACATAAATATTATAGTAAATATAATGTAAGAAAAAATGATAAAAATAATATAATATAAAAACTAAGTAGCATTTACTTAGTTTGGTACTCCTAAAACGAAATAAATTAACTAAAATAAATAAATTAATTTAAATTAAATTAAATTAAATTAATATAATTTAAATTAAAATAAAATAATATAATATAAAGTATATAATATATAATAAAAATAAATAGACAAAATAAAATAAAATAAATTAACTTAAACTAAATTAAATAATATAATGTAATACAAAAGGAATAAACAAAATAAAATAGAATTAATTAAAACAAATAAATTAAATTAACTTAAATAAATAATACAATTTAATATAATATAATTGAAAATAAATAAATAAATTGGAATAAAAGAAAATAAAATGATATCAATTAATTT
Source organism: Aralia elata (assembly GCA_034770075.1). NCBI lineage: Eukaryota > Viridiplantae > Streptophyta > Magnoliopsida > Apiales > Araliaceae > Aralia > Aralia elata. The sequence goes on from JAVJAP010000142.1 coordinate 8,512, forward strand.
AAATTAATTTAAGTAATTACATAAATTAAAAATAAATTAAATAAAATTATATTAATGAATTAAAATTAATAAAATAAATGAGATTAAAATTAATTAAAATGATATAATAAAGTATTATAATATAATATACTACCTGAAACTAAGTAGCATTTACTTAGTTATACTGCTACATAAAATAAAGTCCAAATACTATTATCTATTCAAATAAATAGTTTTCATAAACTACGTACGTAGCATTTACTTAGTTTCCCATTAGTCAAAATAAACTAAGTAACATTTGCTTAGTTTGTCACAAATAAATTAAACTACATATGTACCTGTGCATGTAATGTAGTTTAGAGCTTAGAAACCTGAATGTCGAATAGTCCCCAGTTTGGGACTGTTAGTGGATATTATGTCTCTCACTTAGGCCGGTGCCAATTGGTTGAGTACGTTTTTTCACGTTTTGAGGATTTTTCGGCTGTTATCTCTACATGTTCTTCGAGTGCATATTTAGATTAAGTTATCTTAGTCTATTTCGTGTACTTGGAGACCATGGGGAGGTGTTATCGAAATATTTTTGAAACAGAACAAACATGCTCAACGTGTTGGCACTAATGAGGAGACGCATCCAGGAACAGATAGACGCCTAACCCCTAGAGTGGAGATGCTAGAAAAATATAATTCATGCATGGACTACATACATGAATATCCCTGTTCTGAATGTGTCGTCTGTTTAGTTAAAGATGTCAGCCGATCGAAGTTGGATGTACTGTAGGATACCGATTAATGGGAGGGGATTAGTTGATGCTTATCGTGAAGCGGTGTGCAATTTTTTGAACAAAGCAATAGAACATGTTGGTGATCCGAACGGAAAGATGAGATGTCTGTGTTTTAAGTGTAAAAACCTGATTTGGAAGAAAGCCGACGAGATTAAATTCAACATATTTTCATGTGACTTTGTGGATGGGTATTCCATATAAATTCATTATGGGGAATCAGTTGAGTTAAGGGAACTGACCGACAGTGTAGACCAACCACCAGTTCACGAGGATTCATCAACCGATAACTATGATGTCGTGGAGATGTTAGTTGATGTTTATGGCCCTAACAATATAAATTGGGCTGAAAACGAGCATTCATCAACTAGTGCTCAACAAGAGCCAAATGATACAACTGCTGGATTTTACAAGATGCTATCTGAATTGGGGGTCCCATTGTATCCTGAAAATGATAAGTACACTAGACTATTTGCAATGACGAAGCTCTTACACTTCAAGAATGAGCATGACTACTGATGAGTGGGTTTTATACCTACGAATTGGTTACCTTTTAGTCTCAATTCTTTGTTATCTTTTAGTATTTTTAGTTGTATTTTACTTGTATTGCATTGTTTTGTAGGATACGACTATAGATGAGCAATTGTGGAATTTTTGGACTTCAGGGGTAAAAGTGTAATTCTTGCAGAATGGTCCACCGCCGGGGCCGCAAGCCCAAGCTTATTTTGCCACCGAGGCGGTCTCCCCAGGCATTTTTCACCGCCGGGGCGACGTCACCGCCGAGGCGAGCTCCCTAGGCCATTTCCACCGTTGGGGAGAGCTCGTTGGGATTGTTCAGCGGCTGACTTTGTCTTGTCTGCTGATAGTGGGTATTCGTTGGAGGAAATTCGGGAGCACGATGGTGACTAGTGGAGAGAGATTAATCAGTGTATTAGGCATCCAGGGAGTGAGATTCGAATTATCCAAGCTTTGCTATACACATTGGGAGCTAGGGTTTGAGCTAAGAACAATAAGAACAAAAGAAAAAAAAGAACATCATAGAATCACCAAGAAGCTGAAGATTACATTACTGAGAAGGAAAGCTAGAGAGAAGGATACTACAAGAATCAATTCGTGAATCAATCTAAAAAGGGGTTTTATCATTCTAACTTCTAGTATTTCATTTCTATTTTGTAATTTCAAAGCTATGTATTGTAATTTGAATATGATGTTACTGAAGGCTATTATGAGCTAATTCTTCAATTCTAAGATTCAATGGAACCCAACTCGTAGTTTGTTTTGAATGCTCTCTCTTTTGAATATTAGTTAGACTCTTGTGAATTGGAGTTCATAGCCTATGTTTATGGATTAATTGCTTGGCCCGTAATTACCTTGGTAATCTATATGAAATTGAGAAATGGAATATAGGTTGAGACCTAGTTATGAATTCATGTGAAAGTTGGATATTCTTTATGGATAATGTATGAGATTATGTGACGTGAGTCTTATGTATTATTCTCGAGGGTTGATAATTTGATTGTATTTGGGATAGACATATACCTAAATAACACATGTATCCAATTAAGAATCCTTGCTTAATGATTTCTATTGTGAAAGTTGGTAATTGATAGAATGGTTAATAAGATTTTACGTGACATGTATCTTTTTGAATGTTCTTGATATGAGATTCTTGTTAGTGTGTAGAATAGAGATATATTTATACACCACAATAGGAAATATGTATTCGACCATCGAGAGAGGCTTATATATACTTGTGATTTCTCGGGTAACAATTCTTATATTCTAACTAGTTGATAAAGGGAGAGTTGCGATTTACAAATGAAGAGTTGGGAGAAATTGTAATCTTAGATCTTTTTATCTTGAATTCTATCCGTGTTTAGTTAAACCTTGTTTTCTAAATTGTCTTTATTTAGTTTTAATCAACAACAAAATCAAATCATATTGTCATTGTTTAAATAAGATTAATTTTCATGCGATTGATAATTGGTAATTATTTAACATAATTCCTCGTGGGTTCGACACTTTACTTATCTTATATTACTTGTGGACCGCGTATACTTGCGCGTGTATTATTAATTGTGAAATCTAGCAACAACTACAGTGAGAGAGGTGTCAATGATTTGGTTGCTCTTATCAACGAGTTCTTACCTAAGGATCGTAGTTTGCCCGCGAATTATTTCGAAGTGAAGAAGATGGTAAATGGGTTGAATATAGGGTATCAGAAGATCGATACTTGTGAGCACGATTGTATGTTATACTATGGGGAGGACAAAGATAAGGTGTAATGTGATATATGCAACTTGCCTCTGTACAAGGTGACCAAACGTGGGGGGAAGGAGAAACATGTGCCCAAGAAGATCTTACGGTACTTCCTTTTGCGCCGAGGCTTCAACGGCTATTCATATCGTCTCACACTGCTAAGCATATGAGTTGACATAAAACAAGAGACGTTGTGCATGGTCAGCTGACTCACCCTGCAATGGAGATGAATGTAAGAAGTTTGATAAAAAAAAATTCACAGTTTGCAGAGGAAAGTCAGGAATATGAGGCTCGACATGGCTACGAATGACTTTTGCCCATTTAATAATTTTAGTCAGCCTTACTTTGTTTGGCCAGTGATCCTGTTAGCTTACAATCTTTCACCGTCAATGTGCATAAGGGATTCGTATTTGTTCTTGTTGGTCGATTTCGCAACCGAAAAATACGCACAAGTATACATGGTCAACAAGTAATATAATGATAAGAGAGTTGTCGATCCCACGAGGAATTAACTCTAATGTATCCCCAAGTACTAACTCAATATCGATTCGATCTAAATCAAACTCTTTGATTCAAGAGATAGATGGAAGTTATATCTAAATTGCATGACATATAAATAATAAGAATAGATAGATAAAGGTCTAAGATTACAATTTCCCCCATTCAAGCATTTTGTCAAACACTTGGCGTGCAATGCTTTGTTCAAATATCTTAACTCTCTTTTTAGATCAATTAACCACATAGAATTGACATCCAAGAAATCACAATTACGTAAGAGCCTCTGTCGATGGTCAATTACGAATCTTTCTTAAGCGGCATGTAGGTATATGTCTATCCTACACACTATCAAGAGACTAATTTCAAGAATAATTAATAAGACACATGTCACTAAATCTCATTAACCACGCTTTCAATTACCAACTTTCACATAGGAAGTCATTAAGATTAGATTCTCAATTGGTTGCACATGGTATCTAGGTATATGTCTATCCTAAATACTATCAAGTTACCTATCATTGAGGATAATCAACAAGACACATGTCACTAAATCTCAATTAATCACACACAATAATCTTTAACTTTCACATGATATCATAACTAGGTCTCAACACTATAATCCGTTTGTCAAGTTCATATAGGTTCCCACGGTAATTACGAGTCAAGCAATTAATCTATAAGCATAGGTTATGATAACCAATTCATAAGAGTAATAATAATCAACGAAGAGAAATCAATTCAAATAAGCAATGGGTTCAATTACAATTTCAAACCAATAACTGAAATCAAAATAAATAAACAAAGCAATAAGCCTAACTAACATCCTTGGAGTACAAAGCTAGATGAAAAGATTAGAGATGAACTCCCTTTTGATCTTCTCCTTTCCTTGTATTGCAGCCCTTGTTGGTGGAGCAAGCCTTCCATTGTTATTGGTTGCTCAAGCTTTCCCATTGCGGGGGCTTGAGCTACCTTTTCTCCTTCTTGCTCTAGGTTAGCTTCCACCCTCCAAGAATGTTGATTTTAGAAGTCTAGGATCTGTTAAAATGGAGGCTACATGTTGTATTTATAGTGCCTTATGAAAAACCCTAGTTTAGCCCATGAACAATTACCAAAAGGGGGCTGAAATCGCGAAATCTGGTGCATCTGGCGCTGCCCATCAGCCATTGGGCGCGTCCGCGCGCTGCCTGGCGCGCCTGCGCCAGCGTGCTGTCACCCGACTTAGCTTTGACCTTTGTTAGTAAAATGGTCATAACTTCTTCGTCCGAACTCGGATTAAGGCGATTAAGTAGGCTATAAAAAGCTAAGAAGGAGCTCTACAACTTTCATAACTGGAGCATGACGAGATAATGGCCGGAGGAAGGCTCCAATTGAGCCCGAAGCAACTGCTGTGTAAAATTCATGCCAAATCCGATGGTAAAATGGTCATAACTCTCTCATACGAACTTCAAATTGGATGATTCAAGATGGTCCGAAAAGCTGAGGAGAATATATATAACTTTCGTTCTTTGAGTTTTGAGAGATAAGGATTGGATTATGGTTGAAATTGAGCCGCAAGTAGCTGTTATGTCAATGTTGAGCTGAAAATGGCACTCAAGGCACTCCAAACGTTGACGCTCAAATAGCCTTTGCTCTATTTCCTACAAAACTAAGTAAAAACACATAAAAACAATACAAAACATATAAAAGCAATATAAAATCATAATATCTAAAAATAAGATAAAAATACAATAAAACCACATAAAGTACCCAAAGACTTACAAATTATCAAGGCCAAAAGTACCCAAATTGTGTGTATAAAACACACTCATCAGTTCTTGACTTTACTCATACCGGAGAATAAGAGTCCTACAAAAGATATAAATGTATACCTCAGGTCGTTAGTCGATGAACTTAAGATGTTGTGGGAGACGGGGGTCCAGACATATGAAAAATTGGTCAAAAAGAATTTTGTGATGAAGACAGCCTTATTGTGGACTATCACTGACTTTTCGGTCATTGGGATGATCAGTAGTTGGTCGACTCACGGTAAGTTGTCATGTCCAGTGTGTATGGGGGATATACAAGGCACACAACTGTAGCATAGATAAAAATGTAGTTTTTTGGAATAACTCGTAGATTCTTGCCAACTGATCACAATTATAGAAAGATGTCCACACAGTTCAACAAAAAGACAAAGAAGAAGGGGGTTGTTGGTCGACTGTTGAGCAGCAAGGTCTTGGTTTGGCTTAACGATCTGACATTTCCACCATCAGGGAAGGAGCACAGTAAGATGAGAGCATTAGGGTACGAGAAGACTCATAACTGGACACACTTGCCCATATGGTTTGAGTTGTCGTACTGGGTCATGCTTTCAGTTTGCCATTGTATTGATGTCATGCATACATAAAAGAATGTATTCGAGAACTTGTTTTACACCGTGTTAGATGCGGGTGGTAAAACAGAAGATAATGACAATGCATAAAAAGATTTGGAGGCACTGAACATAAGGTGGGAATTGTGGCTCCGCCCTAACAATTCAAAACCTAAAGCTTCATTTTATCTTACCAAGTAACAGGTTGAAGACATTTTCAAGTGGGTAAGTGCGTTGAAGTCCCAAATGAATATGCTTCTAACATATCTAGTTATAGTAAGGTTGAGCAGCTAAAAATTAATGGGTTCAAGAGTCACGATTATCATGTATTTATGTAGAAGTTGATGCCAATTGCATCGTAATGTGTTACCTAGAAAAGTTGTGGATGCATTAACCGAACTTTTAAATTTCTTTCGGGATCTATGCTCAACTGTAATAAGGTACAGTGATGTGGAGCTAATGGAGAACAATATTTTGCTTACCATTTACAAGCTCAACATGGTCTTCCTTCCAAGGTTCTTTGACTCGATGGAACATCTACCTATTCATCTACCATATGAACTAAAACTTGGCGGACCGGTGCAATATCGGTGGATGTATCCTTTTGAGATGTAATATCATCAACAAAGCTAAATTCTGATGACCATATTTAATTAATTTAGTTCAATCAACGTATTTTAGGTATATGCATTGATTAAAGTAGAAAGTTAAGAACAAAGCTCGTGTAGAGGGTTCTATTGCTCAACGTTATACGGAGGAAAAACTTGTCAACTTCTGCTCATTATATTTTGACAATGTTATCTTAACGAAGCACTACCGTTTAAGTAGGAATGAGGTCGTTGGACCCCAATCTCGTGCTGATGAGTTAACTGTTTTCACCTATCTGATTAAACCATTTGGCTATGAGACGATGACTTACTTAAGCGACAAAGAGTTAAAGATTGTATCTATATACGTGTTTCTAAATATGCCCGAAGTATCGTCATACATCAAGTATGTATTATTATTTGTCGCATCTTTAATATTTAGAAGCGTAATCAACTATTAAACCCTTTTATTATTATTTCAGCTCATTTGAAGAGGAAATGTATGCTTCTAACCCGGCTTTAACTGCAGCACAGTTGGAAGTATTCACTACTAATTGCAGCACAGTTGGAAGTATTCACTACTGCTAATTTTCAATTGTGGTTTAAGGGAAGGGTTGGAGAAGAGAACGTTTCTGAGCATTTTAGAGATGTCATCCGAGGTCCTTACAAACTTATTAGTTCTTTTTCTGGCTGCTTCGTGAATGGGTACAGATTTAAGGATGATGACTTGAATGAACTCACATCAGTCAATTCTGGGGTTGTTATGTTAGGAAGTTGTTACCATGATTCTGAGTCTAATTACTATGGACGTTTACAGAATGTGGTTATGCTCAATTATCCTGGGGTAAAAAGGTAGTTACATTTAAGTGTTGTTAGTTTGATACTGAAAAGGGTGTTAAATTTAATTGTAATAGAATCGTCATAGTAAATATAAAGTCAAAGCTAAATTCTGATAACGTATTCGTGTTAGCCAGTCAAGCTACTCAAGTGTACTACACGTCAAATGTCGTAAATAGTCGAAGCCACTGGTATACAATTGTTACAACGAAAACTCGGGCATTTGATGGTGCTAATATGTTTGGGATGGATGAGCCGTTGTAAGAAAATGTTAGCACTCCCAGGCAGGTAGTGCTAAATGATGACAATATGATGACAAATGATGTTGTTGACGTACCCAACGATGAGGAAGTCGAGGAAGACGTGGTTGTGAATGAGTATGTCGTCGTTGAAGATGATAACGACGAAGAAACTTATGATGATGAGGAAAAGACAGAATCCGAGGATGATGATGATGCTGATTCTAACGAGTTTAATGATGATCTAAGTCTTAACTTATTCTGTTTTGTAAATAATGCACTATTAATTTCGCATATTTGATTAACTTAACTGTAAATTCATATGCGTTAGTTTGGTTATTTTAATAGTATATTTATGGCTAGAAATAGCGGTGGAGGTCACCGCGGTGGTGGGCGATCAGGATCTGGAGACACTAGCCAAGTTGGAGGCTCGTCTTCAGGAGCTAATAAGTTATCGTCGTAGCGATTTCAATATATCTTAATTCGGATGTAGTTTGTATTTTTTAAAAATGTTATATTTGACTCAATATTTTTAATAATTATAGATACTGGTCATCGATGACACTGAGGGACTAACCTTAGTATCTTTAGCCGTCCGCCGGCAGTTCCACTGACAGTCAGAGTGGATGTCGACTCTGCCTAGTAAGTGTTAGACCATCAGAAATAAACAGTTAAATTTATATAATTTATTTCATGAAACAATTATTAGTAACACAATATTGTTATATTTTTATTGTAGTATATTGGACCAATTCGCTAAGGCGGTCATACACGCCATCTGCTTGACACACCTCTCGACTGGGTGCATGAGCTTCATTTAGTACGCGTAGCACGATGCCTCGTTTATGGAGATTGTCTTGCGTGAGTTTCACGTAAGTTAATTTACTTAAATTACTCAATTATATGTACATAGTCATTACACAACATATTGTAGTTTAGCTGATAAGATACACTTTTTATAGCTCTATTTTAGATATGAGAAGCACATCTCTTAGGTAGCCGGTGACAATGTTATTATTGCACATGTCACGAAGAACTACGCCAGCTGGCTGTATGAGATGAGACAAAAGGCAGCCTTGGCAGTTGATGACTAACTTGGGACTACGATCAGAGATCATCAGTCCCATATAGTCTTTGATGCAACATGGGAGGCTATATGTACATACTGGGATGCTGATGATTTCAAGAAGAAGTCCAAACAAGCAAAGAAGGATCGTGGGCAGCTCCGAGTCTTACACACTACTGGCTCATAGTCCTTTGAGGAGGTGAAGTTGATAAGTATTGTGTATTTAGTTGTTTAGTTAGTCATTGGTCATTATCATACTTAATAAATGTTTTAATTAATGTATTTATCAGGCCATGCGGGGGAGCTTGGGCAGACCTCCGACCATGGTAGAGTTTTGGGATAGAGCCTACACGCCTAAAGAGTTTACTATGTCTCCCGCAACAGTAGCTATACGGGTAAGACAAATCTTAAATTTAATAATTATTAATATTAGGTAAATAATAAAATGTTATAATTAACTCACGTATACAAAATAAATCACAGGATCGATTTTAGAGGCTTCGGGATCAGCGTGTAGCTGAGTTGCGAGTTGCTAGGGGGGATTCTAAGCCGTTAAATTCCATCATCCCTCCGCCCGACATTGAATTATCTCGGGATGAGGAGCTGAGACTATGGGTTGTATCTCAGAATCTCCCTAGTAGCAGTACCAGCAGATATCGCATGCTGGGCCTGCCGTGGATACCCGCGTATACACTACCTAGAGGTAATAATATTTCTTATGTTTCTCGTTATATCATAATTTATAAAATAATATAAATTATTATTAGTAATGTTATATTTATATTCGCAGGCTCTAGCCAGCGCCAACGTCCGAGAGCACATGTTGGACCATCTCATACAGGCGATGCCTTAGATGACGAGCTATTCTAGAGGGTCATGGCGGCGGTGTCGGAGACGTTTCGTATGGATCTGGTTATCCGTCGCCAGGAGTTTCCTAGTCGTGCTCGCCTTCACCAGCAAGCTCAGAATATCGCATCAGAGGCCACCGTCAAGAGTACGGGTATCTCGCAAGAGTAGTTTGTCGCGATACGCGACGGCCTGTTTCAGTTAGTGGTTACCCCACTGTCGGAGGCTTTTAGCCCGATGAGGAGTCAGCCCCCGACTACTCAAGTACTCTATTTACTTTAAGTTGATTATTCTGCATGTTATTTAATTTTCATTTAACTGTCTCTTTAATTCTCTCATACGGCCTAATGAGTTAAAAAAATTAATTGTATCAACAGGGTGGCGATACTGATGTCGCTGGTGATAGCGAGCAGGCTGGTGATGCAGAGCGCGACCAGGGGGGTGATGACGAGGATTTGCAGACACTAGAGTGGGGGGATGCTTCGTTTTCCCCATGCCCATGATCAGTACTTATCCTCGGGTATATTCTGGATGACTTGTAATAGTATATAGATTCTCATTCAATATTCCTGTAACACTCTGAGATTTCAACACGACATTAGAAAGATGAGGATGTCTATTATCATGACGTCCATCAGCATCAACCCTAGTTCTCTGCATTTCAAAGTTTGACAAATCATATAAACAAGTCCTTTGTTCTTCATGTTTGTATCCAGCATCTCTATTAATCATACAAAATTGCTCTATATCGTATTCAATAGTAGACTCCAACTTACTTCGACTATTGAATACGATATAGAGCAATTTTGTATGATTAATAGAGATGCTGGATACAAACATGAAGGACAAATGAGCTGTTTATATGATTTGTCAAACTTTGAAATGTAGAGAACTAGGGTTGATGCTGATGGAAGTCATGATAATAGACATCCTCATCCTTCTAATGTCGTGCTGAAATCTCAGAGTGTTATAGGAATATTGAATGAAAATCTATATATTATCTACAGAGGTAGCTGGTTGTGAACTCTTAGCCCCAGAAGTAGCAATCTTGTGCGGTGGCGATGCCGAGCAAGCTGGCAAGCGGGGGGATGATAAAGATGAATTTCAGAGACACCACAGTAGTAACGTCGACCCCTACCCGATGATTTACATTTTGTTTTGTAAAACATTGTAAATCATTGTAGTTAGCTTGATTCTTTATAAATCAATGAATTTTAGTTTAATTTTGTAAATCTTTTAAGTTACTTTGATTCTTTGTAGTTTATAAGTTATATGTTGTTAGAAAAGTAGTTATATATACGCTCAAATATATATATATATATATATATATTGTACTTCAAAGTACTTACGTTGTATATTAATTATGAGTTGATTACGATATATGTTGTTGGATGTATTTATTGGTTAATTACTGTATATTGGTGGGATAAAGTAGGTTACAGGTAGGTTTACAAACTTGAAAACTGCAAAAACAAAAAAAAATATTATTAAAAAAAATAAATATTTTCGACGGAATAAGGTATACTCGACAGAAATTCTGTTGAAAATAAGGTTTAAAATTTATTTTAAAAATCCATATTTTCGACGGAATATCCCTAATTTCCGACGGATATTCCATCGGGATTAGACCTTGCCTGAGTAGACAAAGAGGCTACACGTGTCCTCCTTATTGTCGACGGAATAATTCTTTCGGATATAATCCATCGAATATAGTTACCTTCGACGACCAATTCGTCGACCATAATTTCGTCGAGAATACTTATTTCCGACGGAATGGTAGACGGACTTATTTCTGACGGGTTTAATTTCGACGGAATAATAAGATTATTCTGACGGAAATAAGATTATTCCGACGGAATATTCTGTCGGAATTAATCTTTTTTTCTTGTAGTGAGTGTAATTTATTAATATTGTAAACGTGATTGTGTATTTGATTATAGAAGTTCATTGTAAATGTATTGCATCCCTAAATCAAGACTACAACGACAACAACAAAAAACACATAAAAGAAAACAAAAGAATAAAATAAAATGTGAGTGTGTATGTTTGTGTATTTGCTAACCGGGACAAAAGTGATAAAGTGAAATTTAATTTAGCCTAAGTATATTTTGACCCACACTATTTAAATATAATTTAATATAATTGAAATTATATTATATATAGTAAATTATTTACTCGCACTTTAATTTAATAATTGTTATGATGCGCAAACAATATTTGTCGTTAACCATGCAAAAAAATACTTTAAATTATGAATCCGGCCAGCTCCTACTGCCAATGCCTCAAATTCTCTCTCTATCCTCTCTTTTCCCCCGGGGTTGAGTGTCAACATTATCATATCACCATGACTGACATTTGTCGACTTAAACTCACCATTGGAATACTCTGGCAGTATTGATTCCACAACTATCACCTTACCAGAATCCGGTAGCGCGTTCCAACAGTTCTTCAAAAGCCTTAGGCAGTGTTCATCGCCCCGGCCCAATCATGAAGTATCCACTACATATTAAAATAGCACAGAAGTTTAAAGTAATGTTGTGATCTTTCAAGAATTGCAAATGCAGTTTAATTTGTAAGTTTTTGCCAAGTTATAAATCTTATAAATTAATTTTTTTTTCTCTGAAGTATAGAGTTAACCTTTAGGAAGATGACCTCTCCCTTTTGGGACACTTTCAAACATGTCACCTCCAACATGCACCACACCTAGCATCAACAAAGTAACCATATATTATTAACAAAAACATTATAAATTGAATGAAAAATCAAGAAACGGATAGTATTTTTTACCTGCAACGGGAGAGGCATCCTTGACAACATGAGGCAAATCGAAATTAAATCAAACTCATATTTTATCAATTTTGCATGTCATAAAATGATACTGCTTAATTAAAATGCTATTTTGAGTTTTTGATTGTAGTCTTGGTGATCGTTTTCAAATTAGAGATACAATTTATATTTTAATCTCATCCAAATTTAGAGATAGATCCTATTTTTAAACTATGCATTAACATTAAGTTTCTATAATGTTAATACATATATTTTATATTGATCGAGTATAATAATTCTAAACAAAAGTAAGTGACATATTTGCAAAAGTAAAGCATTTTTTAGAAGTTCGTCATTTAAAAAAAATACAGATCGAGATACCTAATTTAATAATGCCATGCATGTGGCAGTTAAAAGAAAGAGTGACAACATGTGATCCCCATGATTTCAATGTTTTAATTAAAATTAGCCGCCATTCTAATTCTAAACGTTGCACTAATTTGATTATCGACTAATCAAACACCTTTTCAATCTCTTTTTAGATTTTTCAAAACATGAAATGATTATCATCCTAATCTCGTGCGTGTTTGGGATATGAACATTCACATAACAACCCTTCAAGATTGGTTATATTTCTATTTTAAACGGAATTTTCTCTAATCCAATTAATTTATTATATTATTATATCCACACATCTTTTCTGTTTAATTAGCTAGGTCATTACATATACGCAATCATAAAAATATTAAAAGGTGGAGAGAATGCAAAGAAAAAGTAAAAACTATGAATTTTGGTGAAACATTAATTTCTTACATAAACTAAAAAATAAAAAAGAAGGTAAAATGATTTCTAGTTGCATTTTACTACAACTAATGCTCTAGTCCAAAAAATGGGAGCTCAATTTGAATTTTGGACAAAAACAATTCGCATGTTAATGTTCCTGAGGATATATTAGGTGTAATATTTTACTGAGTTTAAAAAATATTAAATTTTAGACTATAAATTTTTGTTCAATATCTGAAAAAAAAATATTGTGAAATTTTGAGCGACACTATTATAGTTAGACCTAAATATAAATTAAAGATATCTAATCGAATAATGAAGACTATAACTGGTTATCCTAGGAAAAATAAATGGATGAATTCACATACAACTGGACTTAACAATGCCTATTATTATAAGTGATTTGAACTGGGGCAGTTTGTAACATACCAGTTCCACATCGAAAGATATGGAAAAAATTTGTCTGTATATAAAAAATTAAGTTACTAACAATAATACCTTTTGCACCCGATATTGAAAAAATTTGTCTTTGTCTGTATGCAAAATTAATTTTCAAACCTGTACTACTCAAACGTATTTAAGACAGTGACATTTTCTATATCAAAATCCAACAGTTTAATGCATATATGGCCTATATATACCTAGCTAGTCTATACATACGTTATAACACACACACACACACACACACACACACATATATATATATATATATATATATACAAGGACGGAGATACACATGGGCTAGGGTGGGCTGTAGTCTGGGTGATATTTTTTGTATAGGTAAAAGGTAGGGCCAAATATGTAACTTAATAAACTTAAGGGGGACTGATTAATAGAAGAGCTATACTTGGAGGGAGCAAAACAAAAATTTCATAAACCAATTCTAATTACAAGACATGTCCGCCCCTCAGTCATCCTCATTTCCCTTGTATGGCTGCATTCTTTTCATTCTGCAAAGGCACGAGGCTGAGTCACTGAAGATTATGGGGCACGATGCTGAGTCACTAAATAATTAATTTAAGCTATGATACTGGGGAAGTGGCCAGTGGGGATTGCAATATTAGTAAGTATGTTGAGTTATTAAATTCATTAAGGAGATGAAGTCATGAGCTGATTGGGAATTTGGGAGGGAGAATTAAAGCTAATGACAGCAAAAGAATATTGTTATATAATGTTATTACTTGTAATATTAACAATATTGTAATTAAATACATGTTTTTACATATGCAACCGGCCGAAAAATATAAAATTATCTAAAAAATTTGGCTCGGGGGCACAACCCCCGTCAAATTATTTATAAGATCACAATTTTTTGACCACGCGCTAACCCAGGCAGGAAACAATTCCTGGCTTTGCCCATGTATATATATAGATCATCTGTTATTGAGGTCCAAACTTGAGACGAAAATCACGAAATCAATAACAACTTGCTTGCTTGCTATTTAAAAGCAGCTATATATAGGATTATGGAATTGCCTAGTGGTAGTAATGAGTTGCTTCATGCTCAAGCTCACATATGGAACCACATATTCAACTTCGTATGTCACTCAAATGTGTCGTTCAACTCAATATACCAGATATCATCAACAACCATGGCGGACCAATCAAACTCTCGGACTTAGCCCGGGCTCTGCCAATCGACAAGGCAAAATCGCATTGCATTTACCGTCTAATGCACATTTTAATTCATTCCGGATTTTTCAAAAGCATAAGATCTCCAAAAATGAAAAAAGAAGAAGAAGAAGAAGAAGAAGGTTATTTGCTTGCCCCGCCATCTCGCCTCTCTTGCTTAATTAAGAATGAACCCTTAAGCATGACACCATTTTTGCTAGCCATGCTTGCATCCTATCTTGACAGAACCGTGACACCATGTGAGCGAGTGGTTCCAAAAGATGTTCCCAACCCATTTCATACGGCTCATGGGACAACAATATCGGACTACGCGGTGCATGAACCAAACCTTAACAATTTCTTTAATGATGCCATGGCTAGTGATGCCCGGTTGATATCAAGTGTGGTGATTAAAGAGTGTAAAGGAGTGTCTAAGGAGATTAAATCATTGGTAGATGTTGGGGGCGGCGTAGGGACCATGGTGAAGGCCATTGCAGATGCATTCCCACAATTGCAATGCGTTGATTTTGATCTCCCACATGTACTTGCTGGTTTGGAAGGGAGTAACAACTTGAGCTATGTTGGGGGCGACATGTTTGAAGTTATTCCTCCTGCTAATGCTCTTTTACTAAAGGTATAATTATAAATTTCTTTGGCCACTTTATTTTTGTTTATTATTGCCCTTTAGTTAATGCATATTAATATGGGCAATGAAAATGACAGTGGATACTGCATGATTGGAATGATGAGGAGTGCATAAAAATATTGAAGCGATGCAGAGAAGCAATTCCAAGTAAGGAAAAGGGAGGAAAGGTGATTATCATAGACATGATGGTCGACAATCGGAAAGGAAGCCATGAATCAATCGAAACACACACTACAAAAAAATGGCGATTCTGCAACAAACGGTTTTCGTTGGTAAAGGTACGGAATTTCGTTGTCGAAGATCATTTGCAACGATTTTTCGGTCGTTGGACCATTCGTTGCGCAATGAGCGTTGCTAATTGTCTAGCAACGAATTTTTTTTTTCGTTGCCAAAACTGAGCTTTTTCGCAACGAAATTTTGTTTTCCTGAAAAATCATAAATCATTTAGCAACCAAATGTTTCGTGGCAAATTTATTAAGAAATTGTTACTAAAAAGCAACTTTCGTTGCAAAATCAGCCTAATTAGCAACGAAAAAAATCTTTTTTTTCCCCAACGAAGATGAAATTCGTTGCATTTGATACACATTTGCCAACGATGTTTGTCGTTGCTAAACAATATGAAAATTGTTACCTTAATTGATTTTCGTTGCTAATTATATACTTTTTGGTAACTATATTCATTGCTAAATGTACAAAATAAATTGGTAATATATTAATTTGCAACGAAATTTTTAGTTGTCGTTGGTTTTGTTAGAGATAATTATAATCAATTAGCAACGATACCATTCGAAACTGATTGTTTTTCGATAGCAACGAAAGTTGTCGATTAGCACGACACTGTATCGTTGCCAAATCCATTGACAATCTTGTTATGTAACGAATGTCAAAATTATTTTACAAATAAAATAAATTGTGACTCAATGATACTGCTGTGACACCCCCAAATCCAGGTTTCCAAACCTCGAATTCGGTGCTCACGATAATCGACGACAAACATACTATCTAACTAAATGCGGAATAATAAACATACATTGTTTATCGAATGGAAATAAAGTCTTACAATTCTGGTCCCAAGGTTCTTTAACCTTAACATAAAACGTACTCTAATACAAATAAAGGTTCACTTAATCAAACAACATTCAGAAATAGCTAGTACATAGGCACTAACGGGCATCTACTCTTGCACCTTCCCTTTTCCTTTGTCTCCCCTAGACGTTTCTGCCTTAGCTGAAATAAAGATCATGATATAGCAAGGATAAGCAACTAATTTGCTTAGCAAGTATATACACAAAGAGATATATCATGATAGAAGGAAATTTCGCTTTCAATGTTCAACAACAGTATAAGAGTGTGGAGGAGCATTGAATTAATAAACAACAGTTGAATATTCGAATAATTGAATGACAATTACTGAGTGGTTTGAAATAACCAAGGACGTTTTCCCAAGGTTCTCAGCATTTAAACTGGACCTCTTAAAAGTTTTGGTAATCGAGGGGATCAACCTCTCATACCCCGTGATTTATGCATAAACACTTAATAACCGACATTGATATCATGCCTTAAACAAGTTTATCCTTTTCTCAGCCAAGAGTTCTTACCATAGCAATTTAATAAGAACAGCTTTTAAAATACCTTTGATTTAACAAATTAGACATGCTTGATCTAGCTGATACAATTAGCATAGATCTATCTCATAACAATTTCTGCTTGAAAGAACTTTAACCAAATTCACCATTTAATAATAATAGAATAGGAATTTCAATAGCACAAGGTGCGAATCTCAATAACTAGTACAGAGGTGAATAATCAACAATAATTATTCACTAACATGCTTCAAAAATAATAACTCGAATTGAGTTAGGGAACTTGCAATAATGTAAGGAGTTTAGGTTTAGGAACTTGCCTGTTTGCTCAGCTACAAATAATTTTAGCTTTAACTATTTGTCCTTTGAAGAACCTAACATAAATAATGTCGGTCTATCAATTAGTACTGCGTAGTTGTACGCCGATACGCTTACTTATGCTATTTATTTAACAATTTAAGAAATTCACATAGCACACAGTAAATAAACTATAGCAAATTTCATAAGGCACTTAATTGGCTTTTAGGTTGATGATTTAAATAAATCAACCATGTATCCCTTAAGTAATAAATACTTATTAATCCCTTAAGCAATTAATTTTAATTGTGTAATTAACATTACTTTTTAAGTAATATTCATTTATTAAACCCTTAAACAATTAATTATAATTGTTTAATTAATGAGTTATTTAAACTCTCTCTATTTTATTAACTCTATCTTCATTTAATATTAATTAATTAATTATATTCAGTTATTAATAATAGTAATTAATAACTAATTATATTCACTTATTATTCAATTATTAATTAAATAATAATCGAATTATAAATTTTAGTTGTCTTTAATTATTATTTAAGATTAAATAACAATTAATTAGGTTTGTTTAAAATAAATAATTAATTAGTGAGTAAAAATTATCTTTAGTTATTATTTCATAATAACTAATTAGGATTAGTTAATCAAATAATCATTAATGAATTATCTTTAGTTATTATTTAATGATAAATAATAACTAATTAAGTTTTATTTATTACTTAATCGAATGATAAATAATTAATTAGTGAGTAAGAGTTACCTTTAGTTATTATCTAATAATAAATAACTAATCAGGTTTATTTATCAATTAAAGTTAATCAAAATAAATAAATAAATAAATAAGTAAATAAATAAACAATTTACTTCACATGGAAAATAGCATATAAGGCTATTATTTTATTACTTTTATTCATACTTAATTAAACATTTAGTAATTAAAAATAAATAATTACTTATTAACTTTATTTCTTTTTATAATATTTATTGTCTTTATTTATTATTATTGATAATAAATATTCACTATATTGATTTTATTTGTTAGTTATTCGAATAACCCAAATGAATTACACCACCAATTTCCTGTAATTCTATTTCAGTTGTGCAGTCCACTATTCAAACATTTCCAGAACATAACACTGGCCTAATCTTAGTGCACCATCAAAAGCCAGAACCTTAAGGTTCACAGGGCTTCAATACCACATAACAACACAATATCAGGTCTTTCCCAATCAAGCCATACAATACAGTTCCAAAACAATGCATAACATAAATTAATACCAGCCTAGACTATGGTTTGATTTCCTATAGGCAATATGTACTGACTACATGATCAACAGCAAACGAAACAATACCTGCAACCAAATCCCAAATGTTCATGCAATATAAGCCTAGCACAGTACAAATTTACTGCCAAAATCCTTTAGGACTTTTCAATGCACAGAGTCCCAACTATGAATCAACACAATACTATACTAGATGTTTAAATCTCAACAATTTAATACCATCCCAAAACAGCATATTTTATAACCAATACCATGTATTAAAGTACAAACCAACCAAGCCCAATCGGCCACACAATTCCAATTACAGAAGAAATAAAACCTAAAAATTTTGCTATCACAGTGATTTAACTACCCATGGCTATACCTTGTATCCGATCGAATCTCTGTTCTTCTTCTCCTCTCAGTGGCTGCCCTCCCTCTAAATCGAATTGCAAAAATAATCCTAGCAGCTTAATTTAGGGTTTTGGGTGTCCAATTTATAGAAAATTTGTTACCCAAATAATTGGGTATTACCTAAATTAATTTACCAAAACCCAACGGTTGGAAGAAGTGGCCGTCCGATCGTACCCATCAAGCTACTGTGACGTCGCCGGCAGCCCTCGAGCCACGCGTGCCCTCACCGGTCGTGTCGCTGAACGCCCGGATCCCTTGGTCCGTTCGCTAATACCCAGTCACTCCTTCGAACCTCTGGTCAGCCCGCTGGTTGATTCAACTCGTCGCCGGCGCGCCTGGCGACCCTCTCTCGTCACTCTCCCGACCTGGTTGATTGATTGAAAGCTGGGAGTCGCTAGGTTCGGCTGGCTTTCTTCTCCTTCATGATTGAATCTGATTGAGGTTTGAGGCTTTGATTTCGTTAGCTCGGTTTCCCCCAATTTAACCGGCAGATGGCCCCAAACGGATCTGACCCAGCTGGATTTGGTACAACCCGGCTGGAATTGGAATGGGCTCAAAGGAATTGGGTCAGCCGAGTGGTTTGAGGATTGGGCTCACCCACTAGTTGGGTCGGCCAGAAGAATGGGAAGCAGCCCAATTAGAAAATAACTTAGGAAATTGGGTTCAAGAAAGAAATGGGTTAATCCATTTATTAGAATTAATAAGACCACACCAACTTAATTAATTAAATATTTATTTTTTAACCATAATTCCTTATTCGAATTATTTACTCCAAAAATGATAAAATTATTTATTCAATTCCTTCCAAATTTTCTTACCAATCAATTGTTAGGGATTAGGTCATTAATTTATTTAAACTATTAATGAGCCTCTTTAATGCAAAGAAAATTAGTGGACCACATATTTATATAATTAAGTAATAATACCTACATGAATCCAATTAAATTCGCAAATTTAAATAAAACGAATTATATATATCAAAATAAATTAATACAATGTTTAAGAATTTCCTGGGCATTACAACTGCCATAACAAATTATGACAGAAATACAAAAAACTCAAATATTATTAATTAAATCATCCAATACATAATCATTCATCATCTTTACAATCAACTATTTATTATAAAAGAACAATCTATGCTACCGAAGAAACTGGATGAAGAACTTCAGAATTGTTAAGCCAAGCTTTACTAGCTATATATGCATAATCTTGGCAATGAATCTAGACAATAATTGGGGTTAACCTTCCTCAAGAAGTAGAGCTACTTCCAGCTGCTTCCAACTGCTTCCTCAATTATATCAATGAGCATGGTGGCAATCTTATAAGTAACATTTAGATCAGCAAATAGATCATAAATATATGACCCAGGCTTGGTGAAACCCAATACTTTTGATTCAATTTGAATTTCAGAATCCGCTTCTCAAGCTTCAGAAGAAGTGCTGTATTACATGAGGATCTAGTAAGAAACTACAAATGCGTATAGAAATGATTTAAAGGCAACGTGCTTCAAATTTATTTGATATGAAACACTAGAAGGATCAAATAGTTATATATTCAAATGCAACATAAATAATGTGTAGAGGAAGCCTCGTTAGGTCTATGCAAGTAATAGATGTGGAAATTAATATACTGGAAATTTGTTTCGTATCAGCCAAGTTATAATTTAAAAGGGTGATAAACAGATTCCTCATGAATGTGCAGAAAAGGAAGAAGTCCAAAAAAGAAAGAAGTGAGTTTGACATATCTTCATTTCATCTGCTATTTAAGGAACCGAATTGCTTAATATCCACTTGTTTAGAAGTTACATCCACACTGATTAGAGTCACTAGACAATGTGAATGAGAGCACAAAATATCAGGCAACAAATTCATAATAACCAGGTTTTTATTTGCCTCAAAATCATTGTTCGTATTGCCAAAAAAATTATAAGCAAGCAAGCGTTCACACTCATTTGTACCTATAATTTATTCATTTGCCTCAAAATCATTGTTCATTTGTCCAAAGCTTCAAAAAGAGCTCTCTTGTGCTTCTCTGTAAACCACTGAACAAGCAATTAATTGTGTCATAACTTCGAGTATAATTCAGATAACTATACTCGAATAACTAAAGAAAATTAAAGTAAAATAATAATAATAATAATAATAATAAAGGAATGAATGACATGGATATATCAATATCTTTTGAATTAAGCAACATGAATACAAAAGATAACACAACTTAATAACGAAATATGGAATTTAACATGTAAAGGAACTCAAGAAACCACAATTTACTCAAAAATCAAGTCTACATTCACCTACTAATTTGGCAAAGGCTAAACAAAATATTGTCTTGGGGTGAATATCATAAACGAAATGAAACCCATAATTTAAAAGAAACTCGACACCAAACAGCAGAAATCATAAATTCAAGAGCTTCCAAAGCAAACCCATTTAAGAAAAACAAGATAAAAGGCAACACAAATTAAGAAGTTAACGAAGAAGCATAAATATTAGATGAGGGATTAATAAAACCTCATAAATTGTACCGTTCCAAGTTTATGAAGAATTTTTTCTTACGCAATAGAAAGGATGATAATAACAGCACAAACACCAGCAACAACCCATGTGGGTGTTTGACCAAGCTCCCTTGAAGTACCACTTGTATGTGCTGCCATTTTTATTCACTCAAAACTGATGAAACAGAGCAATTCAGAATCCAGAAAATCAAGAAGAAAAAGAATCATATATATATATATATATATATATATATATTAATCATTGCTATTGTTAAACTAAACAAAAAAAAAGCATGAGAAAATTTAAATTGTCATACTATTGGCTAAAAAAATGACAGAAAATTAAGATGACTTAAAATCGCAACAATTCAACTAACATAACAAATTATAAAAAAGAACAACGGAATAATCTAGCATCCATGAAAAACATTTTGATGCAGGACATTATTTTGAAAGCTTGAATTGCAGAAAATAATTGAAAAAACAGGAAAAACATTTTGATGCAGGATGCCAAACAAAGTTTTAACAACTTTTCCTGCATTTTTTGGCTGTAAAAATTGGTTTGCAATTGTACCTAAACTATCATTATCATACAATACAATCGAAAATATTTAAAATTTACACCATATAATTGAGTTTATTCTTGAAAAGGACTCATTGTATTTACTTATGGTTTACTTATTAGTTCTGCCTACTGTAATCAATTTCCATACAACACTATTAGAAACTGGTACCACGGATACATATCTCAATGTCTATGCTTCATAAAGCACCTCAATCACATGGATGCATTAACAATTTTGCATAGAAGAATGAAATTCATCCGAAGAATTCGCTCATCCACATGATGAAGATAATGCAGATGATTATCCAGGAAAGGGAAAAGCATACACATCAAGTGATAGCCAATTAAATGAAGGCAACAAAGACTCGAGGATGAAACAAAAGGAAACATGACAAGCTTATTATCAAGTAAACGAAATGAAATATATAACACAAAAACACATAGATATGAAATATTATCAAGGACTCAAGGTTAACGGATCTAATTGCTCCAATGGTGCAAATTCAAGCCACATTGGTCTAACTCTCCTTTTGATGGCTCTCTGTATATTATTTTGATTGCTTCAAGATTCCAGATAGACGTGTATGGGAATTTCATACTTCACACAAATACATTAATGATACAACAGAAAGATTAGAAAACAGAAGCCCATAAAAGAGGTTATGTAAATGACTGGAAGAAACAGATAAAGTGGAAGAAGTTCACGCCTCCAACCGTTGTTATCTTATCACCAACAAGATCTAAATTAAATCAATCAGATCTACCGACGGAATAATAACAATTATTGAAACACTATCAATTTTAATATATAAAAAAGAACAGATCTTAATAGCAATAGCAATGAGCAACGGGAATCAGCAGAAAACCCTCAATTTGGTTGCTAGGAAAATCAAACATATTGAAATTTTGAATACCCATATACAATTCTCAAAATCCCGCTCCACATTCAACAACATTCAATTAGCTAGTCAGTACATTCAACACATATAAATGAATTAGGATAATGAACATGACCCATAAAAAATATTTCAAAAAAATGAAGAATTGATTCAAAGATTAAATTTTTATCGATTAAACTTATAGATAAGGCTTTAGGATAAGGAGGATTGAAGTCAGGCGAGGAGATCAGAGCCATTGATAATGAAAATTGAATTGCAAAGAGAACCAAACATGTCAAACAGAACACCCAAATTAAACAATTTACATACCCGATTTTTAGGGCACGACCATCGCAGTCGGTGCCTTCAGCATAATTGCGTTCTTTGTCGGCTTTGGATCCTCTCGCTATCATCTCTTCCGCGTACTCCAGCGATTTCTAACATTCTTTGTTGTTGTTGCTGCAAGATGACCGTGGATACAGAAGAGGAGAAACCACGAGTAATTAGGCCACCCCTCTAAGATAAAAATTAGGCCACCCCTCTAAGATAAAAATTAGGCGGGACAGAGGGAGCGAAAATGAAATTGTGGAGGCAATTCATCAAAAAATTATTTAAAGTATTTGGAAGTATATTATTTATTTTTTAAGTATTTATTTTAAGTATATTATTTTAAGTATTTATTGCCAAATGAAAGGCTTTCATTTAAATATATTATAAAATGGACATCTACTTATTAATAAAAATCTAAACATTAATAAGTAGAGCATTTATTTTGAAATTTAAGATTTCAAAATGATGAAAACTTATTTGAATCATTATTTAGAGCATTGATTATTGTATTTATTAAAAATAAATAAATTAACATTCTTTCGTTAATGAACTATATTTTAAAACTCATTATTATTTTTTTTCTTATTCTAATTATAGTTGTAATTAGAGATTTCATTTTGAAATTTAAATTTAAGATTTCGAAAATGATGAAAACTTATTTGAATTATAATTTAGAGTATTGATTGTTGTATTTATTAAAAATAAATAAATTAACATTCATTAATTAATGAACTATGATTTAATTATTTTTTTTATTCTTGTTATAGTTGTAATTCATTAGTTCTCGTTAAAACTATCATTCACTAAGTTAGTGACTAAATATTTTTTGAAAAGGATATATTGTGAAAAATATGTTCTTCAAAAATTATATATTGTAGAAGATTATTAAAAAACATAGCGTGATTAAAATAAAGAGATGAAGGGGAAAATTTTGGGAAAATATTAAAGTTAACTTAGCGCTAAATTAGAATTTTAATTTTCATATTTTTTTTATTACTAGTATTTTATTCACCTTTGTATTGGATTTTACTTTTTTATGAGATAATAGAATAATTCTCTTTGTGATAGAGTTTCATTATATTCTTTTGTAAGATCTTGTTTTTTCTATTCAAGACATTATTTTCTTAACTGGAAATCTGGAATAACTTGTGTTGATTGTTTATAGATTTTTCATATTTGGGTGTGAGATAATCATAACAATTTATTATTAAGCTGCTTGTGTTGAAATTTTTTACTCTGTTTTTTATTTGGTTTGACTTCATTAAAAAAAACTAATTAATACCATTTTTACAAAATACTCAAGGATCCCATCAGAGGATATACATATTTACACTTATAAAGTCATCATCTGCCAAGCGAGCAAAATACAGATCAAGAAAAATATAACTGGAGGAAGATATACTAACTGAGTTCACATCCGCGCTTGGTTAATATATAAATTGTATTTTGATATATATATATATATATACACACACGCGCGCGATATTAATTAGTACTTTTTAATAAAGTCAAACTGTAACTCACTACGGTCAAACTATATAAAATCACTCTCGTGGTCAAATTGGGAATTCCGGTCAATTTCTACTAGAGATTGAATTTAAGGTGAAATCCTACCATTGTTACAAAGTTAGATAGCTAATATATTGTTTAGTACTGATAGTAATCAAATTACTCATTAGTTATTTAATACTAGTAATAACTAAGGTTCTAAAATGAACCAAACAGTTCGTGCTCGATTCGTGCTCGTTCAACTAAAAATTCGATTCGAGCTCAAATTTTAAATATGAACAAATTTTAAAGTTCAAATATAAACAAATTTTAAAGTTCGATAAATTACTCGAACCTCCTCAAATTATAATTTTCTATTGATATTCAGATCATATTAGTTTGAAAAGTTCAAACTGTTCGGGCTCGATTGGAGATCGTGATTGACTCGATAGCTAAACGAGTTTTAATCAAATCTTATTTTATACTTGATAAATTTTGTGAACTAAATCTCTTTAATTTATACTTGACTCGACTCGATTCATTTACACCCTTAATAATAACCAAATTAAGTTTGATTCTTGAATTTTTGTTATTGAATAAACCGAATAAACGAATAAGTTATAAAAATAATAATTAAGCCTTAAAAGTTAAAACAATACTAGCTGGTATACCTAAACCAAACCAAATCAATCCAGTCTCTACTCTTCGCCTCTCTCACTCTCTCACTCTCTGCCCTGACCCAAAACTGAAAACCCCAAATTGTAATTCGCGAGTAGTGACTCGGCCTCTGCATCTCCCCGACTCCACCCCCGACCTCTCCGCGTCTCCGCGACTCCGCCTCCGCTCCCCCGCGGCCGCGCTCTAGTCTCTGGCTCTCTCAGTCTCTGCCCTAACACAACTACACAAGTAGCAAGCAGGTAATTCAAAATCTTCCATCTACTACCCAGATTAATGAGAAGCTTTCACATGATTTATTTTAGTTGTTATGGCGACTTATGGGGTTATGGTCCTATGGATTTAGCTGTTTAGATGTGTAATTGGACCTATTTTGTGGACTTTATACTGATAGAAAGAGTAAAAAAGTGGCTACTGATGATAGGTTTTATTTGGTATCCAGAGGAAATGATGGGTTGAAGGTTGAGAAGGGATCAACCTTGAAGGAACTGGGTGTGGAGGAGAGTTTAGGAACTGTGGTTTTGGTAGTTAGGCCACCAATTAAGAGAAGAGTCTGAAAATCAGTTGGCTGAAGAAGATTGGGAATGAAAAGATTAGTCAAGGTGTAATCTTTGATCTGAATATCGAAATTAGGTAGCACCAGACAGTTAAGATTTTCGATTTTGAAGATGTATAAGGATGTTTTTTGTTGTTAAGGCTTGCCAAAAGAATTGGTCCTTTTAAAGCAAAGAGTTGTTTGAGTCCCCTTTTTAATCTTCAATATATGTAGTGTTCCCTTACAATTTGCATCCCGAGGTAATACCGGTTGAGATCATATAGATATGATTAATTTGAACCAACCAAGGTAGACTAGGTATGTTTTGTTCTATTGTTCTCTGATATTGTATCTAGGAAATTAATTCAGTAATAGTAAATTGATACTTGCATTATTTGTTTATCAATACGTTAATAAAATTTTCTGTTTAAACGACACTACTTGTACTGCCTTGTGATTTGTTACGGATGTTAGATGCCAATTCCTTGTCAAAATGCTTATCCATAATCCTAAGACTTGAACGTCTGGGGGTCTGGAATTGAAACTTAATTCGGATTAAGCCAACTTTCTGATAACACTACCTTATATTATGTTAGATTTCAACATATCCTTGGTGTATTACTTCAGTGGATATAGTAATAGGATTTCAACATATCCTTGTCATAAGGATTCAAACTGTAAACAATTAAGAACCATTGGAAATAGATAACTATTAAGCACAAGTAACAATTAGCAATAGTAGCCTACCTCCATCTGAGAATGTATGTATGTATGTAAAGGCTTTTGTGATTAAGTTTGAAAGCGTCTTCACTAGAAAACTCTCTCTTTGCAACCTAATCAATTATTTCCTTGAAAGAATGAGTTTCATAATTATAATTATGTAAACACAAGAAAATAACTGATGAATAAAATAATCAAGTACCTAGGACTTTAATTTTATTAGTTTCTAGTTTAGTTTCTTATCTCTTTCATGTATGTGAAGAATGTCTTGAAAACTAACAAAACTTTGTCCTGCTATCATCGATAAAATCTACAATTCTGTTGTTAATTTTTGTGTGTCTTAATTATTATCTTAATACCATTGCATCTTATTCTTACTTTTGGATGTTGGAGTCAACATATATTGCAGTTTAGCTTTTGCATTGTTTAGTTTAACAGATGAAATCAACCATCTTAATGGTGCTCCTTTCTGCGTTATTTCAACGGAATATCTAAGCACTCAGGCTGCTGAAAATAGTGAATATTGTATGCTTTCAAAGAATAAATGAGTCTTTTCTAATGAGCCCGATTTGCTAAATGTTGTATGTAATGTACGTGCCATTAATGTTGGCTGGCTGTTTCAGTACTGGAGTAGTAATTTACAAAAACACCTTACATATTTTGAATAATTGTATGAGAAAGAGGAGGAGCTATGGGACACTGAAACTGGCAGTTGTGCATTTGGGGAGATGGCCCTTTTAAGGAGAAAGTATGAAGAAGACGCGTACATTGACAATCATACAACCGTTTGGGGTTCGTGGTGGAATAACCACCAGTGGGGATATAAGTGCTGCAAATAGGGTATTCGAAATAGCTATTGTACTGATGCCACTGGAATTGAAGCTGCTGAAGCTGCAGTAGATCTTATGAAGGCAACCAATATTGCTCGTAAAGAGGCTGCAGAAGGTTATTTTTCTTTATGCTATATATACACTGTGTGATAGGTTGATTGATTTATTGATTTACTATAGTATCCATGTTCCAATTATTGGAATGGAGAGGAATGATAATTTTTTCGCGGCCTATTTATGTCCTGTCATCTCATTTGGAACCTGCATTTTCTTGACTTATTTGTGGTTCTATGTGATGGGTGATTTTGGTGGGTTTCGTGCTCAAATATTTGGAAAGGGACTGGAAGACGGTCCTCTTTGAAGGGTTTTGTTTTTCCTTTATCTAGTTTAGGAGGATTTCTTATCCTCCACTTATCATTTTTGTAATCTCATTTAGGAAAAAAGAACATGGCTTAAATATATAGATTAAGGATGATGAAACTGCAGGAATATTGTAACGCTTGTTCTACTATGCGTGAATAGGGTTGTTAATCCTAAATAAGTTTTAAATAAGTAATGACCCAATTCATAATCCTAACAGGCTTGTGAGTACATTTCTCTAAGATTATTTTCTCCAACTTGGATTTTGTGATGGATTCTATTCACCAATTTTCATTCAAGTCGTAAGAACTAGTGCCCATCATTGCTGGAGCCTCTTCTTGCGAAGTTATCTAAAATTATTGTTTTGAATGGCTTTCTGCGAACGTATGTATGTCTTATATAGATGTGACCCTGCACAATAGTAGGTGCTTGTTTTAGTAACTGTAAATTATAGGACAATAATATCTGTTGTAATCTTTGCCCTTCATCTCTAATACCCATTTCTAGGGATCTTTCTTAGTTTGGTAAAAGTATAATTAGGTATTGATTTGTACAAATGGACCATCTCAGCAACACCCATATAGTGTGCAAGATCTTATTATTCAATGCCAATCATTTTATTTTGACATTCTCAGCTAATTGAATACTTGTAAATAGGGTAAAAAATATAAAATATTCTCAGTCTTGTTGATTATTGTGACTTGTTTCCTGATCATTCAACTGTCATTTGGGGCAAGGTGGCTTGCATCTGGATCACTTGAAAATACTTTCTTATTAATATCTATTCTTCATGTGTGATGTATACATAAAACCACAATAGAATCTTCCATTTTTGGTGCAATAAACAGTTTTTTTTTGTTGTTTATAAACTCGGTGCAGTAAAGATATAATTATTTGTTATTAGTAGTCAAATAATAATTTTCAAGCTCTTAGGAAGTCTGAACTTTTGGGACTTCCTATGAACTTCACCAAGAAATTCCTTCTTTTATCTGAGATTTAACTCATTCTTCTTATGTTATGGACATTGTTCTAGTTAAATTATTGCTTTGATAACCTAGTATTTCAGAAACGAGAGTTTAACTAAAACTTATGGATGAAGCTTGATGATAGTTATATTTTCTGTCTTCTTGCTGAGTAAAGATCGTAACCTTCATTTTTTCCATCTTTCTATTTTGCCTTTATCAGTGTCTCATTTCTATACTTAATGAATGGATTCCAATTCTCAATTTTAACATGCAGTATACTAGACTTCAGAAAAAACAAGTTGTGTTGAACTGGAAACATTAAGATTTGAAGCTTCATTTGCAACTTATAATTGCAACATTTAGATGTATACTCAGTGTTCCTTTTATTTCCTCTTATGTCTGCCTATGTAAAAAGTGTGTATTAATATATCTTTTGCAAGATGGAAGTTGAAGTTCACCTTATGTGGAGAGAGCAACAAATGCACAAAATCACAAGGAACAATACCTTCCTATATAAGAGAACTTCAGAAGCATAAAATTCTTGTGCACTAGAAGCTAAGAGGAGTATAAGTTACTCATCTATTCAAACTTATCTTTATCTCCTTGAACAAAAACTTAACTAAT
Organism: Aralia elata; assembly: GCA_034770075.1. Taxonomy (NCBI): domain Eukaryota; kingdom Viridiplantae; phylum Streptophyta; class Magnoliopsida; order Apiales; family Araliaceae; genus Aralia; species Aralia elata. The sequence goes on from JAVJAP010000142.1 coordinate 37,802, forward strand.
CCTGGTGTTAAACTTAAAGAATTCACAGCAGAGAAACCAGTCATCACATTGAACTCATAAACACTATAATACTATAACAACTCTGGTTTTATTTAACTGTCAGTGTTCGTTTCATAAACACTATAATACAACTCGATAAATTTTGCTATACAAACCGCACTTTTCTTCTATATAATGTATATTCATCTGTTCCTATTTCTTCTTTGCTTTTTCATGCTATATTTATGACTATTGCCAAGTTTGGGTTGCCCTTTGTTGTTTCAGCTGGTTTTAGTTGTTGCTTTCTGTTGCTTTGTCATGGCTATGGTTGGTTTTATGCTGCTGCAGGGTGGTTGTTTGTCAGCTTCTGCTGTTGTTTTTGGGCATGTTAAATAAATTATATCGGAACGTGCTATTGCATTAAATAAAATAAAATCAATTAATCATAACATTGAGTACTTACATGAATTGAGAGAAGACATCTTGTATGTATCACGCTTTCGCTGCGCTTAAGGGTGAAAGCCTTCAATTGCCTCTCTCAATCTTAGGATTGATGTATAGGTGTGTATAAAATTCTTGAGACGACAATTGGGACCAAACCCTAACTGAATAAGAAGAATAGCTAAGGGTCAAAATCGTCCATCAAGATTATGAAACCCTAGGGCCCATCATGCCAAATACTACTAGTAATATTATTTATAGGCCACATAATTAATTACCAAATCCATAAATAAACTTATTAAATTAATACAATATGTAAGCCCAATAATTACATAAATAGTAGAGGTCATATAAGGAAATAAAATATTCTAACATTCTCCCACTTGGCCGAAATACTATTTATATACAAAACATAACGCTTACAATCATTCATTTGGCCAAGTATTAATTTAATGTCTACATCCTGTTCAAATAAAAGCACCAATGCGAATTAACACAATCTTTGTGTCACTATTAACACAAGATCCCCATTAGTTACATAATTAGTACTTTCATTAGAACAAAGATTAACATTAAGCATAACAGGTATGAATAGAGTTTACATAATTGGTAATAAATTAAACTCATTCATATGGTCCAAAACGTAATTGTTTGCTCATAAGTTCTCATGTGTGCACAATAAAGAGAATAGCAAACTGTAAACGTAATGTGAAGTTCAAAACAATGAGCTCAAAAATATTGTCTTACATCAAAATAATTCACTAATTAAGACTATCAGTTAAACCCATGCCGGCAACATGCTCTAAAAAAGAGCTTGGGTGGTAAGCCTTTTGTAAGTGCATCCACTAACATATCATGCGTACTAATATACTTAATGACAACGTTTTGATCTTCAACTCTTTCCTTGACAAATAAATACTTAGTGTCGAGGTATAGTTCAACACCACTCGAACTGGTGCTGTTAGAAAAACTAACGGCAGAATCATTATCATAAAATACTTTCAATGGCCTTGAAATGGAATCTACAACCTTAAGTCCTGAAATAAGATTCCTCAATAATACAGCGTGACAAGTAGCATGATAACAAGCCACATATTCTGCCATCATCGTGGAAGTGGTAGTTAACTCTTACTTATAACTTCTCCATGAAATAGGGCCTCCTGAAAGCATAAAGATGTACCCTGATGTAGATTTCTTTTCATCTTTACACTTAGCAAAATCAAAATCAGAATAACCAACAACTTCAAGGTTATCTGTTTTCCTGAATGTAAGCATAAAATCCTTAGTACCCTGTAAGTAGGGTAAAACCTTTTTGGCTGCTTTCCAGTGATCCAAACCCAGATTTGTCTGATAACGTCCAAGTATACCAGTTACATACGCTATATCTGGACGTGTACAAACTTGAGCATACATAAGACTCCCAACCACAGAAGCGTAGGGAATAAGATTCATTTGATCACATTCCAACTGATTCTTAGGGCATTGATATGAGCCAAATTTGTCACCCTTAACAACAGGGGCGACAGTAGGGGATCAATTTTGCATGTTGTATTTGTTAAGAACTTTATCAATATAAGCTATTTGGGATAATCCTAATATCCCGCAAGACCTATCTCAATGAATTTTAATACCTATGACATAAGAGGCTTCACCAAGATCCTTCATATCAAAATTTCCAGAAAGGAAACGTTTGGTCTCATGCAACATGTCTAAGTTATTACTTGCAAGTAGTATATCATCAACATACAAAACAAGAATAACAAATTGACTCCCACTGACCTTCAAGTATATGCATTGATTCATTATATTCTTCTTAAAATCAAAATTACTCATCACCTCATGAAACTTAAGATACCATTGTCGAGAAGCCTGTTTTAACCCATAGATGGACTTCTTTAGTCTACATACCATATGTTCCTTGCCTTTAACTAGAAAACCTTCTAGTTGTGCCATGTAGACATTCTCATGCAAGTTACCATTAAGGAATGCAGTTTTAACATCCATTTGATGTAACTCTAAATCATAATGAGCTACTAGAGTCATGACAATTCTAAATGAATCTTTCCTGGATACTGGAGAGAAAGTTTCATTATAATCCACACCTTCCTTTTGAGTGAAACCTTTAGCAACCAATCGAACTTTATACCTTTCAACGTTTCCTTTAGGATCTAATTTGGTCTTATAGACTCACTTGCAACCAACAGGTTTAACACCTTTTGGTAACTCTTCAAGATCCCAAACGTTATTAAACTCCATTGATTTCAACTCATCATTCATGGCTTCAAGCCATTGAGTTGATTGAGCATTAGTAATGACTTCTTTATAGGAGATGGGATCATTAGTTTTACTTGAATCATAGTCAAATCTCATTAAGATAGGTTATAAAATCATCAAAATTAACAGGCTTTCTAGGTCTTTCGGACCTACGTAAAAGCTGCACAATTTTAGGAATATGATTTTCAATAATGTGGGGTTCAACATTAGGTGGTGGCTCAACTATTTCAGGGGCATCATTCGCCTCAATAGGAGGTTGTTGTGTCTCACTCTCTTGAATTACAGGATTAGGAACATAAATCCTGTTTTCTTCAAGATCAATTTTTCTAGGCTCACCACTCCCACTTAAATCGCCATTTTCTAAAAACTCTGCATGCCTAGTCTCAACAATTATAATGGTATGCGAGGGACAGTAAAATCGAAAACCCTTAGATCTATCAAGATATCCAATGAAATGGCAACTAATGGTTTTAGAGTCAAGTTTCTTTATTTGTGGATTAAAAAACTTAGTCTCGGCTAAACAGCCCCACACCCGTAAGTATTTTAAACTAGGTTTTCTACCTGTCCAAATTTCATAAGGAGTGTTAGGGACAGATTTGCTAGGAACCCAGTTTAAATTATGAACTGTCTTTAATGCCTTAGTCCACAAAACATAGGTAAACTAGAATGGCATAACATACTACGTATCATATCCATAAAGGTACGATTTCGCCTCTCAGCTACATTATTCTGCTGCGGTGTACCAAGCATTGTATACTGAGTGACGATGCCATTTTCTTGACAAAATAAGGCAAATGGACCAGGACTATGTCCTGTATCGGAGTGTTTACCATAATACTCTGACGATGCCATTTTCTTGACAAAATAAGGCAAATGGACCAGGACTATGTCCTGTATCGGAGTGTTTACCATAATACTCTCCGCCTCTATCTGATCTCACTACTTTATTTTTTATTTTTTATTTTTTTTGGTCAAGTTGATTTTCAACTTCAACCTTGAAAATTTTAAACATATTTAGTGATTCAGATTTTTTATTTTTTATTTTTATTAATCAGGTAGATATAAGTATAACGAGAATAGTCATCAATGAACGTAATGAAATATTTGTGTCCACCAATTCCAGGAGAAAATGGTCCACATATATCAGTGTGAATCACCTCAAGAAGTGCACCACTTCTAGTGGCTCCTTTCTTACTTCCTTTCACAAATTTTTCTTTCATACATTCAATATAATGGTCAAGATCAGAGAAATCTAGTGAATGAAGAATTCCATCCTTTATAAGACGTTGCATTCTATCTTTTGAAATATGGCCTAAACGTTTATGCCACAATTTTGAAGAATTCTCATTGTCTAGTTTTCTCTTATTTTCATTTTTAAAGGTATTTTTTTTGTCACATTCATTGTTAACAAGGATTCAGCAAAGACATTATCCAAAATTTATCTTATAGAAGTTTTCCCTCTAAAAAGCCAGAACCAATAACATGAGAGTAATGATAAATAATTATTTTATTATCCCCAAACTTAAACGAAAAAACCATCAACGTCAAGTTTAGATACAGAAATTAAATTCCGTGTCATACTGGGAACATAAAGAGTATCATATAAATACAAGGTGAAACCACTCTCCAAAACGAAAAGGAGAGTTCTTACAGCTTCAACTTGTATAGACTCTTCATTGCCAACTTTAATGGTTCCTTTTCCCTTTTGGAATGTCTTCTTTGAAAGGAATCCATTCAATGAATTAGTAATGTGAACCATAACACCAATGTCAAGTCATCATGTATTAGAAGGAACATCAATTAGAAAGGATTTATAAGTCACAAAATTGAAGGACATAACTTTCTTTTCAAGCCATTCTCTGAACTTAGGGCATTCTTTCTGAATATGTCATTGCTTCTTACAAAAGCGACATTTAGGACCTGCCTTAGAGTTGTTGCCTGAATAATTTGCCTTATTTGTTTTGTTAGAAATTGGCTTATCCTTATTCTTAAAACATTTGCCATTCTTATAAGCCTTTTTCTTATGGGATCCAGTGGAAGTCAAATGAGCAACATTAGATTTATTTATTTATTTATTATTATTTTTTTTAAGAGAACCCTTAAATTGTTCCTCGGCTTAAACTAAGTACTCTTTAGCATTCTCAAAGTCAGAAATGGCTCTTCGAATTACTATCGTGATAGAGTTTTTCATAATCATAAGGGATATGCGGTTAGATCGCTCCCACTTTTCGTAAATAATCTTTTGCTCAATTGAGCTTGTAGCTGTAAGTGGAGCAGGAGGATCCACTCGTAATGCATAATCCATAACCATAACGCCGAGAACAATTTTCACTTGCTCTTTCCAAGCAGTAAAATTAGTCCCATTCAAGGCTTCAATTCCAGAGAGATACTAGAAATACTAGTTGGAGTCAATGCTGAAACATAATTAAGCTCATAAGCATGCTTACATAAAACTAAAAGAAAACCACAATGTACAACAATAATTAATAATTAATCATAATAAAAACCAACTGTAGGGCAAGCAGTTAGTTACATAAAATCTATTTACAACACCCAAAAAATAGATTTTAATGAGATGTTGGTGCATAATTATCAATCTTTCGTTGGTCCAATTAATAATATGCTAATAACATCCCCATAAAATAATGCACAACACATTTATCCACGTATCACCGTTGGGCAAAAACGAAATAAACATGTTACTTATGCAATAAAATTTCATTTAATAAATTTTAATTCTAATTTTTCCGTTGGGTAAAATTAAAATTTTCATTTATCAAATGTAACATTATGTGACTTTTCTTAATCTTTAATTGTTTCAATTAATAACCCTCTGTTGGGTTGATTATTAATTTTAACAATAAAAGAGTCACGCAAACATGTAAATTATTATGATCAAACTCAATTTTCTTTAAACAATATATTAATCAAGTTTGAAAATTAACACTATTTATAATTTACATGCAATAACTTAAAAGCCCTAATAATATATCACACCACGTTCTAAAATCTTAAATTAAGATATATAGTTATGAACATGAATTGACTACATATAAAATAATCAAATTAATTCTAACTTGAATACATGAGGACATAAAAATACCATATAGTCTGAATGACTAAAAAATAAAATAAAATTCAATACATGTATACTGATGGTTTCATGTAAAAGTGAATTAATATAAATACCATCAAAATAATATATTACATGTATAATGGATGTTTAGCATGTCATCATAAATTAAAAGGTAATACTACTGAACATGCTTATAGTTTCATGAATAGATCAAGTGAGCAAGCATAATACTATAATATGAAACATAATGCTTAATAAAGCCAACATGATGCCATAGATACTTGATAACGAAAAATAAGTATTAAAAAATAGATTATATACCACAAAATGAATACAGTACGTAAGGGATATAAGTTGACTTCATTATCAATACAACCCATGAGGAATCATAATCACGAATTATGAATGGAAACAAATTTATATTTCTTTCAAAAATTCCTTAACATACTGCATACTGAATAATTCTCTATTATACCAATAAAGAGGTTATGTGGAATTAAAATTTCTAGCATAACAATATAATTAATTTATTCTATACAATAGCGTAACCATGCTCTTGATACCAAATGTTAAATAAATTATATCGGAACGTGCTATTGCATTAAATAAAATAAAATCAATTAATCATAACATTGAGTACTTACATGAATTGAGAGAAGACATCTTGTATGTATCACGCTTCCGCTGCGCTTAAGGGTGAAAGCCTTAAATTGCCTCTCTCAATCTTAGGATGGATGTATAGGTGTGTATAAAATTCTTGAGACGACAATTGGGACCAAACTCTAACTGAATAAGAAGAATAGCTAAGGGTCAAAATCGTCCATCAAGATTATGAAACCCTAGGGCCCATTATGCCAAATACTACTAGTAATATTATTTATAGGCCACATAATTAATTACCAAACCCATAAATAAACTTATTAAATTAATACAATATGTAAGCCCAATAATTACATAAATAGTAGAGGCCATATAAGGAAATAAAATATTCTAACAGGGCACGCTATGCCGTCTTGCGGCGTTGTGCTATTGCAATTGTATGGTGCCTGCTATTCGCCTGATTGATGTTGTTGCCATTTTGCTGCCTTTTTGTGGCTGGTATATTGTTGGTGCCTTTTTGCTGCTGGTTTTTTGCTGTGGCTTGGCTGTTGTTGTGCTGATGGCCCTTGGTCTGTTGTGCTGCCTAGTGCTGGTTCTATGCAGTTTGTGCTATGCAGCTGGGCTGTTTGGTTTGTGTGTGCATGTGTGCTGCGGTTTGGGGCGGGCTGCCGTCTGTTTGAGCCTTGTCTACTTTAGTCTTGTTGTATCCTTATATTAATTATGAGTTGGGTCCTAGTCTTTTGTTGTTATTGTTGCTTTGGTCTGGTTTATCAGGTTAGGCCCACGTGACATGCTTATGTTAAAAATGTTTCTTCCTTCCTTGTGAAAGTTTAGAATGTAAAATCTTCGTTTAGGCTTCTGGCGTTGTAATCTTATATAGTCATCACATCATAGGGCCTGTCCTATGATGTCTATGCTATATTTGGGGTTTTCCATGACGTTTGTACATTCTTCTCCTTTTAATATAGTTTAAATTTAGCACAAAAAAAATATTAGTAACTTGACGTCACATAGCAGAGCAAAGATATTGTAACTTGATGTCACAAACGTTAAAATGGATTGCTTTTTGGCTGTAAGAATTTGAGTAGTCTATAGCTGTCTTTAGCTAGTCAAAACATGAATCATGATGATCATCAAGGAAGCACAAACTATAGATGACCAAATAATTACACAGCAAAAAATAATAATAAAAAAGTATAAACAATAAAATAAAATAAAATAAATATTCACTATAACAAATTTACGTGCTTTACAGGTCAACAACAAATTAGTCTCATTACCTTAGAAAAACATAAAATGTAAAACAACAAGTTATTCAAAGACAAATAAAATAAATAATAATTTAAAAATGCAAAACGAAGTTTTTGGAAAAAAAAAGAGATAACGAAATGTGCTTCTTGGAGTTATCTAAATTTAGGGCAACATTTTAATAGACACTGCAAAACATTGTACAAAATACGCAACGAAAGAAAAATTGTTGACAATGAATGTGGTGTATATTAGGCCACAAAATAAGGCAACCAAAAATCTTTCGCTGTCCACAAGAGTTAATCATCATAAACTACATTCAATTTACTACAAAACTCTAGTTTTTGTAAATTAGAAAATATATCTATATGTGCTCATTTTAATTTCAAAAATTATAACTCTAACAAAAAAAAATTAAAACTGGGCATTTATTTTGAGACAGAGAGAGTGAAACATTTGACTATATAAAATTGCGTCTAAATAAATAAAAAATTTAAAATGCAAAATGATGCATTTCGGGAGAAAATAAGAGAGGCCAAAACGTGCTTATTGAGTTTATATTAATTTTGGGCAACAATTTACTAGTCGTTGCAAAAAATTGTACAAAATACGCAACGAAAAATCAATTGTTGTCAATGAATGTGACCACATATTAGGCAACAAAATATAGTAACAAATATTTTTTCGTTGCCCACTATGAGGAGAAATCACATTGGCAACGAATATTCGGGTTTTTTTCCCGTCAATGATTTGACAACGAAATTTGGCAACGACTCATGAATTTCGTTGCGCAAAATGAAAGCCTTTCTCAAACTGCAACGAATGACAAATTTCGTTGCTAAACATGCAGTTTTAGCAACGACTTTATAAGTCGTTGCCCCAAAAATCATTGCCAAATGTCCATTTTTTTGTAGTGACAGTTATTCTTGGATATGTTGATGATGATTTTATACACTCCTCATTATTCCAATCATGCAGTACCAATGATATCTTGGAATGCCATCTACCTTTAGTTTTCTGTTGTATATTTTTTTAAAAAAAGTTTTGTTGTACACTTAATACTAATGATATAGAAACTATTTAAATTGAGAAATAAAGATAAAAAATTTAAGAGCGAGCAGGGTTAGGTTGCACTTGGATTCAACTATTTTACTAAGGGTTGGACTTGGACTTAGAAGTTGAAGTTAGGCCGACCAAATTAGAGTTTAAGTTTACCATATAAACATAAGCACATAATATTAACCTAACCTAATTCCAAAACAAGCCGACCCATAAACAAACCTACGTTAGGCTTTGGTAGCTACCCCAACCCCGGCAGTAGAAGATTAGGGATTTTATTCTCATCATCTCCCCCGAAATTGTCTTAAAATAAGTCCTTAATTATAAATATAAAAAAGTGATATTAAAAAACAAAGACCCTAATCCCAAAATTTTTGATACGAGCATAGTGAAAAACACAGGATTAGTCTCAAAAATATTATTCCATTCTTTCTTTTATTAAAAGAGTCCCATTTTATTTTGATTAAATATTTCTTTTATTAAAAAGTTTCATTTTTTTTGGATTAAATTGTTCATGATCCGCACGTCTTGTCTTAAGCAAGGTTTTTAAACCCGAACCGTTCATCGAACCGGAAAAGGTAGAGTGGATGGGTCACTGGTCCAACCAGTGGTTGAACCGTTATTGAACCGGTAATGTCATAAATATATAAAAATATATATTATTAGTAATTAATAAAATTTTAAAAATCTCATTTTTTATGAACTAAACCATAATAAAGTTGAGTTACAATATTACTAAAAATGGTTAATTTTAATATTAAATTTTTTTGATACAAATAAATATTAAAAACGGAAGGATTATAAAATCATTAAATATTACTAATGTCTTATAAATTATATTAAATTTTATTAATTAAATACATTAATAAGTATTATAAAGTTTATTTGATATATGATAAACATACAAAAGCAATATTAGTCTACATGTATAAGTATTGATACCCCCATTATTTACTCAATATTTAAATATGGTTAAATCAATAAGCAGATAACATGAAATCTCGTGCAAAGTCGAGGGTAATAATATCTCCACTCTTTGGCAGCTTACTCTCACCAAATTTCAATTCCCAAAATTTTCTCACCACACTTTTTCTCTCATCAAATAGTACTCTTCTTCCCATCTTCCCCTGGAATTCAATTACTCCATTTTCGGCCATAATAAGAAAAGATGGGATTCACTATTCCTCTCTCATTCACATTTCTGTCAAATTCATGAGAGTAGTAATTCATGCACAAACTATACCGATGAATTTGAATGATTTTTTTGTTGCTTATTTGATGCATTTTTTTTGGGGTTGGTTGCAAACCGGTTAAAGCCGTGAACCAGTAGACGGTTGATGAGCGGGTTTATACTTGTGAATTAGATATATCTTAGGCTTATTTCTTTACTATCTTTGAGTATTTTTAGTGTCATTTTACTTGTTTATGCATTGGTTTTGTAGGAAATAAAGCAAAGCCATTTGTACGTCAACGTTTGGGTGTCTTGTTTGCCATTTTTGAGCTTCTGATTGACATAGCAGCTGCTTGCAGCTCAATTTCACCCATGATCCAATCCGATTCTCTCAAAACTCAAAGAATGAAAGTTATAGATCTTGATCTCAGCTTTCGGGAACATCTTGAACCATCGTATGAGAGAGTTATGATCATTTTACCATCCGATTTGGCATAAATTTGACATAACAGCTGTTTCCTGGCCATTTTGGACCTTTCTCTGATCAGTATCTCGACGAGCTCCAGTTATAAAAGTTGTAGAGCTACTTCTTATCTTTCCGTAGCCTCTTGAATCGCATTAATCCGAGTTTGGACGAAGAAGTTATGACCATTTTTCCAACAGACGTCGAGGCTGATTCGGGCAGCAGAAGAGTTCTCGCCGGGGCAAGAATCTCAGGCTTAAATTTCTCGCCGGGGCGAGAATGCGCGGAAGGGAAAAAAATATTTTAATGCAGTTCTTTTGGGAAGTTGATTTGGAATTGGATTCTTTCTGCTGAATTGATTCAGAAACTATAAAAGAGACAGAGAGAGATGGAAATAGATATATACATATAGGCATACATATACATAGATGCGTTCATAGTTGCACACATACGCAAGGATTGAGATACAGAGCTGAATTGGGAGATTGGAGACTGAGAAAGCAGCGCAAGAAATTCAGATTAGAGACGGAAAGATTGAAGAACTTCTACTGAGTTTTTCTTATCCTCTATCTTAGATTTGTAATTTAATTGTGATGACTTATTTGGGATTCATGATTTCTACTTTCAGTATGTACTAAATTTGCAATTAAGGCTACAATTGAATCTTTTATGTTTATGGATTAGTTATCTCTTTGATTCCAATTATTATCTGATATTGAGTTGTCTATCATATTTTGTGTTTATTGAGTAATTGACTGATCATCAATTAGCGAAATACTTTAGATGAATTCGGGAGATGAAATCTAGGGTTAGATCTGAATGTGATAGCATGTATTCTTAATTATTTGCATGGGATGAATAATTGGGGTTGTGAAGTGAATAGGGATATCTATTTACTGCATGTAACTATTGGGAATTGGTGTTTAATGAATTTAATTCTTTAGTTTTGCATAGGAATATTGCAGAATTAATTGAGTTAGATAATTTTATTTGATCACTTGGGAAAGGGCTTATGAATAACTTTGAATTCCTGTTAACAACTCTATTGAAGTTAATAATTGGATGAATTGGATAATTAGTTTGTATTGCATAATTGGGGATATTGTAGTCTTAAGCCTTTAAAAATCTGAATTTCAACATTTGTGTTAGTTTTTATTCTTAGTTTTAATTTAATTAGTTTTAATCATTATACAAATTGTGATTGTTTAAATAAAATTGAATTGATATAGTACTAGTAGTTGGAAATTATTGAACAGAGATTCCCTATGGGTTCGACACTCTATCTTATCACTTTATTACTTGTTGATCGTGTATACTTGCACGTAATTGTTGATTGTGAAATCTGACAACAACGGTTCGCTAGGTCGAACGATCTAACAACTAGGTCACCGGTTTTTACCGGTTTGTTCATACTTCTAATTTTTTAAGTTGATCGGATCGTTTTTCTGACCAATTCCCAGTTTAACCGGTTCGACCGGCTAGTCCGGTTCTTAAAACATTGGTCTTAAGACATAGTTACATATGATTTTTCATTTTAATCCATTTTTTTTGTTTATAACCAACCCCATTTCACTATAATTATTATACAATTTAATTATTAAGAAAATGAATAGACGTTAAATTTTGGAAAAAATTGCACATACGATCGCATGAACTAAAGTCTAGTTTCCTCCATTATTATTGTTTGGATAGAAATAGTGGTGTGCTAATACGACGTAGCCTGTAGTTAATACGACGTAGCCTGCACTTAATACGATGTAGTTTTGATTGAAAAGTTGGTGAAATATAAAAATAACCATTAATATATAAATATATCTATATAATATAAGGTGATGATATATGCACACCCTAATATATCAAAGAGACTATATTGTCCTTAATTAATGAGAAACCAATTAACATATTTATCAATTACCCATTTTAATTGAAAGTTTTTTTTTAAAAAAATAGTTTACAGTATCTAGAAGTTTATTGACTAAATGTTTTTTATTTTATTTTTTATTTTAAATTTTTGTAAATTGATTTCAACTCAAAATAAAATCTTTTGAATTAGATGAACCAATGAACTATATTGTGAATAATACTTTAATAAGATAGAAAAGTAAATTATATATTAGAACTTTATTAAACCTATTATCTTTTTACTCAACAATATTTTTTCATTTGAGATATTCTATAATATAATTTTTTAAAAATTTGAATTAAAGATTAGAACACAAATTATTAGAGAAAATAAAAAAGATGTATAAGTGGTAAAACTTCTTGGACATCATTTCCTAATTGGCTTAGCGTCTGCAGTTTAATACTGCGGACGATACTTATTTAAAAACGACGTCGTTTCCCAATTGGTCAGTCATACTTAGCGTCCACAGTACTAAACTGCGGATGAGAGACTTTTACAAGAAAGGTATTTTGGTTATCTGTCCCGTCCATAGTATTAAACTACAAAATACTGGAAACTAAACTACGGACGGGACTCTATTAAACCGTTAGATCATCGGATGGACGATCACGATGTGTTGTAAGGATAATCTTAAATTTATAATGTTGGCTATAGATCAGTCCCCATATATATATATATATATATATATATATACACACACACACACACAGACACATACACACTTGGTTATCCAAAACTTAATCATCAACCATATATTAAATTGATCTCCCTTCGTTGCAACAATGTTATGTATCGCTTGACCAAACTAAATTTTTTCAAGATCCATTCTATACTTATTTTCTCGGTCCATGTAACCATCCAAGAAATAGAACCATGAACTGTAGTAGAAAAGTGCCTCTATGAAGCGACTTACAAATGAAGTTGAGTTATGATTTGATTCAACTTCTGAGACTACCATAATCGATGGACTGAGCCTTTGTATTACTCCCATTAGATTTTCTAGGCTAACAGGTCTTGGGATCATTGTCTTTAGCATTGTTGGAGCGTAAATAGCCACAGTTTTACAAGGTTTAATATCAAAAAATTCTTCCCTGAGATCTTTTATATCCGATATAAAGACTACCTTAAATGAAAAAGGATTGTTCAAGGACTTGGCAAAGCTTTCTAACCTCTTGCCTGTTTCCTTAACCTTCTGTTCATCTGTTGTATTGAGGGAAGTTATCTTAAGAAGCTCAATTGGATGGGTTTATCGTTCTGAAAGAGCTTGCATCAAGAGTGTCCTATTAACACCAACTAATAATCAGAAATTAGTTAGGATATTATTTTTGAATTATCACAGTTATCTCTTGAGAATATTTGATTTTGTAAATCCCTTGATTCTAACTTAGGTGGCTATTATACTTGTATATATATAAAGGACAGCTCTGTTTGTAGAATACAAATTAATATAAAAACATTAGTCTCTCTCTCTCTAAGCTTTAATCTGGTATCAGAGCTATATGACAATTCTCCATTATTCTAATCTCCTTCACAAACAAAGAGGCAGACACCCCATTCCTTCTCATTAATCCATTCACCATGTCCAACTCCTCGACCACAATCTTCAACCCTCCTTCATCACCTATTACTCTCTCTCAAGCCCATCACTACATCACACTAAAATTAAATTCTTCCAACTACCTCCTATGGCGCACACAAATCGATCCATACCTGCAAGGCCACAACTTGTTTGGTTATGTCACCGGTGAGTTCGCACGTCCTCTCTCTTTTCTGCCATCCAGTCCTTCCTCCACTCATTCTACTGCCTCCTCTACTCTCTCTCCTACTACCAATCCAGCGGCACAAACCTGGGATGCACAAGACAAACTTCTCATGAGCATACTTATCTCCTCTCTTAGTGAAGATGTGATACCCCTTGCCATTGGTCTCACATCATCTGCCGATATCTGGTCTACCCTCTCTGCAGCGTTTGCTAGCCCTTCCAATACCCGTATGCTTCGCCTCTCCATGGAACTGCATTCTCCTCAAAAACATGATGAAACTCTAACTGCCTATCTTCATCGTCTAAAACGAATATCCGATGAATTACCTGCCTCTGCACGACCCATCTCCCAATCTGATTTCCTGGTCACCGTTTTAAAGGGTCTTCGTGCTGAATTTGCTTCTCTTAAATTCTCCCTCTCCATGCTTGATACCCCTCTGTCCTTTATATATATATACAAGTATGATAATCACCTAAGCTAGAATCAAGGGATTTACAAAATCAAATATTCTCAAGAGATAACTGTGATAATTCAAAAATAATATCCTAACTAATTTCTGATTATTAGTTGGTGTTAATTTCTAATTTGGAGATCAATTAAATGAACCTTGGTTGTCAATGAAACAATATCTAATATTGGTTGCATTGATGCAAATTGCATCACCTTACTAAATGGAACTCCTTGGTGGGTTGTCAAGACTGTGAAGTTGGCACCTGATGAGAGACAATGGGTTCCCTTACTTATTCACTAGTTGTCCTAATTATAAAGCTTCCTATTTCTCTATTGATCCTTTCTTGTAGAGCTTTAGTAAAATAGAAAGCAATTCTTTCGACTGGATTACCTGTTTCAGATGCCATACATTCACAATGGGTAAACAATTTACCTTCATAGAGTGAATCGATGAAATCGTAGAGTGGGATTAATTATTTAGTATCCGCAGTTTAATACTGCGGAGCCTAAAAAACTAAAAACAAATTTGAATTTGGCCAATACGACGTTGTTTTCTAATTGGCTTAGCATCCATAATTTAATATTGCGGACGACACTTATTTAAAAATGACGTCATTTTCCAATTGACCAATCATACTTAGTGTCCGTAATTTAATACAACAGACGGGGGACTTTTACAAGGAGGGTATTTTGATCCTTTGTCCCATCCGTAGTATTAAATTGCGGAATACTAGAAACTAAACTGCGAACAGGACCTTTATTAAACCGTTAGATCAACGGATGGACGGTCACGATGTGTTGTAAGGATAACCTTAAATTCACAACGTTGGCTATAGATCAGTCATATATATATATATACATATATATACATATATACATATATATACATATATACATATATATACATATATACATATATATATATATACACACACATATATATATATATATACATATATATAGGGTCCACCTCTCTAGCGAACCGCTAGAAGCGAAATAAAGACGAACCGATCTGTCGTTATAGCATAGAAAACCGATGAACCGACTATAGCAACGGACAAAACCGTCGCTATAGCCGGTTCGCCAATTTTTTATGCTATAGCGACGGACAAAATTGTCGCTATAGCCCGTTTGTCTTTGGTTCGCTCCCACCGGTTCGCTGGAGAGATGGACCCTATATATATATATAAGTCATGAGAGAGTTTTTTGATCCCTAGCATTAATTACACATGCATGAGCATATATATATATATATAAGTCGTGAGAGAGTTCTTTGATCCCTCACATTAATTACACGTATATGAACGTAATATGCATTAACCTAGAACAAGTAAATGAATGGAGTTGATGTAACAAAAAGCATAATAATCTGATATCAGTGTTCTCCAAATTCTCAGAATTAAGTGATATTTTTGCAGCCAATATTCATACTGTTGGGATGTGTTTATTTGGGCCCGATAGATATGGTGGGCCATAGTCCACGTGGAGGTATGTTCCCACATAGGGCTCTGTTTGGATAGTGGGATAATATTAAGGAATCCTAACTATATTTAATTACCAACTCCTAAGAAAAGTGTCAGGATATAATTTGACTTTCTTCCTTTAAAGAGATTGAGTTTAATTCCATTACAGTATCTAACCTAATGAGGAATTCTATTTCCATACAGGGACGGGCATGCAGTTGGTGGTATGATCACTATAAATACAAGGCTAAACCCTAATTTACAGGTAACCATCTTTTTCAACACTAAAGTATTAAGCCTCCATTGTTAAACCTTATTCAGCATGTACTTATTTTCACACTGGAGCTATCCCCTGGTGGCAAAAGTCGTCAGCTCTCTGAGTGTGGTTTCGTTTCTGTGCAGGATTGGATGCGCGATTTGGTGATTGGGCGCGTGGACGAATCTTGGAGTTAACATTGACGCTAGAAAGAGGGCCCTTTAGCGCTTGATAATCTTCAATCACTCAGTATCTTTTGATCAGAAATAAGGGGGTCAAGCAAGGTAAAGACGGTCTCAGCACATGGAGAATCTATAATTGGCCTTTCTCAGCCCAGAGGCTCGGTCAAAGATAGATTGGGTCCATCAAGGAGTATCTCGGACAGGCTGGGCCCCCAAAGTTATTCAGTTGGTCCAACTAATCCACGGACGACAATCGTGAGGAAAAAATTATTTTCAACCACTCAGAAGACGCCATGCCAAGATAGTCGTGCCGAAGATCGAAATTCTAGACCAGGTCGGGGTCGTGACGAAAGAGAGACGATCCTAGTCACGAAGATGCAACAACGCAATGGCGCCGTAGAAGCCATACAACGTCAGTATAAAGAGTTGGATAAGCAGTTGGAGTCGCTGTTAGATGGAGAACAAGTTTACTCCAGTCTTCATCGACGTTGGGAACATTCGCTAGGGGACCGATCCAGGACATATCATTCATACGGTTCTTGGTGAAAAAGGGCGGGCTTAGGAGTCACTCTCGGGAAGGGAGGATCAGACAACGAAATTGATCCCATGATAAGAGTAGGCGTTAGAGCCGCTTACAGGAGACAAGCAGTTAAAGCAGGGGAAGATCCGAATGGAGAAGGCGGAGGGTCTCTCCGGATCAGGATAGGGATAGGCACGATTCGCCCCTTCGAAGTGGTATTCCTGCGACATTAGCCCAGAAGGTCAGGGATAGGCATGATTTGTCCCCGCATATAGAAGTTCCTGCGACACTCGCCCGGAAAGACGGGGATAGGCTTGTATCATCCCCTCAAACAGGGGATCCGAAGGCTTTAGCCCGGAGGGTTGTGGAGCTGGAGAGGGTGCTCACAATAGTTAACCAGGGGAAAGAGGCATCGACAAGTTCAACCTCACCATTCTCCCTAGAAATTGATCGGGTTCGGGCTGACCCTAACAAAACGTTCCACACATAAAGAATTACGGTGGCATGGGAGACTCATTTGATCATAGTCGGGCATATGACCGGCTGATGAATTACTATGACTACTCCGATGCCGCCAAGTGTCAGATGTTCATTACAACCTTGAGGAAAGAGGCTCGACAGTGGATGAAATCTTTGGCCCCGAACTCTATTTCATTATAGAATGAGCTCTATAACCGATTTCATGGTCGGTTCGGGAGTAATAAGAGGAGGGGAGAGCCAACGACTTCGTTAATATAAATTCGGTAGTACTTGAACGAGACGTTGGGCCAGTATGTCAAGCGGTTCAGAGAGATGAGAGACAGTTAGAGCAGTGATCGATTTAAATGGTACTCAGGCCCTCGATTACTTCACCACAAGGCTGGACGTGGTGAAATCGAAGAAGATAATGAAGGACATAATCTTCAACACCCCAAAGGATTTGGCTTAAGCCTATAACAAAGCAGAGAAGCTTATTACTGTTAAGGAAGCCATGGGTAGTCTAAAACTGAACTTGACGGAGAGACCGAAGGATCGGGATAGGAACAACTATCCCAAATTTGATAATAATAACCGAACGGATGACGGGCCGAAGAGGAATTTTAATGGAGGTTTAGTTGGAGGGCGTCCGCCTTTCCCGGACAGGAAAGTTGGCAAGGTGTATACCACTCTCTATACTGATCGGGCAACGGTGTTGGAACATATGAGAGACAAGCCATATTTTGAACCATGCCCGAACAGTACCCATCGGGATTGAGGGAATCAGAACAAGTATTGCAATTATCATTAAACTACTGGACATTCCACTGAGGATTGTAGAAATCTGAAAGCATTAATTGAGAAGAATGTACAGAGTGGGGAGTTAGTTCAGTTTGTTGCGAGTCAGGGGCTTCGGGGAGGAAGACAACAAATAACAGCATTCAACAGAATCCAATCCCCCAAATCGAACCGGTCCCGATGGTCCGAGGTGTGGTAGATGTGATAATAGGCGGTTCGGTTAGGAAGGTTCTTGGAAAGAAAAAGCGGGGCATGTTGGATTCGGTCATGATAATGTCTAAACAACCTGCAAGAAGGGAGCGGCCTTATCCCGGCACTGTGATATCATTGACCGATGAGGATTACCCATCGGAATCGATCAAGCCATATGAGGGAGCTTTGGCTATCACTGCCCAAGTCGGATCCATGGATATGAGGCGGATCATGATTGACAATGGCTCCTCTGTCGACATATTATATGTCCACGCTTACCAAAGGCTAGATTTGGGAGGAAGAAAGATGGAGGTTGGGCAGGAACCTCCGTTGTGCAGATTTGGTAATGATCCGGTTCAGGTAGCAGGAACTATCGAGTTACCAGTCATTTTTTGGACGGTCCCTCAGCAGGTGGAGGTCATTGTTAGGTTTTTTATTGTGCATGTGGATTCGACTTATAATGCTATTCTAGGATGACTGACGTTAATAGCACTGCAGGCGGTGACCTCCATTCCACACTTTAAGATAAAGTTCCCTACGCCGAACAGAGTTGGCGAAGTCAATGGTGATTTGGATATGGGTCGAAGGTGCTATAGAAACGCGTTGATATCTTCGGTTGTCAGGAGGTGTAAATAGAAGCAGACAATGGCGATTGAGGTTGAACCCTTTATCGAAGGAGCACAGAACCACTCGCCTTACCAGCGGAAGAAATCGAAGACATTGAGCTGATCCTTGGAAAAAAAGATAAGATAATAAAGATTGGTTCGGGTCTGCAGGAGCTCTTCAAAATGGGATTGATCAAGCTACTTCAGGTTTACGGGGATATTTTTGTACGGGAGCCCAGTAATATGTCAAGGATCGACGAGAAAGTTAGAGTTCATAAATTGAATGTAGATCCTACTAAGAAGTCAATGAGACAGAATAGGAGGATTTTTGCCCCTGAACGACAAAAGATTATTGATGATGAGGTCGCCAAGTTGTCAGTGGCCAATTTAATATATAAGATCGACTACCCCGAGTGGTTGGCGAATGTGGTATTGGTTCGAAAGCTGAATGGGAAGTGGAAGATCTGCATCGACTACACCGACCTGAATAAAGCGTGTCCGAAGGACTTCTACCCACTCCCACACATTGACCAGTTGATCGATGCCACATCAGGGTACGCATTGTTGAGTTTCATGGATGTCTTTTCAAGATACAATCAGATTTCTATGTACAAGAAGGATATCCCAAAGATGGCATTTATAACACACCAGACGATCTATGCTTACAAAAAGATGACCTTTGGGCTACTAAATGTCAGAGCCACTTACCAGAGGATGATGAACTACGTGTTTCGGAAGCAGTTAGACCGAAACATAGAAGTCTATGTGGATGATATGATAGTCGAGAGCCTATCTATTCGACAACATCTGGATGATCTGAAAGACTATTTTCAAACGATTAGAGACTACAACATTCGGCTAAACCTGACAAAGTGTATATTTGGCCTCGGTTCGAGCAAATTCCTAGGGTATTTAGTGAGCAAAAGGGGTATTGAGGTGAATCTGGAGAAGATCCAAGCCATTCTAGACATGAAGTCTCCTCAGACGTTTAAGGATGTACATAGGTTGATGGGTCAGATAGGCTTTGAGGAGATTTATGTCCAAGGCGACAGAGAGATGTTTACCGTTCTTTAATACATTGAAGGGGTCGAAGAATGAGAAGACTTTCTAGTAGACTTCGGAGTGCGAGGACGCCTTTCAGGGAATAAAGAAATATTTAACTTCGGCACCTCTATTGATGAAGCCAATCCATTCGGACCCTTTGTATTTGTATTTAGCAGGAAGCTCATTGGCGGTCGGTGTAATGTCCAGGAAATTTTTAAATATTGTTTTAATTTATTTTAATATATGAAATTCGTTTTATTTAATTTTACGATTTTAATTGGATCCATGTGGGTATTATTATTTAATTATATAAATACGTGGTCCAATAAATTTCTGTGCAAATTAAAGGGACTCACTGAGAGTTTAAATAAATTAGTGAGTTAACCCTAAGAATTTAATTGCAAGAAAATTTGGAAGAAAATTTATGAAAAATTCATTTTACTATTATCGGATTTAAATAATTCGCACGAGGAATTTTTGTTGAAATAAATATTATAAATAATTAATTAATTGAATTATTTGTTCAATTTAAATATTTGGAGCATAGTGTCAATAATGTTAATAAACAAATTGGGCTACCTTATTATATTCCAATTAACCCAAATTTTAATAGGCCTGAGCCCAATTTCATTTTTATTCTCTATTGGGCCATTTTCCCATTTAATTCAACCGGCCCAACCCTATTGGGTTGAGCCCAATTTCCCTTCTAGCCTAATAGAACCCGTTCCATTTCTTTGTTAACCGGCAAGTCCAAATGGGGGAGGGGTTTCAAATCAGAGAAATCGAATTAGGATAGATAAACCAAGCGATCGATTTGGGGAAATCAGTCAAGCAAGAAGGGAATCCGAAGCCCTAGCTTCTCAATCGAATCAAACCCTCAGCCAGATTGAACGGGACGAGCAGGAGGTGTCACCAGGCGTACGCCGGCGACAGCTCGGAGCAAGCGGGCGGCGTGGAGAAATTGACCAACGGGCTAAGCCAGGGACTGTCATGGACAACCAATCGGACCGGTGGATTCAAGGTGACCGGCGACGTGACCCATGGCAACACACGGCTCGAGATACCGATCGAACCCAGCTGGGAAGTGATGGGCCGTCAGTCGCTACCTCCCTCCTACCGGCGGTCCTTAACCGGCCAAGTAAGGTAATACCCAAACCAATTTGGGTAAAATTGCTACTATAAATTGATATCTTCACAAACCCTAAAACAAGTCTGCCGAAGAAAATTTGTAAGTCAAAATTTGAAGGAGGAAAGGAAATTGCAGACGGGAAGAAACGGGGGAGAACAATCGTGGGTGAACGGCGGTTCGATCAGGCTAGGTATAACAATGGGTTATTGAACTACTGTGATAGTTTTATGATAGGTTTTGGATAAATTTCACTCTTCGGTAATAGGATTGGTATTGTTGACTGTGTTTGGGTTGTTGTTCTGTTATTTT
Organism: Aralia elata; assembly: GCA_034770075.1. NCBI lineage: Eukaryota > Viridiplantae > Streptophyta > Magnoliopsida > Apiales > Araliaceae > Aralia > Aralia elata. The sequence goes on from JAVJAP010000142.1 coordinate 59,183, forward strand.
TCTTCCTTCTGTGCTGGGTATTTCGTTTCTGAGTATTGTAATTAAATTGAAACCTTCCTCTGTATTGGATTAATTGTTTCTCTGTATTGGATTAATGGTTTTGGTAATTGCTTGGGTTGTGCCGATACCGTATGGTATTAATTTTAGGAACTCTGGAATAGATGAATTCTGACAGTTTGAGTTTGTACTGTGAATAGATTAATATTGTGTTTTAGAAATTGTAATGCCTGAATCAAACTGAGTTTTATTTGGTATTAATTTTGCTGTCAGCAACATGGTTATAAAATCAAACGGGGCTTTTCTTTTAATGTGATAATGGTTGGGGCTGATTATAGATTGTGAAATCAGTGTTGGTATTAATTGTAGCTTGGGTTATGAACCCCAACAGTGGGTATTGAATGTGTTGGTGTTTGCAAGCTTTGAAGCAGAAGGGTGCACATTATATGGCAGCACTCTGCCAAATTTTTTCTTTCTTTCTTTTGGTGTGGTTGGGAGTCGAACCCAGCTACTGGGTAATAAATGGTTGGGCAAACTGTTATTCTTTTATTTATCAATAAGTAATAAATAAAGGCAATGGATAGTTAATTTTTGTTAAATTAATAATAATTAAGTATAAATACAGTTAGTAATAATTATTTATTATTTAGCAATAAATAATAAATAAAGATAACAAATATTTAAATTTTTATTTTTATTTAATTAATCTTAAATAACAATTAAATATGAACAAAGTAATTAAAATTATTGTTAATAAAGATAATGAATATTTAATTATTATTTAATTAACATTAAATAATAATAATGAAGTATGAGTATTATTATAAATAGAGATAATAAATATTTATTGATTGGGTATGCGTACAATTAATACCTTAATTGTTCGAGGATAATAGTTAGCACTTAAAATATTATTAAAAGAATTTAATAATATTACCGGGTGATTTAATTACCTAATAACCTTTAAAATATTTTTAGCATGATTCATTGGGATGAATAACAAATTTGTTTTTCTAGCTAAGAATAAAGTTTACTTAATTACTTATAAATACAGGTAATGACTAATTTAATTATTATTTTATTAATGATTAAAGACGTTGAGAGTAAGAATAAATTAAGTATTACTTCGTGTTAAATACTGATGAAAGATTTATAATTTAAATTTTTATTTAAATAATAAGTAACCGTGACTAGCTATTATTTATTTTAAATAATAACTCAAGATAATTACTTGGTTACTATTTAAGTAATATGAGATGGTAATTCAATGGGTTTAAGCTAATTAAACATTTATTGAACAGATTATAAGTTGTTCACAGGTTCACTGTGTGCCTAACACTTAGTGTTAATAAATCATGAACTTAAGTTCAATGGTATTTTAATAAGGTTGACAATAGCGTCATGTTTGGTGTGGTTTACTTATGTGCTAGTCGATTGCCTGAGTGAGCGTATCCTATAACTGTACTCAATACTAATGGATAGGCCGACTCTATTAATGATAGGTTTTCCCAATCAAGTTAATTAAAGCTAAGAGTAGTTGTAGCTGAGCAAATAGGCAAGTTCCCTAACTCAAACTCGAGTTATTATTTTCGAAGCATGTTAGTGAATAATTATTGTCGATTATTCACATCTATACTGATTATTGAGATTCGCACCTTGTGCAATTGAATTCCTATCCTAATGTGATTGAACTGTAAATTTAATTAAAGTTCTTTCAAGCATGAATTGCTTATGAGATAGATCTATGCTATTTGTATCAGCTAGATCCAGCATGTCTAAATTGGTTAAGACAATGGTATTTTAAAAGCTGTTCTTATTAAATTGCTATGGTAAGAACTCTTGGCTGAGAAAAGGATAAACTTGTTTAAGGCATGATATCAATGCTGGTTATTAAGTGTTTATGCATAAATCACGGGGTATGAGAGGCTGATCCCCTCGATTACCAAAACTTTTTAAGAGGTCCAGCTTACATGCTGAGAACCTTGGAAAACGTCCTTGGTTATTTCAAACCACTCAGTAATTGGCATTCAATTATTTGAATATTCAACTGTTGACTGATAATTCATATTTCTTCACAATTCTATACTGTTGTTGAACTTTGAAAGCGAAACTTCCTTCTATTCATGATATATCTCCTTGTGTATATACTTGCTAAGCAAACTAGTTGCTTACCCTTGTTATATCATGATCTTCATTTCAGCTAAGGCAGAAACGTCTAAAGGAGACAAAGGAAAAGGGAAGGTGCAAGAATAGATGCCCGATAGTGCCTATGTACTAGTTATTCTTGAATGTTGTTCGATTAAGTGAACCTTTTATTGTATTAAGGGTACGTTTTATGTTAAGGTTAAAGAACCTTGGGACCAAGCTTGTAAGACTTTATTATTATTTCAATAAGCAATGTATGTTTATTATTCCGCATTTAGTTAGAAAGTATGTTTGTCGTTGAGTATCGTGAGCACCGAATTCGAAGTTAGGAAACCCGGATTTGGGGGCGTCACAGTCGGAGCAGTATTGGTTCTGTAATCGGGATGGAAGTAATTCCCCGTTTACTATGTCAATCACGCTCTTTGGGATGCTAAAACGAGGTATCCGAACTTCGAGAAGCTTCGACACTATTTTTAGGGAAGATTAATAGTCATGTATACGGATCAGCCTCTGAAGAAGATATTGAATAAGCCTGAAATTTCAGGTCGTCGGCTTGCAGCATGGACTATGGAGTTAACTTAGTTTGTGTTAGAGTACCATCCTCAGATGGCTATTAAAGGTCAGGCCTTGGTCGATTTTATGGTGGAATGTTCTTTCTCTGAGGCTGACTCCATCGATCAGGCAAGAGCAGTGGTTAGGTCGATCTTGGAGCTTCGGCAAGTTCAGAATTCTTGGACACTATATGTAGATGGGTCTTCGTTCACTTTTCAAGGGGTTGATCGGTCCAATAATACCATTGTCGATGCATTGTCCAAGTTAGCTGCTTCGGATACAGGTTCTTTCAGTGGGTCGGTGTATTTGGAGGTTTTGGAGTGTCCAAGCATTCAAGGATCAGAGGTATTGGTGGTGGAACGCTCGAATTATTAGATGGCGACATATATAAGTTACCTTGCCGATGGCGAATTGCTTTCGGATCGGATACTAGCAAAGAAGATAAAGTATAGAAGCTCAAATTTTGTATTAATCGATGGTGATTTGTATAGGCGTGCATACTTCTTGCCTTTGCTGAAGTGTTTAGTTCCGTCCGAAGCAGAGTACGTACTTCGGGAAGTTCACGAGGGGATTTGTGGAGATTACATGGGAGCAAAGGCTTTAGCTTACAAGATGCTTCGACAAGGTTACTACTGGCCTACCATTTTTAAGGAAACTAAGGAGTATGTTCAGAAGTGTCCTAAATATCAATTGAATAGTCCAATTCCTCATCAACCGCCCAAAGAATTGTTCTCGGTCTTATCTCCGATCCTATTTTCAGTATAGGGGATTGATATTTTGGGTCCATTGCCGAAGGCGAAAGGGCAGGTCAACTTTGTGGTGGTGAATATTGATTACATGACTAAGTGGGTAGAGGCCAAGCCACTTCGGATGATCACGGAACAAGAATGTCTTAAGTTTTTTCAAGAGTTTGTGGTGTAACGACCGGGAATTCTGGATTTGTCTTATAATTTAAATTTATGAATATTAATGAATATATTATATTTTATTAATATTATTTTTGTGTTGCATGTTTAAAGGTTGTGTGACAACCTCGATTAAGTGAATGCATGAAATTTTACGTGTTATAATATAAGTGAATAAATTGATTTCGCGTAGCGTCGCTAAATCGCTATTCACGAGTCACGTTTCCCGAGGCACTATTCACGCTATATTATTTTTGTGTCTTTTTTAATTTTAATAAATTTTATTAATACGTATGAGCGAAGTGATAATTTTTTCAAGAGTTGGAATATTTATTTGAGCTTGTTTGTGATTTAATTTATATCTAAAATGTATTATATGGGTGTTCCGAATATTTGGACAAATCCCATAATAATTATTTTTATGCGTCCCAATAATTTATGGGAGTACCCATTTTAATTTTGGGTGGAGTTATTTACCAGATTTGGTACAAAAATGGGAGTATTCGGATATATTTTTGTGTATTTGGGTATTTATTTTGGCATATTACTCCAAGAGGGAACCAACCTAAACCCTTAGACCAATCAGAGGAGGGAGAGGAATGGTCGGCAACATGCTGCTCTTTGTTAGGCTCAATGCCTCAATTTTCCAAAATGCTGAACATTTATTCTCTATAGCATTTCCAAGGAGGTTTGTGTTACTCCCTTCATTCTCCCGAAGCCATGCTCAATCCCCTTTCCATTTCTCTCTTGCAATTCCATCTGCTCCTCATTCAACTCCCAACCCATTCCAAGTTACTACAGAGATAGAGAGAGAGGGAGAGGGAGAGAGCTGAAGAAGAAAGAAGGAGCGGGAGAAGAATAAGAACAAGAACGAAGAAGAAAAAAGTGAACAGGAGGAGGGAGAAGGAACTCAATCCAACCGAGCGTAGAAATTTTCTTAGCACCTAGAAGGGATTTACAAGGTAAGCAATCGACCAAAAATCCATTCCATTTGATTTTTAATGGAATTTAATTCGAGCTTTTAGTGTTCTTGAGCTCAAACCGTTGGGTTTGAGCATTTCTTACAATTGTTGTTGTTATTGTTGGTTGTGGTCGGTTTTTATTGTTATCAAGACATCTTGTAAGCTATTAATAACCTCAAAGTGGAACAAAATCAATGAATGATCCGAACCTTGGCTTAAAGGATGAAACTTTAGACTTTTTGGACAAAATAACTTTCGGACGATTTAGAGGACTATAAAGTCTTGATTGAGTAATTGTTTGGTTTAATTATTGTAGTAATATTGTAGTTTCATGGGTTATCTTCATAACCCAATTGGAATGGAGTTAAAAGGAGTTAAAACGAAGATTTGGTGTTGATTTTGGTGAAGAACACCAAGAACCCAAAAATAGAATTTTTATTTTGTGATTTAGCTCACAAATTGGTCGTGTTAATGTTTATGGGAAGCTCTAAAATTTTGATATATTCTAGCCCTATGTCTTAGGAGTCCATAGAGTCCGAAATGGACCAATTTGCTTGTGTATAGAAGGAGTTATGAAGGTTGGAGTCGAAGGAGGTCGAGGTCGCGAACTGGGCATAAGCCCAGAATCCGGTTACTAGATGAATGGCGCTGCCACGCCATTCATAAGTACAATAGTTGTCGCTGCCGCACGGGGCAAAATAGGGAAAGAAGTAGGACTGATGCCACAATGCCTCTTCTAATACTAAGCCAGGCGCCGCAGCGTAGACACGTTGCAGAAGGCGGGACAAGGGAACGACGTCGCTGCACCGGTTCCAGTTCTGAGCTTGTCGTCGCAGCGCCGGGTCAACCCGGGAAGGAAACGGGGTGGGTTGGCGCCGCAGCGCCGCTTCTAGTACTACATCGGGCACTGCAGCGCCGGTGCCGGGTCAGGACCGGGTCAGGTCAGGCCCAGTAAAAAATTTCTCAACAAGACCAGAATTTAAGTTTTCTTTTAATGATGTTATATACATGTTGTGGTTACCTCGTAAGGCCCAAATGCATTGTCCAACTTATATTTTTATACAAATGATTAGACAGGTTAGCTATTCGTACCCTGTGAAGTTATAAGGCATTTTAGGGATAGTCTAATCGTACCTTACGTTTGGCTTCCAACTACCTTGTGGTAGTGGCAATCAATGTATTTTAGTATTGAGATGACTGTTTTGAACCTATTCTTTATGTGACTAATTGTTATATGAATATGTATTTACATGTGTAGGATATTAAGGAGCGCGTATTATAATAGTGTAGCGGGCGCACCAGGCTAGTTTCCTATCCTAACTCAATTTATTTATTGAGCAAGTTTCCTAACGCTTGTCTAACCCTTGTGTTGGGCAGGTTCCTTAACTTCATTCTTTCTATATATATTGAATGCAAGTTCTCTTAACTTTATTCAAGTTATTCGTTGAGAAAGTTCTATCTTACTCAAGTTATATTCGAGAAAGTATTCTATCTTATTGCAAGTTCCATGACTCAAATCGAGTTATTACTTTCAAATTATATTAGTGGATTAATTATTGTCAATTACTCCACATCAAGGATAAATAATTGATATTCGCAACTTGTGCATTTGAATTCATTATCTGTTGTTGGACTGTGAAACGTTTAAGTTCTTCATTCATGAACTATTTAAGGAGATAGTCTACGCCATTTGTTTCGGCTAGGCATGTACAGGTTATCATTTTAAAAGCTATCTAAACCAGTAATTGGTACAGATTCTTGGACTGAGAGAGCAACCATTATTAGGAGATTATACTGTGTCGATTATTCAGTGCTGTCAGAGTTAGATGTTATGCATATACATGGTGTACGAGAGGCTGATCCCCTCGAGTACAACTGACAGGGCCAGGTTTTTAATAGGGTCAATTAAATGATTGACTCTTTGGCCAAAAATTTCATGGTCTATTGGACCACTCAGCAGTAAATAATCAATATTCATTATTTCATTTGAACTTTGATTATGTTGTCAGCAATTTCTTCAATGTTCTTAAATTGTTGAATTATGCGATTATTATTCTCATTCATTCATTGTAAGACCCCGATAATTTTAACAAAGAGAATTTATTTTTCTTCTCATTATTATTTAAAACAGAAAGGTGTTAAATCGATAATGATAAAGTTACTAGTGAAATGTGAAAAATTGAGAAATCTAGTAATAACGCTAAATCACTATTCACGCGATCATTATTCACGTGATCACTATTCATGGGGGACTATTCACGCTAAAAACGCTTTTATACTTTCTTCGACCTTCGAATTACGTCATAACGTTTATGAGTTGGATACAAAAATTATACGGTATAAATACGAAAGTACTATTCATACGAATATACTATTCATTTATACAAAAAAGTCAAACCTGTATGTCGGAGAATATTCCTTTTGTCAGGGAATATTCTTTTTGTCGGAGAATATTATATTCGGTACCGTACGACGGCGCCGAAATATCAAAATATTAGTGGACCCCACAAATGACAAAATTGTCAACGATAGTGGGCCCCATTGTCGGATACTGAAAACAACAATATTTTGTCAACAGTATTATCACCGGCAACTGTTGAAATACCCGGTAATAAAAAGAACAGTAAAACGCGTTATTCCACAATAGTACGCGATATTTCACAGGCACACGATATTGCACAGTATTTTAAATTATTGATTCAATAATTGATAAAGTAGCAATTGCACAGTATTTTGATTCAATAATTACAATAGCATCTGCATGATACTTTTTATTATTTATCATGGCACTGTAACTCATATTATTTATTATGATATTTTAGCATTATTGACGGATTAAAAGTGGAGTCTAACTTAGGGGTACCTAATTGAAATTTTGAAATTCACATGATGTGAACTATTGGTTCACATGATGGAACTATTGGTTCACATGTGGGAACTATTAGGGGATGTTATGCAAGATTGATAATACTTGAGGGATTATATTAAAAATAGAGGCAAAGATGGAGGTACTAAAGTGTAATAAGTCGAGCCCTTTTTGTGCAATTAATGAAACTTCGTTTTCCTATAAATAGGAGGGGTTATCTTAAGAAATCTTCACACCTTCCTTGCATATACTCTATCTCTCTCTAAATTTCTTGAGTTCTCTAAGTGTGCTAGGCTATTGTGAGTATTTGTGAGAATACTAGTATTGTCCAAGTTAGTTTCATAGAAAGCAACATCCAGTCACTTGTTAACTAAGGTAGGGGATATCATTTCTTTCATACTCTTATGTAATATCATTTGCTTCCTTGTTCGTAAGCGATATTATACTCAGAAAGGTTGTTATTCATTCCGTATTAATTTGTGGGGATAACCTGTCCGTGCGGATTGACGCATGTCTGGTGAATACCCTTCTGTATTCATTCCTTATTACTCTGTGGGAATAACCTGTATGTATGGAGTGTCGTACCTGGTAAATACCCTTCTGTATTCATTCCTTATTATTCTGTGGGAATAATCTGTATGTAGGGAGTGTCGTACCTGGTGAATACCCTTCTGTATTCATTCCTTATTATTCTGTGGGAATAATCTATATGTACGGAGTGTCGTACCTGGTGAATACCCTTCTGTATTCATTCCTTATTATTCTGTGGGAATAACCTGTATGTACGGAGTGTCGTACCTGGTGAATATCCCTTTGCAATTGTTCCTTATTAATCTGTGGGTATAACCTGTCCGTGCGGATTGACGCATGCCTGGTGAATAACCCTTCGTATTCATTACTTATTAATCTTTTGTGGAAATAATCTGTCTACGCGGATTACCGCATGGCGGGTGAAAACCCATTTGCAGTTTCATATATTCTGTTATACTCGTATAACGTATCATTTCTTTTGTACTCTTTAAGAAATATCTTTTCTTTCACATTTCTCCATTTATGATAAGAAATCTCTGTTTGTTTCCAAAACCTTATTTTAAATGGTGAAAATCCTTGAAAATTTGTTGAATATCCTTAATAGTTTGTGCTTCATCTAATATCTTTTTACCTGAATCTTTCTATTTCGTTTGATACGATATAGTTGAATCGTGAATTTTATTTTTGAATATCATTCTTGAATTTGACTCCACAATTTGGTCATCATGTTGGCAATTTGGTCAATCTTTGACACTAGATAAATTAAACATTTATTCTTATTATTGATCTCACTGTATTCATTCTATATCATTGTCATCATCCTCATCCTTAAATTGTGGTGATAGTTCTCTTTGGCCCGTAGTGCAAAGATGAACTGACGTGACATGATTTTGACCAAACTGTGTATTGGTATTATTATGACTTTTGGTGTTACAAACAAAGGCGTATGGTGAAAGTTCTCTTTGGCTCGTAGTGCAAAGATGAACTGGTGTTTGGCATGATCATGACCGGTGATGTTATAAATAAATATCTTTGTCACATAGTGCAAAGAGAGGCTGTTGAATATAAATTGTTGATTTGGATGTTCATAAACAGGAACTGTTGATTGGTGTTACAGGGATAAAATATTGGTGGTGATCCTTTAACTTATAGAAGATGGTAGATATTATAATCTGCTTGACTCTTCTAATGGATTATTCGTTCCGCTGCAGTTGTTGTTGTTGAAAAATTATAATATCTATAAATCTCTGATTTATTATTGTTGAAGACTAAAGATAATTTTTATACTTCATTATCTTAGTCATGATATTTTCTACTGGGCTATTTGTGCTCACCCTTTTCCTTTTTGTTCCATTGTTTTCCTCAGGAAAAGAGAGTGTAGCGGGGACTAGCCGGGGAATGGAGTGATGGTCCGAGACATAGAAATATCTCAATATATTATTATTAGTGTGGCAATAAGTGTATTGAGAATTTAAGATGTATTTGTATTATGTTGTCGTATTTTGCACAACACTTATTAGTTGTAAATGGGAAAATTCGTATTTGTATTTGTATTTTGTGGAATGTTATTGGCGACTCAAAATGGGTTGTATGGACCTATTTTGGGGGCATCACATTCATGATATATCTTCTTTATTCATTTTAAACTTGTTGAGCAAAGTAGTTGCTCACCCTTGCTATATCATGAACCTATTGCAGTTAAGTTGGAGAGTTTCAAAGCGGGCAAAGGCAAAGGAAAGCTTAGGGAATAGTTATATGTACTATCCCATTATGTAATCGTGGAATTGTTTTGTATTATTAAGTATTTTGCGATGTATTTATTTAAGGTTATAGACCTTGTGACCGTAGTTAACTTTTTGTAATGAACAACATATGTTTATTTATTCCGCATTAGTTGATTTATGTTGTTTAGAGGTGTATGTATATACTTTATCGTGAGCACCAAATTTGAGGTATTGGTACCTGAATTTGGGGGTGTCACATGTGGTCTTTCACTTCAGTATTCCTATAGTTGTTGTGTCAAACAACGGTAGGCAATTTGTGCGATCGAAGTTCAAGGAGTTCTTGAAGGATTTGGGCATCCAGCATCAAAAAACTTCGGTTGCTCATCCTCAATCTAATGGTCAAGTGGAAGTCACTAACCGGACTCTACTCTATAGAATTAAAAGGAAGTTGGATGAAGTCAAGGGAAGATGACCCGAAGAGCTACTTAGTGTTCTGTGGGCATATCGAACTACTCTACGGACTACGACGAGGGACTCGCCATACAGACTAGCCTACGGGACTCATGCCTTAATTCTAGTTGAGATTAGATCTCCTTCGCTTCGGGTTAGTCAATATAAGGAGTTGTACAACGATGAAGGCTTTCGCCTAACTCTTGATTTGTTAGAGGAGGTTCGGGAGTCGGCCTTGGTAAGGCTAGCAGTCTACCAAAGGAGAACGACCAGGCATTATAATAAAGGAGTAAGGTTGATGACGTTTGAAGTTGGAGATCTAGTCCTCCGAGAGGTGAAGGCATCGATGTCCCAATGCCTCAGAAAGCTAATGCCCAACTTGGAGGGACCATATGAGGTTGTTGGAGTGTCGAAGCTAGGTACTTATCGGCTTCGAGCAATGGATGAGACAGAAGTCAAAAACACTTGGCATACGAGGAGACTTAGAAAGTATTATCAGTAGTGTATGTTAAGTAGTTTCTTTCGACTCCGTAAACTTTATTGATATTTAATGAAATAACACTTCATATTTACTTATAAATTGATATTTTCATTGATGTTGGATATATGTACATTGATAAAGTTAATTGCATACTAAGCTATTACAAAAAAAAATTTGGTGAAAGAGATTTGCTTCAGCTTCGTCATCCGAAGTGTCCAACAGCTCTGCATTGAGATGAACTATACGCATCTTTTATTTGTCTTTATCTCGAGCACTCTGATAGCCGAGATTAAACAGCTGTAACACTTCATTTGTCAGCTCAGGGGACCTTCGGTACTCTTGAATTATCTGCTGTTTGATGGCTTCGATTAATGGAGGACCTAGCACCTTATAGTTGTTGAACTCTTTCTCTAAAGTGTTGTGAGCTTCTATAGTCATTCCAAGCTTCACTTCGGTAGATTCAAGTTTCCTCTACAAAGCTGCCTTGTTAACCATCAGAGCACCACACTCGTTCTTCTTGTCTTCGTAGTTTTTCAGAATCGCCAAGCATCGTTTCTCGCCTTCGACAGCTTTCTCCTGGACTTACTTCAGTTCGGCCTCGAGTTCATTACAGCGAAGGGCGGCATTGGCATATAGCTTCTTCTCTTTCTGCAAGCCGGCCATTGCAACTTCGAGCGTCGACTTTTGACGAACGACTTCGGCTTCTTGTTGCTCCTCTCTTTCTTCAGCCTGGGTTAGATTACGTAGGAGTCGGTCGGTAATAGCAGCGGCCTAGGAACAGAGAGAAGAGGAGTTAGATAATAAATTTAATATATGAGTTCGGAGGACAGAGTAGACCACGAATATTTACCCGGCTCAGATTCAATACATTGGAGTTTAAAGTTCTCGGAGACTTGCCCTTTCGAATTTTTGGTCATCTTCGGGAAGCACAAAGTGGTCAAAGAGGTTGATTGGGAAGTCTTCCGGATTTAGGGCCATTGCGATGCCAAGGTAGGCACTCTTTGGTTGTGGTCGGGAGTTGGGGAAGGACGTTGGGGTGATGATGGAGGAGATTGGTGGTCAGTAATGAGTGGGTTTCATACCTATGAATCAGGTATTGTTAAGCTTAATTATTGTTATCTTTAAGTATTTTTAGGATCATTTTATTTGCTTTTGGTGTTTATTTTTACAGGATGGGGTTGGAGGGGCATATCGGCCATTTTGGTGAAGAAAAGGATTAAAGGATTATTTAAATTGAGCATAATGGCATTTTTATAAATCTGTGGTTTGAGCCAAGCGCCTAGGCGCTTGGAAGTATACTAAGTTGAACGCCTAGGCGCTCTAGTGCTGATTGTGATGAATTTTTGTGCGATTGAGATGGAATTGGAAGCCAATCAGGAATTGGAATGAGGGTTTTGCCTAATATACAAGGGAGAAGACTTCAGAACAGAACGTAACAAGAGAGATTGTAGAGACAAAAAAAAAAGAACACAAAGAAAGATTGCAAGGGCTGGAGATCAAGAAGAAGATTAGAAGAAAATTCTCAGTTTCTTCTATTCCTTTATCTAATTTTTTTGATTTTGTAATTATTCAGGATGTTTAAGTTTTTGATTTGGATGATGTTTCCCTTTGTCGTTATGAACTAATTCTAGATTAAGATTGCAATAGAACTTAGTATGAAGTTTAAATTGATCTTTTTTATTTAATGCAAATTAGTTTTTATTGAATCATTTATTATATCTTATGCTTGTTGATTAATTGTCTGACCAACAATTACTGTGATAATATATCTATATAAAATTAAAAAATGGAGTATAGATTTAAATTTAGATATAATAGCATCTGTTCATATAATTTGAATGAGATTAATATGATTAGCATGTAGGATAGGAATATACCTGTGTGTCGGTTGTAACCATTATAAGATCTTGTACCTAAAAACCCTAATTAAATTGGTTCACATAGGAATATAGTGAGTTAATTGCTTAGGGTGTTCCTTGTAATTCTATTGCTTAATTGCTGGATTTAGGAGGATTTGTTTACGCATCTGTCGGAAGAAGTGTGTGAATGCTGTAAGGATTCTTGGGTTAATAATTCATATTAATTAATTAAATTAAATAGGAAGTGAATTGATTTAAATGGAATACCAAGAGAAGTTGTAATCTTAAATTATTAAAATCTGTATTTTTCTCCTGTGATCTTTATTTTAGTAATTAATTTTGTTAATTTTAAATTTTCAACTTACAACCAATATTTGTAGTTTAAATAGGATTAATTAAATTAAATTTGGTAATTGATAAATATTAATTTATTTCCTCTTACTGAATACTATAAGCGAACGCGTATACTTGCGTGTTAAGTGCTAGTAAGAAATTAGGCAACAAAAGGGGTATCTGTGTGTTGTTTTTTGGTTAGAGGTTCGGAAGGGGAGTCTTCGAGTTCTTTATCATTCTTTGGTTGTGGGGCTTCGAAAGTTAGTGGGTCGGTCTGAATGTTTTGTTTTGTTTCGGTTGAAGGGTTTTGTTTGGCAGTCTTTATTTGACGCTTCCTTTTCACTCGCAGAATGGAGGTCCTCTCGAAAGGAGGGATATCTAGAGGGCTCCTTTCGGTGAAGCCGAGAGTGGGGATGATGGGAGATGAAGAAGTTTGTGACATCGGGATTGCGGTGATCGGTTGGTTCAGGCGAAGGAATTATTTCTTCAGTAGGATCGGTAGACGTTTGGCTGACATCGGCAGTTGGAGTCAGCTTGATAGGAGACACTATACGAGTTAAGATCTATATCAGATGGGGAATTTGAAATAGTACGAGGTAAATCAAAGGGTTCGGAATACGTTTGTGATCATACAACCAGGATTGGTTGCTCAGGAGCTCAAGGTCCCATTCCTTTTTCGGCAGTTTTTCGATGAGTTTCACTAGTTCTTGGAGATGGGCATGAGGTAGCTCTCTGATGGCTACATTTGATCTGGAGGCTTCGGCCCAGTCGGGGATCTCGCGGATGCTGGGGCCCTTGATGAAGAACCACAATGAATGTCATCCTTTGTTGGTTGAGGAGGTCTTCATCAGAGGGCGCTTTTCGATTCCCTTGCTTTGTTGTTTATTTATCTGCCGAAACCCGGATTCCCTGTATCGGCTCATGGAGAATAAGGTGAAAAAGAAGTCGATGGTGGGAGTGATGTTGAGTTCGTGGCATAAGGCGATGAAAGAGCTGATGTGGATGTAAGAGTTCGGCACCAGTTGGGCGAAGCCGACTCCAATAAACCCTAGGAGAGAGATGATGAAGGCGTGAAAGGGGAGGCGTACTCCATATTTGAGGGCACTGAGGGAGATGACAGTCCACCCGTCAGGCTAATGATACATTTGTTCAACATGGAGGGGGGCTCAGATATCATAGGTGTTCGGAATATGGTATTGCTCTCGTATTCCGTTGAGATCTTGAGATCCGATAATGGAGGCAGTGTTGATGTGGGCGTAGGTTTCTTTATTTGCGTAGTCTTTGATCATCTTCTAGGTTTCGATCTCAGCTTTGGATTGGGATGAAGTATTGGTGGCGGCCATTGATTGATAGTAGACAGGAATGTTTTGAAAGAGGTTTTCTTTCGTCGAAAAATGCAGCGGTTGTAGAGAGAGAGAGCGAGGATGGATTTTGAGATCAGATCTGGTTGTGGCGGTCGATTTTGGGGCTGTGGGGGTTTTAAATTATTCGACTTTTGGGTTCCGCATGGTTTTCCAAAAGCGGCGTAATAAATGGATTATGTGATAGTGGTGGGGCCTGACAGTACATGTTGGGTGGTTTACCAAAGATTTGGGTCTCGTGTCTTCAGGTTTAATTATTGGGGTTTTAATGTTGAACTCTTCCATTAAATGTTTCATTGTAATGAAAGACTGGGGGCAATGTTGGGATGTGTTTATTTGGGCCCGATGGATATGGTGGACCATGGTCCACATGGAGGTATGTTCCCACATAGGGCTCTGTTTGGATAGTGGGATAATATTAAGGAATCCTAACTATATTTTATTTTCAACTCCTAAGAAAAGTGTCAGAATATAATTCGACTTTCTTTCTTTAAGGAGATTAAGTTTAATTCCATTATGGTATCTAACCTAATGAAGAATTCTATTTCCATACGAGGACGGGCATGCAATTGGTGGTGTGATCATTATAAATACAAGGCTTAACCCTAATTCACAGGTAACCATCTTTTTCAGCACTAAAGTATTAAGCCTCCATTATTAAACCTTATTCAGCCTGTACTTATTCTCATACTGGAGCTATCCCCCAGCAGCGAAAGTCGTCAGCTCTCTCAGTATGGTTTCGTTTCTGTGCAGGATTGGACGCGCGGTTTGGTGATTGGGCGCGTAGACGAATCTTGGCGTTAACACATACTTTCGCATGTAGGGCCCATTTCTTATCCAACCATTCTGTTATTGTAACTTAACTCAAATAAAAACTGAATATATTCCAAATTTACCCCCTAGTTATTCATGTTAAGCGCGGATGGTTTTACATTACATATATATTGAGGACCCACATAGGTATCCGACAAATGGTTCTTAGTCGTCATTTAAAGAGCACAAAGGTACTTCAAATAGCATGTGTTTATGTATGTTTTGAATGCCTTGAAAGTAAATATATTTTGATTATTTTATTGCCTCTATTTTAATTATAGATATATTTTAATTTTTTTCAAACTAATTTATAAAATTTTAAAATTAAAAATTAAAATTTTTATTTAAATTATGTTAGTAATAAATACTACTTTTGAACTAATATACATTATTTACATTTTTTTATACTAAAAACTAATCGTATCGAATTTAAAATTTAAAATTTCATACATAGATTTAAAAAATTCAAAATACATCTTTAATTTCAATAACAGATGGAGTGAAATTTAATAATAAAAAAATGAAATTAGCCTAACGTGGACAAAAGTGATAAAGTGAAATTTAATTTAGCCTAGTATATTCTGACCCACACTATTTAAATATAATTGAAATTATATTATATATAGTAAATTATTTACTCGCACTTTAATTTAATAATTGTTATGATGCACAAACAATATTTTTCATTAACCATGCAAAAAAGAACTTTAAAAACGTTTCTTGTAAAATTTTACAAAAAAGTCTCGGAATGCCATCTACCTTTAGTTTTTTGTTGTATATTTTTTTAAAAAAAGTTTTGTTGAACACGTAATACCAATGGTATAGAAACTATCTAAATTGAAAAATAAAGACAAAAAATTCAAGAGCGAATAGGGTTAGGTTGGACTTGGATTCAGCTGTTTTACCAAGGGTTGGACTTGGATTTAAAAGTTGAAGTTAGGCCGGCCAAATTAGAGTTTAAGTTTAGCATATAAACATAAGCACATAATATTAACCCAACCTAATTCCAAAACAAGCCGACCTATAAACAAACCTACGTTAAGCTATATATATATATATAGAACGGATCAAGAGCATACCCCCTTATCTAACATACCAAGCATACCTCCTTTAGCGACGGACCGGGCAATGCTTTGGTTCGTCGCCATAGATCCGGTCTGTCGCTATAGCTTCAGTCCATCACTATATGTTTGTCCGTCGCTATATATTATCCGTCGCTAAAAGCTATAACGACGGACCGGAGCTATGGCGACGGACCAAAGTGTCGCCCGATCCGTCACTAAAGAGGATATACTTGGTATGTTAAATAAGGGGGTATGCTCTTGATCCGTTCTCTCTCTCTCTCTATATATATATATATATATATATATGTATATATATATAAACACCTTAGACAAAGATACTAATCCCGAGAATCAGGCTGTGGTAGCTACCCAGCCCCGACAGTAGAAGATTAAGGATATTATTTTCATCACCTCCCCCGAAATTGTCTTAAATTAAGTCCTTAATTATATATATAAAAAAGTGATATTAAAAAAAAAGACCCTAATCCCAAAATTTTTGATATCGATTAGCATAGTGACAAACACAGGATTAATCTCAAAAATATTATTCCGTTCTTTCTTTTATTAAAAGAGTCCCATTTTATTTTGATTAAATCTTTCTTTTATTAAAAAGTTTCATTTTATTTTGATTAAATTGTTCATGATCTGCACGTCTTGTCTTAAGACATAGTTACACACTACAAAAAAACAGGTCATTGGCGACGGACTTTTTGTCGACGACGTCAACATCGCCAATGACCTCACTGCCTATGGCATAGTTGTCGCCAATGACCCCTGTCGCCAATGGGTCTGTTCCCTAAATATAATGACTTATGTTTTTGCGCAATTAATTCGCGGGAGAGGGAAAGTCATTGGCAACAGACTCAAACTATATTGCCAACGGAGATGCCGTCGGCAATGACTTTTTAACTTAATCTCGACGGGGTCATTCTCGACGGTGGCGACGATAACGCCGTCGAGAATGACTTTTTAATTTTAAAACCTTAGGCTCGACGACAATGGCTAAGTTTTATACCCAAAATTCCAAATTGTAGCGCGAATTCTCTTTCCCTTTCCCTCTTCCTTACTCGGCGTAGTTGTTTGTCGATTCGCTAATGTCAAAAACCTTTACATTGATGAAAGACTCCATTTCTCTTCCGGTTGAATTTGTAAGCCTTGCTTTGCGTTTTATTTTCCTTCTTTATGAGCTTGATTTCGACTGTTTGGTTCGATGATGTAATTGTTAGGGGAATTGATAATTTTTGTGTGTTAGTTATTATGTGATTATAGAATTGCAATTTCACATATGGTTGTGCTTTAGAATTATATATATCTATATATATATATATATATATATATATATATATATCTATATATGTCAACGTATTTGGGCGCACAATTAGGTGAAGCTCTTAAATGGGCATGGTTGTCTGGTCTTCTGTCATGACTTGGCTCTGAAACCTGCTATTGATTCAAGGACCATAGTCATTTGAGGCAGCAATTGTGTTGCTAACTTTGTTAATTTTTATAGGCACGGCAAGAACTTCACTAGTTGTTACTATCGATCCATCTCCATGCCATCGAGGAGAGACATCAAGTACCATTTCTTTTGGACAGAGGGTAAGCTCCAAGCCCCCTTTATTCTGATGCTTGGTCCTATTCATATTTTCTAGAGTTTCCTATCGTCATTATTCTTGCTACTTAATGTATTATTCTTTTGTTATGTTGTCATATTGCTATAGCATATATATATATATATATATATATATATATATATATATATATATAGATATATATCCTTCCTTCCCTAAGTTATAAGAATATAGAATCCATAATATTTTCAAAATAGTATATATAATCCACAATAACATTTCTTGAGTCTTCATTTCTTGAAAATATTACATAATGTCCCATCTGTTGATAGTATCGAATAACGAATTTTGTAGTTAAGAGTACAATTTGCATACTTTGCAATTAATTTCAAATGAATTTATATCAATTTTAAATTTTAGGATTTGTGAATTGACTTCAAAAGGTTAGTATAAAAATCTTTTTGAAGATTTTGTAAATTTTAACAAGTCAAAATCAATTTTTTTTTTTTTTATAAAATGGATGTATTATTATATAGTAGTACAATTTGATTATACTAGGTGGTCACACAACCATTTGCGAATTGACTTCAAAAGGTTAAAATAGATTTTTTTTTTTTGAAGATTTTATAGTAATACAATTTGATTATACTCGATGGTCACACAACAATTTGCGAATTGACTTCAAAAGATTTTGTAAATTAACTTCAACAAGTCAAAATCAAACTCATTTTGTGGAATGGATGAATTATTATACAGTAACTCAAGTGGATTATACTAGATAGAAGCAAACTTAACTTTCCTTTTATTTGTTTCAATCTACGGATTAGATGATATATTTATCACATGGAAACACTACATTACGTCATATACTCTCTGTAATACTATCATTAACTTTCCAAAATAACATACTACTACATATAAAAAAATTAAGTCCAGCTATGTAATTGCCATAGCTGCCTATACCTTGGATCCGCCCTTGTCTGGTGATCGTGCTAAATCATGGTGTATCCAAATAGGCATTTGGTCATTGTAGGGGTGCTAACTTTTGTATTCCATAGGCTATGAAGGTGGAGAATATGTTAAAAATAAAAGAGGAGTTTGACTACAAGACGAGAGTTTGTCTAGAAGGCTTGATATACAACTAGAGACACTTGTTGCAGAACATGAGAGACGAAAAAAGGCATTTTAGGATGATGTTGAAAGAATAGTCGTGGAAGCACAAAAGCGTATTGATGAGGGTGAAAGAAGCTATGTTGATGCATTGGAGGTACTGCATGCATCTCTAGCATTAGGATGAGAGTTGATATTATAATATACTGTATATTACATGCTCTATAGGATGTATAAATCTTTCTCTGTCATGCCATTAAAGCGGTGCTATATTTTGATTTACTCTTTCTTTTTGAAGCAGGTGCAACACTAAACTTGTAATAATTTACTCTTTCTTTTTGTAGGGTTGCTATGTTGGTGATCAAAGTCTAGTTGCTGTTAGGGAGTGTTGTAACAAACTTGAAGATCTGAATTTGTGATTTTATGAGGGTTTGACCAACACTGGGTTGATTGAGTTAGCCCTTGGCTATGGGAAAACTTTGAAATCACTTGGTGTTGCTGCTTTTTCCAGCATGCATTAGCTAATTCCTATATGCAGCCTTCGGGCATTTGACTATTTTTGACGTCGTTGCACTGTTGATCTTATTTTTTTCATTTTTCCCAGTCAATTTTCCTAGTAGTAGGCCAGATGGGTGGCCAATCTGATGATCTTTGTCAATGGTAGCTACTTTCTCCCGCAGTGAAGTGGTATAATTTTTTTGAATCTTTACAAAGGCACCCACTTGTGCAAGTGGTTCACAACCCGCTACCTCTATGATAGCGGGTTGTGAACTACCTGCAAAAGTGGGTGCCTTTGCAAAGATTCACTACAGGAGAAAGTAGCAACCATTGACAAAGATCATCAGATTGGCCACCCATCTGGCCTACTATTAGGAAAATTAGCTATGAAAAATGAAAAAAATAAGATCAACAATGCAACGATGTTAGAAATAGTCAAATCACCGGAGGCTGCATATGAGAATTAGCTAATGCAAGAAAAGATATAGAGGTAGCGTGTTGAACCAGCTGCAAAAGTAGTGAGTATGCACAGTTGTATTTGCAAACCTCATTCCCCCACATATTCGACAGGTAAATAAAAATATTAATGTATGTCTTTAATTATATATATTGTATTGATTATATAAAATTTTAAAAAGTTATAAAAAGCTCGTTTGCCTAACTTATATAAAAAAAAACTTAGAAAATTTATGAAAAACAAAATCAAAACGGGCCCCGGGCCGAGTTATCTACTCATTACAACTTACGGGACTGGATTCGGAGTTTCGGTGGCCAAGTTATCCGCTCGTTTGCCTAACTTGTATAAAGAACACTAAGAAAAATTTAGGAAAAATAGACTAAAATTCACCTTGGGCGTCGAAACGACATGAAACCATAGGCCTAACACATCTTAGATATTTAGAACACGTTACAACTTATGGGACTCGATTCCGAGCTCCGGTGGCCGAGTTATCCGCCCGTTTGCTTAACTTGTATAAATTAAAGAATACTTAGAAAAATTTAGGAGAAGTAGACCAAAAATCGCCCCGGGTGTCGAAACAACGTGAAACCTTAAGCGTAGCACCTCTCAGATATTTGGAACACGTTACAACTTACGGGACTCGATTCCGAGCTCTGGTGGCTGAGTTATCCACTCGTTTGCCTAACTTGTATAAATTAAAAAATACTTAGAAAAATTTAAGAAAAATAGACCAAAACTCGCCCTAGGCGTCAAAACGACGCGAAACCATAGGCATAACACCTTTAGATATTTAGAATACGTTACAACTTCCGGAACTCGATTCCGAGCTCCGGTGGCCGAGTTATCCGCTCGTTTGCCTAACTAGTATAAATTAAAGAACACTTAGAAAAATTTAGGAAAAGTAGACCAAAACTCACCCCAGGCATCAAAACGATGCGAACCATAGGCGTGGAAACTCTTATATATTTGGAACACGTTACAACTTACGAGACTCGATTCAAAGCTCCGTTGGTCGAGGTATCTGCTTGTTTTCCTTACTTGAATAAATTAAACTACTACTTGGAAAAATTTAGGAAAAGTAGACCAAAACTCATCCCGGACGTCGAAACAATACGAAACTATAGGTGTGGCACCTCTTACATATTTGGAACACGTTACAACTTATATGACTCGATTCCGAGCTCCGGTGACTGAGTTATCCGCTCGTTTGCCTAACTTGTATAAATTAAACTATAACTTAAAAAAATTTAAGAAAAGTAGACCAAAACTCGACCCGGGCCTCAGAACATGGCGAAACCATAGGCGTAGCACCTCTTATATATTTAGAACGCGTTACAACTTACGGAACTCGATTCCGAGCTCCGATCGCTGAGTTATCCGCTCATTTCTGTAACTTGTATAAATTAAACTATAACTTGGAAAAATTTAGGAAAAGTAGATCAAAACTCGCCCCGGACATCGAAACGATACGAAACCATAGGCGTGACACCTCTTGCATATTTGGAACACGTTACAACTTACAAGACTCGATTCCGAGCTCCGGTGGCTGAGTTATCCGTTCGTTTGCCTAACTTGTATAAATTAAACTATTACTAGGAAAAATTTAAAAAAAGTAGACAAAAACTCGCCCTGGGCATCGAAACGATGCAAAATCATAGGCTTAGCACCTCTTATATATTTAGAATACGTTACAACTTACGGGACTCGATTCAGAGCTTTGGTGGCCGAGTTATCCGCTCGTTTGCCTATTTTGTATAAATTAAACTATTACTAGGAAAAATTTAGGAAAAGTAGACCAAAACTCGCACTGGGCGCCGAAACGATGTGAAACCATAGGCGTAGCACCTCTTACATATTTAGAACATGCTACAACTTACGAGACTCGATTGAGAGCTCCGGTGGCCGAGTTATCTTCTCGTTTGCTTATTTTGTATAAATTAAACTATTACTAGGAAAAATTTAGAAAAAGTAGATCAAAACTCGCCCCGAACGTCGAAACGATGCGAAACTATAGGCGTAGAACCTTTTACATATTTAGAACACGTTACAACTTACGGGACTCGATTCAGAGTTCCGGTGGCCGAGTTATCCGCTCGTTTGCCTATTTTGTATAAATTAAACTATTACTTGGAAAAATTTAGAAAAAGTAGACCAAAACTCGTCCCGTGCATCGAAACGATACGAAACTATAGGCATACCACCTCTTGCATATTTGGAACACGTTACAACTTACGAGACTCGATTCTGAGCTCCGAAGGCCGAGTTATCCGTTTGTTTGTCTAACTTGTATAAATTAAACTATTACTAGGAAAAATTTAGAAAAAGTAGACCAAAACTCACCTACCTTGGGCGACAAAACGATGCAAAACCGTAGGCGTAACACCTCTTACATATTTGAAATAAGTTACAACTTACGGGACTCGATATTCTGAGCTCCGATGGCTGAGTTATCCGCTCGTTTGCTTAACTTGTATAAATTAGACTATTACTTGGAAAAATTTAGTAAATGTAGACCAAAACTTGCCCCGGGTGTCAAAACGATGCGAAATCATAGGCGTAGCACCTCTTAAATATTTGGAACACGATACAACTTACGGGACTCAATTCTGAGCTCCAGTGGCCGACTTATCCGCCCTGGGCGTCGAAACAACGCAAAACAATAGGCGTAGCACTTCTTACATATTTGGAACACGTTATAATTTACAGGACTCGATTTCGAGCTCCGGTAGCCGAGTTATCCGCCCATTTGTCTAACTTGTATAAATTAAACTATTACATGGAAAAATTTAATAAAAGTAAATCAAAACTTGCCTCGGGCATCGAAATAACTCGAAACCATAAGCATAGCACCTCTTAGAAATTTGGAACATGTTACAAGTTATGGGACTCGATTCCGAGCTCCGGTGGCCGAGTTATCTGCTTGTTTGCCTAACTTGTATAAATTAAAGAACAATTAGAAAAATTTAGAAAACGTAGACCAAAACTAGCCCTAGGCATCGAAATGATGCGAAACCATAGACGTAGCACCTCTTACATATTTAAAACACGTTACAACTTATGAGACTCGATTCCGAGCTCCAGTGGCTGAGTTAATTATCTACTCGTTTGTCTAATTAACTTATATAAATTAAAGAACACTTAGAAAATTATTTAAATATGCTCTTTTTGTGACTTCATAATTAATATTTTAATTTTGTAGGATCTTGTTGATGAACCTCGTGGCACGGGTGGAGCCAACAGGGGAGGCAATGACTGTAGGGGAGCTGGCGAGGACCTTAGAAGAAATGGTGAGGACCGTCGAGCCGATGCTGATGATGCGAAGGTGGGACCGACAATGGCACGATGGACGATATTCGTTTATCTGCCGATGGCGATGATGATGGTGATGCTGACTGGGGGATATAGTTAGTTTATATTTATATTTTTACTTTTATGTATGTAACTACCTAGTTTTTGGGTTCTACAAACTAGGGTCTTGTATCTAGTTAGCTTGATGGTTTATGTATCTAACTAGTTTTTGAGTTATACAGTGGTTGCATTTTGTATCTAGTTACATCTTATAGTTTATGTGATTACGTTGTGTACGCATTTGATGATTGATTATATATATTTGATAGTTATTGGTATGCGTTAAAAAATAATTATTTGTTGATTTTGGTTTATAACAGGTACAATTATATATATGTAAAATAACAGGGAGTTTTGCAAATTTTCAAAAAAAATAAATTTAAAAAAAATATCATTAGCGACAGATCCATTAGTCCGTCGCCAATGAGCCATTGGTAACGGCATTAGAGACGGACAGTCCGTTGCCAATGACTACTTTAATAATTAAAATAAAAACTCATTGCTGACGGCAAGAGTCATTGGCAACGGAGAGTCCGTCACTAATTCCGTCGCCAATGACTCATTGGCAACGGAAAGTCCGTCGCCAATGGCCTCTTTACCAATGGCGGTCGACGGGAGCACGGGGTGACGACTTCTAGGGCGACGGGAGTGGCGACGGACATGCCTGTCGCCAATGACCTCTTTTTTTGTAGTGACATGATTTTTCATTTTAATCCATTTTTTTTATAACCAACCCCACTTCACTATAATTATTATACAATTTAATTATTAAGAAAATGAATGGACGTTAAATTTTGGATAGAAATAGTGGCGTGCTAATACGACGTAGTCTACACCTAATACGACCTAGTTTTGATTGAAAAGTTGGTGAAATATTAAAACAATCATTAATATATAAATATATCTATATAATATAGGGTGGTGATATATGCACACCATAAATTGATTGTTTCACACCCAGTACATGAAAGAGGTGTAATTCCGACATAATATTCTATCGAAAATAGCCTTATTCCATCGGAAATAGACTAATTCTGACGGAATATTCCATCGAATATTCGGTCGGATATATACTGGTCGGAATTAAGTCTGTCGAAAATTCGGTCAGAGATAACAAACGTCGACGGAATAATACTGACGGAATATTTCGTCGAAAATAGCCTAATTTCGACTAAATACTTCCGCCGGGTTAATTCCGTCGGTTTACCTACTGCCACGTGTCATTGGCTGACAGGGACTAAAAAGACTATTTTCGACAATCCGTCAAAAGTTAAATATATTCCGTCGGAATTAGTAATTTTATATATTAAATTTAATTACCTAATTCCGACGGAAGTTCCGTCGGAAATAAACTATTTCGTCGAAAATAAGGGATTTTTTTAAAATATTTTTTTTATTTTGGCAGTTTTTAGGGTTTTAACCCACATTTTTGTACTTGTAAACCTGCTTTATCCCAACAATACAAACAAGTCCAATATGAATTACATACATGTAACTATATATCCAATACATTCAAGTATATACAACGTAACTATCCAATAACATGTACATACAGTAATCTAGTTTATGTTCATATACAAGTCCAATATGAATTACCAAGGCCAACAATAACAAGTATAAACTGTTTTTTCATAAGATATACACAAATTTCATTAAATTACAATGATTTACAATGTTAAAACTACAATACGTCAAACATTAACTAAACTATGAGGATTTACATCCTATTAAGCTAAGCTAAAGTAAATATGAATAAAATATTTACAAATCATCTACAAAACTAAGTCAAGCTAGTAGTACTAACCCTGGTATGAGGAGGATCATCGGGCTAGGGTCGACAACATTGTTCTGGTGTATGAAAATCATCGTCATCGTCCCTCTGCTCGTGATCAGCATCACCAGCCTGCTCGGGATCGCCACCCTGTTGATATAATTAAAAATAAAATTCATTAGTCCATATGACAAACTTAAATATATAACTAAATGAAAATTCTATAACATACAGAATAATCAACTAAAAATGAATAGTATACTTGAGTAGTCGGGGGCTGACTCAACATCGACCTAATAGCCTCTGTGAGTAGGGTAACCACCATCCGGACCACCTCGTCGCGTATCGCGGTGAACTGCTCCAGAGAGATACCCATACTATCGATGGTGGCCCCAGCTATAATGTATTGAGCTAGCTAGTGGAGGCGAGCACGACTGAGTAGGTCCTGGCGACTGAATATCGGATCCATACCAAACCTCTTTGACACCGCCGCCATAACCTTCTGGAACATAGTATCGTTTAAGTCAGAGCCCGTATGTGATGGTCCCATGGGTGCTCTCGGACGCAGGTGCTGCTAGAGCCTGCGAAAATGAATATAACATTAATAATAATATATTAAAATTGTTCATAAACGAGAAATATACTAAAATTAATACCTCCAGGTAATGTATAGGTTGGTATCCTCAGAAATCCCAACACGCGATATTTGTTGGTAGTGCTACTAGAGGGATCTTGAGATGCGACCCAAAGAGTCATCTCCTCATCCTGAGATAAACTAATCTCCGGCAGAGGGATGGTGGAATCTAACGTCTCAGAATCGCCCCTAGAAGTCCGTAACTCAGCTATACGCTGGTCTCGGAACTTCTCAAATTGGTCCTGTAATTTATTATGTATGTGTGACTTAATTGAATCATTATATTAATTACGTAATATTAATAATTACCAATTATTATAACTAGTTGTATTACTCGTATAGTTAATGTTGTAGGAGACATCGTCGACGCCTTCGGCATGTGGGGGCCTATCACAAAACTCGACCATAGTGGGAGGTCAGCCAAAACTCGCCCGCATGACCTAATAAATACATTAATTAATATCACATTACTTTACTATAAATCCCGACAATATTAAACTAAACAACTAAATATAAATACATATCGACTTACCCTCCTCAAATGACTATGAGCCAGTTGTATATGCGATTCGGAGCTGGCCTTGATTCTTCTTCATCTGCTCGAACTTGGTCTTAAATGCAGCATCATCCCAATACCTACACATGGCATCTTAGGCTGCCTTTGAGACTATAGGCAGCTGATGGTCTCGTAATGTACTCTCGGGCTGGTCTTCAACTACCCGGGCTGCCCTCTGCCTCATCTCGTATAGCCAGTCGACGTAATTCTTCGCGATGTGTGCAATAATAATATCGTCACCAGCTGCAACAGAGACAACCTCCTCATATCTCAAATATGTCTAAAGAAAATTCATAACGTACGTCTCAGTAAAAATTTGATTATATTTTGTAAATAAGTAGGATCAATTTTTTGTTTAATTAATGAAATGTGACTTACGTGAAACTCGCGCAACACCATGACCATAAAGGATGGATCATACCGCGCATACTAGCTAAATAGTGTGCAGCCAGTCAGGAGGTGCATCAAGCAAATAGCGTGTACGGTCGCCTTAGGGACAAGATCTATAATACTACAGCATAAAAAATAAATGGATTTTAATTTAATTGTGTAATCACATAATATGACCATTTTAATTGAACATGATATGTTATAGTTGAAACTTACTAGCTCGAGCCGACATAAACACAGACTACACGAGGAACTGACGGCGAATGACCTAATAATTCGAGGTTAGTCCCTCGGTGATGTCGACGTCTAGCATCTATAGGTATATGTGATAACATTGTGTTAATATATTAAATAAGCTTTTGAAAGTGATTATAAAAAAGTAAACAAAACAAATAAATTTGACTAAAATGACGTTAACTTACTAGCTGATGAAGGCGACCCGCCCTGGGAGCCGTCGCCCAAGATTCAACCCATTTACCATCTTCTTTACTTCATAGTAATTTGCGGGTAGAGTATGATTCCTAGGTAAGAACTCGCTGATAATAACAAGCAAATCATTGAAACCTCTTTCACTATAATCATGCTCATTATTGAAGTGTAAGAGCTTCGTCACTGCAGATAGCTTGGTGTGCTTATCATTTCCAGGATACAATGGGACCCCCAATTCAGATAGCATCTTGTAAAAGGCAGTAACTGAATCATTTGGCTTTTGCTAAGTACTACTTGACGAATGCTCATTTCCAACCCAGTCAATATTGGTAGGGCCATAAGCATTGACCACCATCTCCACGACATCAAAGTTATCGACGTATAAATTTCTGCGAACTGATTGGTCTACATTGTCGGTTAGTTCTCTCAACTCAGCTAATTCTACGTGATGAATCCATACCGAATACCCATCTACAAACCCATGTGAAAATAAATTGAATTTATTTTCGTCAGCAGTCTTCCAGATGATGTTTTTACACTTGAGACACGGGCATCTCATCTTTCCGTTCGGATCATCAGCATGTTCTATTGCTTTATTCATAAAATTGCACACCCCATCACGATACACATTAACTAATCCCTTCCCATCAACCCATATCCTACGGTACATCCAACTCCGGTCAGCAGCCATCTTTAATTGAACAAAATACACAATTAGCATAGGAATATTCATGAATGTGGTCCATACATGAATTCTATTTTCATAGTATATCCACTCTACAGGGGTTAGATTTCTATCTCGTTTCTGGATGTGTCCCCTCACTAGTGCCAACATGTTGAATATGTTTCTTATGTTTAAAGAAAATTTCGGCAGCACCTCCCCATGGTCTCCAAGTACACAAAATAGACTAAGATAACTTAATCTAAGTATGCACTCGAAGAACATGTAGAGATAATAGCCGAAAAAACCTTAAAACAAAAATCAACGTACTCAACCCATTGATACCGACCTAAGTAAGAGACATAACAACCAGTAACAGTCCCAAACTGGGACTATTCGACATTTACTCCTAATGAGTGAATGTCAAACAAGTTTCTAAGCTCCAAACTATACTACATGAACACGTATATATGCAGTTTATTGTAATTACAGAGAACTAAAAAAATGCTACTTAGTTCATTTTTTTCAATGATAAACTAAGTAATAAAAGTAATATACACACAAGTCAATCATATTTGATATGATGTAGCATATACTTTGTAATCTTATTCATTTACTAACAAAATTATTAAAGGCATTTTACATTATCTACATATTGCTATTATTTTATATATGATAAACCCATAGTTTTAAGCAATGCTTTTAGAACTATGATAATGATCATGCTAATGAGATCTAAATTCTTAGAAAGCTTAAAACTAAAATCGTTCCTAATCGTTGGATTACTAAAAAGGGGATTAGTGAATCCAGATAGATTAGTACATACTTTACTTGCTCTTAAGAAGAGGATGATTGATCTCATAATCATTTGTGTGGAGACACTAAAGCAAATATGTAGGTGTTTATTGGAGAATAAGTTCACTGAACGTGATTCGCTGTAGGAATACCTAATGGAGTTTTACTCGCCTGTCAATAGGAATTCCTCTAGTGATAGTAGTACAAGTGATCCTTGGACTTGAGATCATCATAGTATCTTGTGTATGATGAGGTATACTTTGACATGTCCCTTAAGACCTTTAGGGTATATCAAAGGGTATACTTGGGTATAATAAGTTGTACATGGAGATAGATGAATGATCAACAAAGAATCTACCGCTTCTAGTAAAAGGAGTGAATGTCCTATGTGATTCGATAAATGACAACTCAATAGTCCTTGGCTAAGGTAGAATGAAATTAGAAAGGATTTTCTAATTTGCATTATTTAGAGTTATGCATTTAAGAATCCAAATGCATATAATTAAATAAAATAAGACTTGACAGTAATTTCATATCTTATATTTAATTGGGACATTATATGGTAGAATGATTGAATTGTACGTTAACTATTTACTGAAAGGTTCTTTTGTGATTAATGTTGAAATTTATATTATCTAGAAAGTCGTTGATCGCTAAGGGGCTTACCTTTATTGTATAATAAATATTATTTATTTAAATGAATTAAATAGTTTAATTTATTTATTTAAATAAGATTAGAATTGTTCTAATTAATTTATTCACA
Organism: Aralia elata; assembly: GCA_034770075.1. Lineage (NCBI taxonomy): Eukaryota > Viridiplantae > Streptophyta > Magnoliopsida > Apiales > Araliaceae > Aralia > Aralia elata. The sequence goes on from JAVJAP010000142.1 coordinate 88,212, forward strand.
ACCGGTTTAATATGGAGAACCTAAAGGGTCACATCGCAAAAAAATATTTATTTAAGAAGTAAATGACATAATTATAATAATAAGTTATAATTTAGTCTATGGAGATAGAATAAATTGAATAGCATAATATTTATTATTTAATATTTTAGAAATATTAAATATAAATTAATAAGAGGAGTCTTATTATTATTACTATTATTATTTAATTCCTAAAAGGGTTTGGGAATTAATTAATAAAAGTACTCTCATAAATTTTTAATTGTATTAAGAGTTTAATTAATTAAAGGAGTTTAATTAGAATAAAAATCTAATCCTAAATAGTTTAGGAGGGTTTTCTACATCTATAAATAAGAGGAGTCTTATCATTGATTAGGGTTACACACAGTTCCATTAGAATTATGGAGAGTACTTGAAATTTCTATAGAGACAGAAACTAGGGTTTTACCAACACCCATCTTTTTGAACAAGTATTATTCCTTGGTGGATCACCTCTAGAGGCCAAACACTTGGGTGACTAACGTTAATCATAGTGAAGGAATTTAATCGGTGGAATTCAAGGAAAACGCGAAGGAATTGGAAGTGAACTTGTACCCGAGGAAGTTTTCATTCACGAGGGTATCATTCTCTATCTTTGTCTCTTTCGTTTAATTGATAATTGAACACAAGGAAAGATCATGGTGATGGTTTGTATTAAAATTTTAAAATTAGTTTCATTGTGTTTCCGCTCTATTTATGTAATTTGATTGCATGTTTGCTTTAAATACAAACCTAACAGTGGTATCAGAGCTAATCTTTGTGCTAATTATCGATTTTGATAATTCCATGTGTGTTTGGTATGCGATTGGATCGAATTTTTGGGCAAAAATCTATTCTTCGCGAATCTGCTACGAGGCGCAGCTATGCCGCTTCCAGTTCATTCTAGAGCGCAGCTGCGCCCAAATGCAGAAAGTTATTTCTGGTGGTGTAGTGCAGTTGCGCCGGTTCCTAGTTCATTCTGGGCACAGCTGCGTCGGATAGCAGAATCCGAAAAATAATTTTTTCTTCAATTAACTTAAATGGTTTATTTAATTGGAATAAATTTAAAATAAAGATGTTTATTTTATTTGGAATAAAATTTCAGATTGCTAAAATTAAAAGAGTTTAATTTTGATTTGGTTTTTGATTAAAATAAAAGAGTTTATTTTGGTTCAAAACTAAATATTAGCAAACTTATTGCCCATTAAATGATATCAATGCATATATGAAATAGTTTTATTATTCATGAGATGAATGTTATTTATTGATGCATATGGAGATATGTATGATAATAAATAGGGATTGCTTATGGACTATTGACCAATATGTGACTGGATTTATTTTAGAGAATGCTTGAATGAATGGGTTTTTATAAATGGGGTCTACGTACCTCGTCTTCTCTGATTTTTCTTAATGTAAATTTTATCTTTCTCTTATGTATTTTCCCTTGACTGTTGATCAAGACTTCTATTTATTGTAAATAGTTTATGTAAAAGGACTAGTTAGAATTATTTTGAAGAATTGGAGATAAAGGAGCAAGGAGCGCTTGAAGATCCGTTTGTAATGGAGCCCGGTTTAAATGTAATAGTTATATTTAAATTCAGTTTTTGCACCCTAGGTTTGACTTTTTGGTTCACTTGGTGGCTCTAGTGAACCAAACTAGAATAAAAGTCCATAATCAATCCTGGTAGAATATAGTATTCTATATGTGCATGCTTACTATGTATATATTATATATTATACAACATGCTTCGCATGTTAATTAATATGACGCGTATTTTATATATATGTGTCCATGCGTGCTAAACAAGATGAAACTAATAATAACAAACCTCTCAAAGAAATGATATTAAGTCCTAAACGTTCAAAGATATTTGAAATATCGAACGTCGCCTTCTAACATGGTAAAGCGATAGAGTATTAAATATTTAATATGAGTTTGTTGTGTCACACAAGGCAATTATTAAATATTTAAGATGTTGCCTTAACACCTTTGATGCTTATTAAGGAATTGAACATTACTATTTTGTTGTGTCACTCAAGGACGGTATTTTTCTCTTCATATATATGGAAGTGCTAGGTTGGACTTAACTTGGATACTTTTGATTCGGATGTGTCACACTTGATCAAAATAATCTAAGAGGCAAAATACAAGGAGTTACATAGTGATGTAATCGACAATAGTTGTCTACCTATATATTTATATATAGTTTGTTGTGTCACACAAGGCTATATACATTTGAAATGAGATCCTTATTCTCACTAGCAAATCTTTAATTAGATTTGTCGAACTATATATTGAGGGTAATATAGTTTGATGAAAATAGTGAGAGATACCAATTTAAATAAAGACCTAATTTATTTTAGTAATTAATAAAATTAATGTATGTTAAAATGTTGTTAAATTACAAATTCATTTACAGAATTTTACAATGTCTAATTTACTATCACTGCGGAGCATATTAGATGCTAATTAACTGGACCAAATAACACGGACTGGTTAAGAAATCTGAGAATAGTTCTCAAGGTTGAAAAGCTATCTTATGTCCTTAATACGCCTATCCCTGCAATGGTTGCAGACAATGTCTTTGAGGAAGAGATTACTACTTTTAGAAAGTGGCAAAATGATGCAACTGTGGCTTAATGCATCATGCTCGCATCCATGAGTAACGAGCTTTAGCATCAGCATGAAACTATTGATGCTTCTACTATACTTCTGCACCTTCAAGGAGTTAAATGGTGAGGAAAGTAGGACTATTAGATATCAGATATCTAAGAAGCTCTTCCGATCTAGAATGACCGAGAGCACTACAGTATAGACAAATGTCCTAAAAAATGATCAATTTGATTGAATAATTGGGACAACTGAGTTTTGTAATGGATGGAGAGTTAATCCAAGATTTGATCTTGCAATCACTCCCAGACTCTTTCTCACAATTTGTTATGAATTTTCACATGAACAAGCTAGACGTCAGCCTGCCTGAGTTGCTTAACATGTTAAAAACTGCAAAGAGTCACTTTCCAACTAAGAAAAACCAAGTCTTACTGGTAGATCATTCTTCCAGGAAACGGAAGAGGGCCAAAGGATCATCTGAAAAGAAGAACAAATCAAAGAAGGTATAAGAAAAGGCAAAAACAAAGGACAATAAGAACAAAATTGATGCGAATGGCAAAGGACTTTGCTCCCACTGCAATAAGTCTAGATACTAGAAATGAAACTGCAAGGAGTATCTTGCAGAGGCTAACCAGAAGAAGCTTAATGAAGCTTCAATTACAGATGCAGGTTTATTTATGATTGAAATAAATCTTTCTATAGGTCAAGTTTCTACTTAGGTATTGGATACCGGCTTTAGTTCTCACATATGTAATTCGATGCAGAGACTAAGCAGAAGTAAAAAGCTAAAAAAAGAGTAAGTAATCTTACGTATAGGGAATGGAGCAAAGGTTGTTGCATTAGCCGTAAGAACTTATAGTTTAGTGTTGCCTATGGGCAAGTCTATTAAGTTAATAAGTTGTTATTACGTTCCAGTTCTCATTAGAAACATTATTTCATTCCGTTGTTGGACAAGGAAAGTTTTGGTATTATATTTAAGAACAATTGTTGCTCTATTTATAATAATAATGTTTTATTTGAAACTAGAAGATTACTTGATGGATTTTGTATACTTGACTTACATAAAAATAATTTTGCAAATTGAATAAACTAGTAAAAGAAAAGGAGATGATCATTCAAAGAGTTGAATATGTGTATTTGATGAAATACAAGTCTGAATCATTTGAAAGGTTCAAAGAATTTAGAAGTGAAACAAATTGATAAAGTATTAAGATTCTTCGATCAGATCGAGGAAGGAATACTTGTGCAATGAGTTTCTAGATCATCTCAAAATGGTATTTTCTCATAATGGACGCTTCCTGATATACAATAATTGATTGGTGTATCTAAAAGGAAAATCGTACCATGTAGGATATGGTGCGGTCCATAATGATTTTTACCGACATTCCAGTATCCATATGAGGTTATGCCCTAGAAACGACTGCATATCTACAAAATAAGGTAGCCTCAAAATTTGGCCCCAAGACTCCATATAAGTTATGGATAGGGAGGATTCCTAGTCTTAAGTATGTTAAGATAAAGGGTTGTCAATCTTATATGAAAAAGTTTCAAAAGGATAAGCTTGGGACAAAATAGGACAAGTGCAGATTTGTGGAACTTCTTAAAGTAAGTTTACGATAAGAGTTATATAATCCTACTGAGCGAAAGGTGTTTGTTGTGAAACACCCTGCCTTCTTGGATAAAGATGTTTATCATAAAAGGAGCTAGTGGGAGGGTAATAGATCTTGAAGGAGTTCAGAACTACAAAGCACTTTAAGTCAAACCGAGGAACCTATAGATAGAGCTATTGTACCACAACCGAATCTTAAATCTGGAAGAGTACCGAAGATACCTAGGAGGTATGGATTCATCATAGAGGATGATGGTGAAGTACACATCATAGAGAATGATGATCCAGTTATATACGATGAGGCTATGAGTAGAAGATACTCAGAGAAATGACAGATGATCATAAAATTTAAAATGGACTCCATATATGAAAAACCAAATGTGGACTTTGGTTAACCCTCCAGTAGGCATAAAGCCTAAAGAGTGTATATGGGTCTTTAAAAGAAAGACTAGAGCAGATGGTAAGGTGGAGACCTATAAGACTAGACCTATTTAAAAAGTTTCAAATAAAGTCAAGGAGTTGACTGTGATAAAACCTTATTACCGGTGGTAATGCTCAAGTCCATTCGGATTTTGCTTGTGATTGTAGCTTATTATTACAAAATATGGCAAATGGATGCGAAGACGTCCTTCCTTAATAAAGATTTGAGGAGAATGTATGTATGATAAAGCTAGATGGATTTGCTTCAATGGTTAAAGCAAATCAGGTATATGAGTTACAACAATCCATTTATGGATTGAAGCAAGCTTCTTAAAGATGAAAAATTCGTTTTTATGAGACAATCAAAAGAGTTTGATTTTATCAAAAACGAGAATGAACCTAGTGTGTACAAAAGGGTCAGTGGGAGCGCTATGGCATTCCTAGTACTATATGTTGATATATTACTGATAGGGAATGACACACCAATGCTATAATCAGTAAAGATAAAATCGTCTAAACATTCCTCCATGAATGACTTGGGAGAAGTATCTTGTAAATTGGAGATATAAATCTATATAGATAGATTTAAAAGGATGATTGGCTTAACCCAAGGAACGTATATTCATTCAATGCTAAAGGCGTTTAGCATAGCAAACTCCAAGAGAGGTCTCATGATGATAAGTCATGGAGTGTATCTCTCTAAAATTATCCCCAATTAAAGAGAGATCGCATGAGTTACTATCATGTATGCAATGCAATGTACAAGACTTGATGTTGATCAGTTATATTCTGGAGAAGATCACTGTAAGACAGTGATAAACATCTTAAAGTACTTAACCGACACTAAGGATGTGATATAATACATGGTGGGTCTGAATTAAAACTAGAGGGCTAAATAGACTCAAGTTTTTTCAGACTGACCAAAACGATAACAAAACCACTTTAGAGTAAGTCATTACCTTGAATGGTGGTGCAATGAATTAGAAAGATTCCAAACAGCAAAGAGTTGCTTGCGACAAATTCATTTGATTAGAGAAATCATTGAAAGAGGAGAAATCACTATAGAGATAGTGGACTCTCAAAAACAACATTGCATATCCATTTACTGAAGCTTTATCCAACAACAGAATGATCGTCACTTAGAGAAGAAGGGTATTAGATACCATGGCGATTGGCTTTAATACAAGTGGGAGATTGAAAGTAATATGTACACAAGCCAATCATATTTGATATGATGTAACATATACTTTGTAATCTTATACATTTATTAATAAAAGTATTAAAGGCATTTTACATTATCTACATGATGCTGTTATTTTATATGTGATAAACCCATAGTTTTAAGCAATGCTTTTAAAACCATGATGATGATCATGCTAATGAGATCTACATTCTTAGAAAGCTTAAAACTAAAATTGTTCCTAATCGTTGGATTACTAAAGAGGAGATTAGTAAATCCGGATAGATTAGTACATACTTTGCTTGCTCTTAAGAAGAGGATAATTGATCTCATAATTATTTGTGTGGAGACACTAAAGCATATGTAGGTGCTTATTGGAGAATAAGTTCACTGAACGTGACTCGCTATAGGAATACCTAATGGAGTTTTACTCGCCTATCAATAGGAATTCTTCTAGTGATAGTAGTATAAGTAATCCTTGGACTTGAGATCATCATAGTATCTTATGTATGATGGGGTATACTTTGACATGTCTCTTAAGACCTTTAGGGTATATCAAAGGGTATGTTTGTGTATAATAAGTTATACATGAAGATAGGTGAATGATCAATAAAGAATCGACCGCTTCTAGGAGTGAATGTCCTATGTGATTCGATAAATGACAACTCAGTAGTCCTTGGCCAAGGCAAAATAAAATTAGAAAGGAGTTTCTAATTTGCATTATTTAGAGTTGTGCATTTAAGAATCGAAATGCATATAATTAAATAAAATAATACTTAACAGTAATTTCATGTCTTATATTTAATTGGGACATTGTATGGTAGAAGGATTGAATTGTATGATAACTATTCACTAAAAAAGGTTCTTTTGTGATTAATGTTGAAATCTATAATATCTAAAAAGTCGTTGATTGCTAAGAGGGTTTACCCTTATTGTAGAATAAATATTATTTATTTAAATAAATTAAATAATTTAATTTATTTATTTCAATAAGATTAGAATTGTTCTAATTTTTTATTCACAACCGGTTTAATATGGAGAACCTAAAGGGTCACAACGTAAAAGAAAAATATTTATTTAAGAAGTAAATGACATAATTGTAATAATAAGTTAAGTGTATTTAATTTAGTCTATGAATATAGAATAAATTGAATAGCTAAATATTTATTATTTAATATTTTGGAAATATTAAATATAAATTAATAAGAGGAGTCTTATTATTATTACTATTATTATTATTTAATTCCTAAAAGAGATTGAGAATTAATTAGTAAAAGTACTCTCATAAATTCCTAATTGGATTAGGAGTTTAATTAATTAAATGAGTTTAATTAGAATAAAAACTTAATCCTAAATAGTTTAGGAGGGTTTCCTACATCAATAAATAAGAGGATTCTTATTATTGATTAGGATTACATACAGTTCCATTAGAATTGTGGAGAGTACTTGCAATTTCTATAGAGATAGGAATTAGGGTTTTGCCAACATCCATATTCTTGAACAAGTATTATTCCTTGGTGGATCACCTCTAGAAGCCAAACACTTGGGTGGCTAACGTTGATCATAGCGAAGCAATTTAATCGGTGGAATTCAAGGAGAACGCGAAGGAATTGAAGGTGAACTTGTACCCGGAGAACCTTTGATTCACGAGGGTATAATTCTCTATCTTTGCCTCTTTCGTTTAATTGATAATTGAACACAAGGAAAGATCATGGTGATGATTTGTATTAAAATTTTAAAATTCGTTTTATTACGCTTCTACTCTATTTATGTAATTTAATTGGATGCCTGCGTTAAATACAAACCTAACGAGTAAATGCTACTCAGTTTATGAGAACTATTATCTATATGAATATATTATACTATTTTTATTTTACTTTACGTAGTAGTGGAACTAAGTAAATGCTACTTAGTTTATTATATTGTGTTATAATACTTTATTTTTAATTATTTTAATTAAATCATTGTCAATTTATTTTATTTTATTTTATTTATTTATTTTGTAGTATATTATATTATTTCAATTAATTAATTTAATTATTTCATTTTATTTTATTTTATTTTATTTTATTTTATTTACTTTATTTGGTATTATTTTATGTTATATGCCAATTAGTTTATTTCAATTATTTAATTTAATTTAATTTTATTTTATTTATTAAATTTTTATTATTATTAAATTTGATTTAATTTATTAAATTAAATTAAATTAAATTTATTTTATTCCAATTTATCATTATTTTATTCTAATTTATTATTATTTTTTATTTTATTTTATTGTATTGTATTTTATTTTATTTTTTATTATATTATATTATAATATTTAATTAATTTTATTTTACATTATTTATTTATCAAATATAATTTAAGTTATTTCATTTAGTTTTATTTTATTTTCTTTAATTTATTTCGTATTACATTATATTATATTATTTAATTTATTTTCAATAATTTATTTTATTTTAATTAACTTATTTTATTTTATTTTATTTCATTTTATCTTAATTATCTTATATTAGTTAATTTTATTATTTTATATTATTTTATATTATCTTATATTATATTATGTAAATTTAGTTTATGTTATTGTATTATTTTATTTTATTTAGTAGTGCCAAAACTAATTAAATACCACTTAGTTTATTTTAATATTGAAAAACTAATAAAATACATAAATACATGCAACACCCACAAATGTTGCAATTAAAGAATTCTGACAGTAATTCCGTTGGGAATTCCGTCAGAAATAGCAAATATCACATTCAACAATATACAGATCATATCATAAATCAATCAACCAAAGTAGTTTATACCATTACTGAAAATCCAAATTAGTTTATATAACAGTATCCAACTCAGTTTATCACACTAATTTAACCCCCAAATGAGTTTATACCATCAATCAACTCAATTATCCAATTATAAACCAAATTATAAACCAATGGGAGCTGTCGTTTACACTCCAAAATTAAATTTTACAATTACTCTACTAACACAAAAATTAGTATAGCGACAAGCAATGATCGATCCCAAAGAGAGTGAATTGTTTTATATTTATCCTAATATTTTCTAATACTACTGAATCTAAACTGGGGGGTTTTGAGTTTGATTAACTAATTAATAAAAACAGAAATTAAAATGATATGAATAACCAATGAATTAAAGTTTCAGTTCTTCAGTTCAATATCCCCTTTTCATAATAACAGACTAATCAAGTATAGCAATATTTATCCTTCAATGAAATTAATAACCCTAGATAACCGCAATCGCTAATTATCCGAAATTCTCCTTGGGTTTTAAATCTAGTGTGACAATCGCCCCCACTAGACCCTAGCTATCATACAACCTAGAACTATCAGTCTAGATTTAATATAACAGTAGCATTAAGAATTAGAGAATTAAGTTATTCCAAGCAATAATCACACAATCAGGGATTATTTAACTTGTATTCCGATGATCATAATAATACTCAAAAGCTTGTCCACAATCAGGTATTATTAACTGTTACTTATGATCAGATACAATATCGTTTGCTAAATACTATATCTTAATCTAGCAGATGATATTAGTTAATTACTTTAATCCTGCAAAAATCAAATCGATTGAACCAAATAACATTCAAGCAATTCAATCAGATTATCAAGAATGAATTTCATACAAGAAGAAATAAATAATGAATTCTTAATTAAACATTAATTGTAAATAAGGTTCAACATCTCTTAGAACTGAAAATAAAATACTTAGCTTGACATAGCTTTAATCTTCTCCAATTAGGGTTACAATTGTACTTGTCAAGATCCCCCTAATATTTGACTAATACTATCTATTTATAGTCCTAAGGTATTATCCTAAGTATCCTGGAAATAAGAATCCAAAACCAATCAGAATTCCCTAGAAATCCTACTTGAAATAAAATATATTTTTTTCCTTTTCCCGCTATCTTCGCCGGGGCGAAGAATTTTGTTCTTGGTGAGCTCGTCGAGGCGAAGATCAACAGAGAGGTCTGGGCCAGGGCGCGTTCAGAGATGGTTGGGGCAAAGTCGGACAGAGCACTTCTCGCCGGGGCGAAGTTCCTTAGGCCAAAAAGCTCATCGGGGCGAAGATGTCTGGAATTCCAATTTTTGTCTTTTTCTCTCTTTTAGCTACGGTTTTCTATCTTTCTCCACTTTTGACTCTGAATCCTCCTTAAATCAATAAACACTCTAATAAGTGCATATACACAATAAAACATGCAATAAACTAAAGATAAAGGAATCAATATATATGAAAATTATGCACTTATCAAATTCCCGCACACTTACACTTAGTCTTTACACATCCTCGTGTAAACTAAACAAAGGTCCTATTAAAAACATTTGAGATTCTTTCAACCAAGCTTTCAAAAAGGTTTAAATCAATTACCAACCATGAATATCAACACTAACTAACAGGAATTTGGTCTACACTTCATCAATCAATTCACAACAATAACCTCATCAATCCTCACCGAACATCTCTAAACCAAACTATAGCCATATAAGTATCTTTCTTATAATCTACACACATACTCAACTCAGTTATCATGGAATAACAGCCGTGTACACTGACTCAAGACTCAAAACTTATTTTTTCTACTCTTTTTCTCTTTTTTTCCTCAAGAACCATCAACTTCACCCTTTTCTTCCAAGTGAATGCATTTTATGCTCCGTTTCACCTTTCTCAATCTTTCTTAAGTGAGTGCATTTTATGCTCCCTCTCACTTATCTGCTCACCAACGAGTGCGTTTTACGCTCCATCTCGTTGCATGTGTTTATGGGTGAGTGCGTTTTACGCTCCATCTCAACCCATCACATGTTTCTCTTTTGCATTTTTTTTATCATTCACTTTTTTAAAAAAAATTCAATTTTCTCTTGTCTTATTTTCTCACGGTCCTGCAACAGTATTAGCAGTAAAATAGCTCTAAATAATGAAATCTGTGTGTTGGTTCCTGGGGACACAAAAGGGATCTAGAAGGGAGGGTTGAATAGAACCTTTAAAAACTTTTTCCATTTTATTCGATGAAAGTATAACAATTATGAAGTAGAGAATCAATTCATGCACAGCAGAATATACTTTAATGGCCCCTTCGTAGATGCAAACATAATCTTAGTTCAGTTTACAAATCTATGGTATGGTTATAGCAGATATAGCAGTATAATGTGCATAAGCTAAAAGTCATAAAGTAAAAGACACAAGAGATTTTAAGTGGTTCGGAGACTGAATAACTCCTACCCCACTCTTCTACTTCAACAAGTAGGAATCCGCTAATTGTTTTAGTCACAAAGACAAGGACTCTCCGTCCTTCTCAAGTCCAGCAGACAAGAGTTGTTTTTAGCCACTAAGGCAAGGATCCTATGACCCTCCTCAAGTCTCGCAGACATGGATCCTCTGACCCCTCTTGAGTCCCGCAGACTTGAGTTGTTTTTAGTCCCTCGGACAAGGATTCTATGACCCTTTTCAAGTTCAGCAAACCTGGAAACCTAGTTCATAAAGAACCCTTCAAGGCCAGTAGCCCTGGAATCTTGTAGACTAAGGCCAGCAGCCTTAGAATCTCTTGTACCCTTTGGTACTCAACAAGTCCAGCAGACTTGACTTTGTTTAGTCACTTAAAACGAGGACGCTCCGCCCTCTTTGGTGTGTTGATTGCTTGTTGGGTTGTGCTGCCAAGATGAACTTTGATCTCCTTCATCTTCTTAGTACTTGGCAGCTGGTTGTGATCTTCTTCTGGATGCTGCTGATGATGGTCGTTGAAGCCCTTCCTTCTTCTAGTACATAGCAGATACAGATGATCACTCTAGATGAACATAGGTTGACTTGTCTAAGTCAGTTCTTTATCTCTTCAGCTCAGTGTGTTCATTTCTTGATCATAGAGTTGCTCTTCTAGGTCTGCCTTCAGCTCTGGTCACTCTTGATCTTGGCTTCTTGGTCATTCGACTCTTAGCTTATATGTCAGCCCTTTGGCATACCTCTCATGTTGCAGTGAAGCTTTTAGTTGATTGTACTATTTGTGTTCTTGCTCTCGTTCTCCACACACACACTGCAATTCGAATGCAGTTTTCTCTTATGTAGATCTCCATTTCTTCCCGTTGAAAGCTTGCCATTGATATCTACCTGTTGCACTTCTTTCCGTTGGAGACTCACTTTCTGCAAACTTATTTATTGTACCACTGAGTATTTTACTTCATTAAACCTGCTAATGATAACTGAGTCAGCATCCATTAGCTGGTACCAAGATAGTGGAGTCACATGAGTTGCTTGTTGACTGCTGCAAACATGGCTGTTTGAACCCCACTTAGATTAGTTACTTATTATACTCCTTTATTTACTCAGCTGTTCATCTTAGGATAGCAACCCTAAGTGCTCTAATATCTTTAATCCAACTGGCACTCACTTACTCTACGATCATCTTAGGTGTAGCCTGTAGCTTCTGATCGTAGAGTTAAATGCTTGCTTCTGACTGAAGATTGTTGCCTTTGATCGTAGAGTTAACTGCTAACTTCAGTATAGCCTTGTGTTGTCATGCAGTTCATAGATTGGCTGTATGCACTTGCATTACACTTTAATGTTCTTCTTACTATACTACAGTTTGTGCTCCCTTATGCTCTGTGATTTCCATTTAGCCTTTTGTTCTCAGAGCATAGTATTGCAATCTTCGTTGAGCCATTACTGCAGTTATACTTACTTATCATAGAGGACTGCTCTATGTTCTTCAGGTGTTAGTCCTGCTGTTGTGTCATAGAGGACTGCTCTATGTTCTTCAGGTGTTAGCCCTGCTGCTGTGTCATAGAGGACTGCTCTATGATCTTCTAATGTTTTAGCACTTTTGTCGTAGAGGACTGCTCTACTTAATCTTCAGACATTCTTTCTTACGTCATAGAGTACTGCTCTATGAACTTCTGCTTTGCGTTGCTGAGATTGCTAGAGTGCCTTTGTTGTCTTGGGCTCAACTATACGATCACTTGATCTTGCTGTTGTTTTCCTACTCTACGACCTTTATCTTTGATGCATGTCTAGAGTCTTGGTGGATAGTAGAGTGGATGCTTGAGTTGTTATGTGTTCTCTGTGATGACTTCATGCTTTGGGTGTGCTCAAAGATCTTGCTATGTCTGATAGCTCATGCTCAGCTTGTTTGGTAGTCTTGAAGATTGTCACTTTAACTTTGGGTGCTTTAGCAGAGACTTCTTTACGTTGTTTCTTGGTTGTAGATTGTTCATGGGAGTCGTAGAGTGGCTGACTTGGACTGACTCTACGAACCCGTGTTAGCACAATGATCTTCTCTTCGCAGTGCGCACTCTACGACCCTGAGTAAGCTCCTTGTTCTGCCAAGCCACACTCTACGATTGCCAATAGAGTGCTGCCGAGTGAGCTCTACGATCTGCCAAGCCTGTTACTGTGCTTGCCTGGCAGACTCTACGATCTTGGAATTTAGCACTACAATGCCGAGATAACTCTACGTCCTACCGAGAGTGCTCTACGATCTGCCGAGGGTACTCTACGTCCTGCCGAGAGAGCTCTATGTCCTGTCGAGAGAGCTCTACGATCTGCCAAGAGAACTCTACGTTCTGCCGAGCTTCACTATACGTTTGCTTGGCAAACTCTATGATGGCATACTTAACCCTGCAAAGTTGGCTGACTGCTCTACGATCCTTCACTTAGTCAGTGCAGTGCTCTACGTTCAATCTGGCCCTTGTTTGTACATGTGTCATTACAGTTCATAAGATTAACCTAACAAATTTGATTTTTTTCTATTCTAAGTCCTTGTACATCAAATTCATTTAAGGACTTTACAAAACTTAATATTACAAACTTGCTTTGATCAGATAGATATTCATTCAGCTTAGATAAACCTAACATATTTGATCTTCTAAGTCCTTGTACATGTATTTCATTTAAGGACTTTATAAGGATTTTACAGTATGAATGTTCTTCTTATCATTTTGTCATCAATCAAATCACATATAATGAGTAATGGTAATCACATGCATATCTTATAACATTCTCCCCATATGATAATGAGCTTAACGATCTCATGCAGATTCCCAACACTGTGTACATAGACAACTTCACAGATAACTCAGCCAAATAAGCACGTATCTTATGTACAAGAACTCATTCAATACAAATTCAATTCAAATCAGTTACTATGGATCATAACTTGGTTATCATTACATCAAATTAGTATCAATTTTCATTCCATAATCAAATACCTTTAAAAACATAGCCAAAAAAAATCTTAGAGCCAAAAAAATTTCAAATTAATTTTTTTTTCTTTCACAAACCTAAATATAACTTAAATCCCTTCCCCACACTCAAACTTTACATTATCCTCAATGTAAGACAATCATGCAAAGACGAAGTAACTAAATAAAATGTAACTACAAAGTAAAAAGGGATAGAAAAGCAAATCTGAAATCTTAGGTTGCCTCCCAAGCAGCGCATTTGTTTTATGTATTTTTCTCGACATCAATCCTCTCAATCTATGTAATCGGACGTTCATACTTCAAGTGAACTGGCAATAGCCTCAACTCCAAATTAGGTGCCTGCACAATAGGAGAAAATAATGTCTTGCGAGAAGCAGGTAACTGAATAAAGTAGACTACATACTTATCTGAAAGTTGTGGCAAAGAATATAATGCAGTTATAGCCTCCTTCAGATCAAAACTTTGCTCGATTTTTTCTTCTTTATCCAATTCCATACTATTGATAACTGCACACTGCAAATTCTCCTTGTCTGTTCGCTCTAAAATCTTTTCAACCTTGCGAACTGTTTCCATTACCACTTCCTCTTTCTCCTCCTTCTTCAGCTTTGATGGTACTACCGCCTCCTCTTGCTCCTCTTCATCAAATTCAATACTACTGTCAATTGTTGAAGTAAATATTAACTCATCTTGCTGTCATACCTCGTCATCACACCTCAAGGTAATTCCACATACGTTCTCTCTTGGGTTGATAATAGTTTGAAAAGGTAACTCCCTTGAACCTTGAGAATCCAACCTTCCAACTATGGTAGCAAGCTGACGCATTTGGTGTTCCAAATTGAAAATGGACGCCTTTGTCTCCTGCTGGAATTGTTGTACTTGGTTCATGAAGGCCTTGAACATATCCTCAAGAGGTATTCCTTGAAAACCTTATTGCTCGTTTTGAAAAACACTTTGCATTGGTGACATGTTGGAGTAGCGATCATAACGATGTTGATGTTGTCCTAAGAATGTCCCTACAACAATGACTTGTTGAACACTTTCATCCTCATGCAATATTGGACAAGCATGAGTAGTATGCCCTGATATTGAATAAATTTCACACACCTTTGCTACATGCATATTCCCTGCAGCCATTTGTCGAACTATAGCAGTTAAATCAGAAATTTCTTGCTCAAGATTATATGTGCTTACCCCATTCACCCTTATAGGTGTATGATCGATCCTAGTTCCATATTGTTGTGAGTTTGCTGCCATGTTTGCAATTAAGTTCTTCGCAACCTCTGGAGTTTTATCAACTAGTGCTCCTCCACTTGCTGCATCAATCATACTCCTATTCATTGGCAACAATCCCTTATAAAAGTATTTAATCAAGTGTTGATCATCGATCTGGTGGGGTGGACAGCTGGAACACAACTTTTTAAATCCTTCATAATACTCATAAAGAGTCTCTCCATTGAACTGTTAGATGCCACATATCTCTTTCCTTATGGTAGCAACTCTTGAACTAGGAAAGTACTTCTCTAAGAACAACATTTACATTTCATTCCATGGTCGTATTGATCCTAAAGGAAGATAGTACAACCACTCTTTTGCCAAATCTACTAGTGAAAATGGAAAAGTTTTAAGCTTGATTTATTCCTCTGTTAATCCTTGTGGCTTCATAGAGGAACACACTGCATGAAACTCCTTTAGATGCTTGTATGGATCTTCACTTGCAAGACCACGAAAACTAGGCAAAAGGCGGATTAATCCTGATTGTAATTCAACAGCAGCATCTAAAGTAGGATATTCGATACACAATAATGGTTGATCAAGATTAGGCGAAGCTAATTCTTTCAAAGTCCTGTTGTTGGCAGTCAACCCTTCGCGTAATTTTCTCTAACTCTAGATCAAAATTCAGTTCAAGAGAGTGAGAGAATCGAGTCCTAAACTAAAAAAAAATTAAAAAAAAATAAACAAATAAAAAAAACAAAGAATAAATAAAAACAAATAACACTACCCGGCAACGGCGCCAAAATTTGGGAGTTGTCGTTTACACAATAAAATTAAACTTTACTATTACTCTACTAACACAAAAATTAATATAGCGACAAGCAAGGATCGATCCCACAGAGAGTGAATTATTTTATTTTTATCCTAATGTTTTCTAATACTACTGAATCTAAACTGAGGGTTTTTGAGTTTGATTAACTAATTAATAAAAACAGAAATTAAAATGATATGAATAACCAATGAATTAAAGCTTCAGTTCTTCAGTTCAATAACCCCTTTTTATAATAACAGACTAATAAAATATAGCAATATTTATCCTTCAATGAAATTAATAACTCTAGATAACCGCAATCGCTAATTATCCGAAATTCTCCTTAGGTTTTAAATCTAGTGTGACAATCGCCCCCACTAGACCCTAACTATCACACAACCTAGAACTATTAGTCTAGATTTAATATATCAGTAGCATTAAGAATTAGAGAATTAGGTTATTCCAAGCAACAATCACACAATTAGGGATTATTTAACCTGTCTTCTGATAATCATAATAATACTCAAAAGCTTGTCCATAATCAGGTATTATTAACTGCTACTTACGATCATATACAATATCTAGTAGGTGATATTAGTTAATCAATTTAATCCTATAGAAATCAAATCGATTGAACCAAATAACATTCAAGCAATTCAATCAGATTATCAAGAATGAATTTTATACAAGAAGAAATAAATAATGACTACTTAATTAAACATTAATTGTAAATAAGGTTCAACATCCCTTAGAACTGAAAATAAAATACTTATCTTAACATAGCTTCAATCTTCTGTAATTAGGGTTACAATTGTAGTTGCCAAGATCCCCCTAATATTTCACTAATACTATCTATTTATATCCCTAAGGTATTATCGTAAGTATCCTAGAAATAAGAATCCAAAACCAATTAGAATTCCCTAAAAATCCTGCTTGAAATAAAATATTTTTTTTCCTTTTCCCGCTATTTTTGTCGGGGCGAAGAATTTTGTTCTTGGTGAGCTCGCTAGGGCGAAGATCAACAGAGAGGTCTGGGTCGGGGCGCGTTCAGAGCTAGCTGAGGCAAAGTCGGACAGAGCACTTCTCGCCGGGGCGAATTTCCTTAGGCCAAAAAGCTCGTCGGGGCGAAGATGCCTGGAATTCCAATTTTTGTCTTTTTCTCTCTTTTCGTTCCGATTTTCAATCTTTCTCCACTGTTGACTCCGAATCCTCCTGAAATCAATAAACACTCTAATAAGTGCATATATGTGACAACCCGAAAACCCGGTCTATCTTCAATCCTGAGTCCGGTGCCGTTAAGATACTACCTACTCAACATATTCTTACAACATCAGTGTAAATATTAAAATATTACAATATAATTCAACCTGCTCCCAGGTACGAAAACTTTTATATAACTACCTCAAATAATATTACAACATTATTATATAATATTACAACTCGTCATATACTTTAACTATTCTACCTTAACAATTAGTAACTCTTATCTTCTTCTGACCATTTTGGTCTTTTCGCTGTAGCTGCAAAAATTTAGAATTTGCAAGAGTGAGCATTTAATTGCCCAGCAAGTATAAGCAGTGAATAAACAACATTCATGAATAGAATAATCTTTATGAAAATTTCAACAATTGAACAATAATTGTGAAGCAGCTCAAATAAATAAGAATTAAATTTTTCCTTTACTTCTTTCATTAATAACATAGTCTTAATCACATCAACAGTTCATTTATGGAACATTTCTTCTTTAGTTTAGCACATAAGTGCTAATATTGGTCTAACATATTATTGAAATTAACACTTAACAATTAGATCATTGTACGGGATACAATCATAACCTTATTGATTCACATAAAACACATTGTTGCACAGTGTGCAACCTATACTAATAATTGCCCAAGATTTATTTAATTTTGACTTGGCACAATCAATTATCACAATTCAAGAATTATTACAATTCATATCACCAACAATAAAATTCCGACTGGAATAGCTCACAAATCGAGTTAGGCTGAATCGAATGGCAACTAACTCTCTTTTATAAATCATTTCACATCATAAGATGAATTTCATATAACAAATGAAATTCCATAACCAAACATAGGATTTTGCAGTTTAACATAGTTTGGACAACTTGTACAAATACAAGGATTGCATAAGTTTAAAATTCACACAACATAAGCATTGGGTAAATTAAAGCTTCAATACATCATATATCATTCATAAGAATATAATTGAATGATATTAGAAACTTGCACAATATAAAGTTTGTGTAAGTTAGGAAACTTGCCTTAAGCGCTACTTACAACTTACGCTATAATGCTCTTCAAATAGCCTACACAATATCATCTGTAATAATATACCAATTAGTCACATAATGACGTCAATTATTGGTTTATATAACTCTATTCCATATTTTATAATGTCCCGACACTTCATGAGCTTACTAACACTTTTAAAATCTTTAGAATATTATTCTGGACTTTCCAACCAATTTTTCACATTTTTCAGATTATCCATCAATTTTCTATAATTATTTCTATTTATAAAAACTATCATTTAATAGCTTTAAAATAGAAATAATAACTCAACATACTTTTATATCTTCAAAACATCATCAATATTTATCTTATATTATTATAAATTTTACACCAATTATCATAATTTTTCACCATTCATAGAATTTTCTATGAATTTCCACTAATTTTTAAACTAACTTTAAATAGCTTAAAAATACAATACATATTTTTGCTCTTTAATAATTCTTCAAAAATTTCCAGAAAATCATAAATAATATTATAAAAATTTTCACCAAATTTCATAATTTTTGACCATTCACATAATTTTCTGTGAATTTCCACTATTTTTAAACTAACTTTAAATAGTTTAAAAATGCAATAAATACTTCTGCTCTTCAAAAATTCACGAAAATTTTCCAGAAATTCTAAAATAATATCATAAGATTTTTGTAAAAATATTTCGGCCCAAATAATATTTTTGATAATTTAATTATAATTATCAAAGTGGTGAATCTTAAAAACATCATAATAATTAAACCCTTATCGGAAAATTATGAATTTTATGTCCATTTCGCATGAAATTAAATTCTCTACAACTTTCTAATACAAAGTTTCTCTAAATTCCGGCCGAAAATAGCCCAAACGGACTCTGCCGGAAAGTTCGCCGACGGCGACTTTCCGGTCATCTTCTCCGGCGATCCAAAAAATTTTCGGCGAGTTTTCTTATATTTTCTTGCCCAGATCAGATCTACTATATTTAAGTATTCCAACCATATTTTTAGTTCCAAAATCCGTTAGAGATTTCATGTTGAAACAACATCCGAAAATATTTTTCGGCAAATGTTTCCTTCCTTTAATTTCTTGATTTCTTTTGCTTAATTCTTATTTATACAAGTTTAAATCATAACATACATACATACATAATTATGTCATCTACTCATAAACTTCATAAAACTTAATAACCATAATAAGAATTAAAAGATTAATCAAGGTTTAAAAATATTACCTTAACTATGTTATTTATTTTTCTTCCTTTTTTCTTTCTTTCTTTCTTCTTCTTCTTTTGCTCCATTCATGGTATCTCTCTCTTTCATTTCTTTGAAGTTTGCTACGGGTGGGAGTGTGAGGAATGGAGGTGGGAGTATAATGATTGTTATTTTATTTTATTTTTCCTTCCTTTTTTTTTCTTTCTTTCTTTTTCTTTCTTTTCTCCCCCATCATTTCCCACTAACTCTCTCTCCTCCCTTATTCCTTCTTCATCAGCCGCCTCCTTCATAATTTAGCAGCCCCAAGGGTCCCACTCCCTCCAATAATTTATTCTTTCATCTTTTATTACACATTTATCCCTTTAATTGTCCATTTGACCATTTCGGATATTAAAAATCAACTTTCCCGAACTTACAGTCGATTCCTACTAATTTCGACGTTCTCAACGTCATGGGAATATTCGTTTCTTCAAATTTATCTCCAAATTTCGAATTGGACTTTTACCGAAAAATCAACCGTTAACGTTTTGACCAAAAAGTCAACCCCGACACATTTTGTGTTTTTAGTCTATTCTTACTATTTTCGACGTTCCGGACTCAACCGTCCAGTCCGCATCTCCAAATTCTACTCTGAACTCAAATTTGAGTTTTTTACCACTATTCTTGTCTTATATGCAATTATTCGTTTCTTAGTTAGTTCATACTAATTAAATTAATTAGTCTTAACCAACTATTAATTCACATCCATTTGACATAATATTAAATATCATATCATTATTCATATTACATGAAATTATTGTAATACAAATACAACTATCGTCATTAACTAAATAAATTTCTTTATTCAATTAATTAAAACAAATATTTTAATCCACTAATTTTCAAATAGTGAATTAATTAACTCGTATATGACATTTAGTTCATAATAATTCTATCGACGTCCAAGGCTAAATATTCAAATTATATTATTTCATAATATAATTTCAACTTAATCTCAATTAATTAATATTAATTAATTAATTAATTATACCCAATATATGTATATATTTCACATCTATATATACACATTTAGTCTATCACACAAAATCACATACTTCACATTATATGAAACACATATATACATGTATGTCCAAATATACTTCATCCCTTAATAAGAATTTTATTTATTAAATTCTTATTTTAAATTTCTGAAATATCTGGGATTTTACATTCACCCATTCTTCTAAGAAGTTTGTCCTCAAAATTAAGTCATAGTCATCTCTATTTATTATACTCCTCTATTTTCAAATCTAGGTTTTATTCTTTAAACTTTTATTTAATTATTCGAGATCTTATTTATAAGTCTCATAAATTTTTGGGTTATCACAATATACACAATAAAATATGCACTAAACTAAAGATAAAGGAATCAATATAAATGAAAATTATGCATTTATCAACCAACTTCACATATGAAAACTATTATGGAACAAACTGTAAAACTACTATGGAACAATGACAAACTGGAACATGATCAGGCACTATAAAACTCATCAGTCTAAACCAAATTATAAACCAACTTCACATATAACCCAAATTATAAACCAACTTCAGCATTATACCCAAATTAATTGCAGATTAATTATACAAATTAGGGCTACATGAATATTCATTATACAAATTAGGGCTAACTGTAAGTGTAATATACTTGAACCCATTAATTTATGCATTTCAGAAAATTAAAAAAAATTACAAATCAGTGAAGAACCTGTATTGCAGTAAGTGTAAAAAATTTATAAATTGCTCCAATGAAGATATGCAAATCAGGACGCCGTGTGGTCATTGCCAAGCCAAGCTAGGCAGTGGATGAGAGAATAAGGGGTGGATTAGGAGAAAGGGACTATGGACGCCGGAGGTGGCTAACGGAGGTGGGGAGGTGGAGTGAACTGAGGTGGGGAGGTGGGTAGGTGGATGGAACTAGGAGAGAGAGAGATGCTTCAAGGTCAGAGAGAAGAAAAGGAAATGAAAAACAAATCTGCGGCATTGCTAAGTGAAATAGGGTTTAATTTATTTTCGACGGAATTCTGTCGAAAATACTTCCGTTGAGTATATGTTATCTTCGACGGACCTTCTGTCGAGGTTAACTTTCGCGCTGGTGGGAAACCTTGGCGTCTAAGATACTATTTTATTTTCGACGAACTTCCATCGAAAATACTATATTTCTGAGGGACTAACTACCGACGGAATACCATCCGTCGAAAATAATTCCCTCGGGCTTAGCCTCATTTCTTATAGTGACCCTTATATATCAAAGACACTATATTGTCCTTACTTAATGAGAAACCAATTAACATATTTATCAATTACCCATTTTCGTTGAAAGTTTTTTTTTAAAAAAAATAGTTTATAGTGTCTAAAAGTTTATTGACTAAATGTTTTTTATTTTATTTTTTATTTTAAATTTTTGTAAATTGATTTCAACTCAAAATAAAATCTTTTGAATTAGATGAACCAATAAACTATATTGTGGATAATTACTTTAATAAGATAGAAAACTAAATTATATATTAGAACAAGAGAAGTTTTACCACTTATACATCTTTTTTTATTTTCTCTAATATTTTATGTGTTCCAATCTTTAATTCAAATTTTTAAAAATTATATTATAGAATATCTCAAATGAAAAAAATACTATTGAGTAAAAAGATAATAGGTTTAATAAAGTAGTTCAATTTAATATATGGTTGAGGATTAAGTTTTGGATAACCAAGTGTATACATATTCTATTTTTATATATATATATATATATATATATATATAAAAGTCATAAGAGAGTTCTTCGATCCCTAGCATTAATTACACGTGCATGAACATAATATGCATGAACCTAGTGTAGGAATTTTTTTTTTCCCGAAAATAGGCTTTTAAAAAAATTAAATAAAACTAGGATCATTTTTATGGTTTTATACGAAACAACAAATATATACCATGTATTTGATGTACGAATTTGTTACCTAGTGCTTGATTGGATTAGCACGTTTTAATATCCGTACAATCTCTTGTATCCTCAAGATCTTCCTTCCTATGACCTTATGTTGAACCTGGAGTGTGGTCTCCAAAGCAGCCTTCTGAAAAAAAATCCTACTTTGTTTTTCCTAGGCTGAAAGAGAGAATACGAAATTTTGTGTTTTCTTCTGATAAAAAAGTACCTAAATACGTTTCTGATCAATAATATATATAATAACATTAATCTTTACCCTCTCTTAAGAAATCTGGTCCATATTAGGTTAGGAAGGGGATCATAAGAGATTCTCTTCTCACTCCAATACTTAGATATTATTATCTAATAATAATATTCAAAATAAATATTAATTATAATTAATTCCACTAAATAATTATAATTGCACTTCAGTCCATGAATTAATTAAATAAACCCTTTACTAATAAACTGTAAATATTTTTTCTATAAATATACGTAAATATTTCAAAATCAATTAATATAATTCTGATATATTTAAAATAATTTCATAAGTCCATAATTTATCTCTATTTGATCATAAATTGATTTAACAATTAAATCAATCATTATAATAATAAATATTAAAAGATTCGGTCAAGATTATGTGATCAATGATAAATTATCTTATGAAAAATCTTATAGATGTTTTGACAATAATAATGTTCCTAATATTAATTAAATATATTAATCGACATTCTGAGGTATTAATTAACACGATGTAATCTCACTCATTGGAACATCAAATTAATATATATAACAATATTAAGTCCATTATTATTTCAAAATTAATAAATTTTACAAATTAGTATTTATGTGAAAATATTTTATAAATAAAATATTATCACATGATCTGTTTAATACACATCGTTAATGCACTAGTACTTTAATTAGAAGTTCAACTTCCATGATCAAGATAAATCATCTCTGTTAAAGTACTATAACTTACACGATAATATCTTATAAACCATTACTTCTTTATTTATATATTACATATAATTTATATCTTCTGTGTATAACATTTATTTAAACACATGGAGATATATATAAACAAACTAAACGGTCATTTAATGAAAGATGAGTGATTAGCATAGTGAAAAACACATGATTAATCTCAAAAATATTACTTTGTTCTTTCTTTTATTTAAAGAGTCCCATTTTATTTTGATTAAATCTTTTTTTTTTAATTAAAAAGTTTCATTTTGTTTTGATTAAATTGTTCATGATCCGCACTTCTTGTCTTACGACATAGTTAAATATGATTTTTTATTTTAATTCATTTTTTTTATTTATAACCAACCCCACTTCACTGTAATTATTATATAATTTAATTATTAAGAAAATGAATGGACGTTAAATTTTGGAAAAAATTGTGCGCCTACGATCGCATGAACTAAAGTCTAGTTTCCTCCATTATTATTGTTTGGATAGAAATAGTAGCGTGCTAATACGACGTAATTTTGATTGAAAAGTTGGTGAAATATCAAAACAACCATTAATATATAAATATATTTATATAATATAGGCTGGTAATATATGCACACCCTAAATTGATTGTTGCACACTCTTATATATCAAAGAGACTATATTGTCCTTAATTAATGAGAAACCAATACATATTTATCAATTACCCATTTTAATTGAAAGTTTTTTTAAAAAAATTACGGTATCTAGAAGTTTATTGACTAAATGTTTTTTATTTTATTTTTATTTTAAATTTTTATAAATTGATTTCAACTCAAAATAAAATCTTTTGACTTAGATGAACCAATAAACTATATTGTGGATAATTACTTTAATAAGATAGAAAATAAAATTATATATTAGAACAAGAAGTTTTACCACTTATACATATTTGATCCCTAGCATTAATTACACGTGCATGAACATAATATGCATGAACCTAGAACAAGTAAATGAATGGAATTGATGTAACAAAAAGCCTAATAATCTGATGTCGATGTTCTCCAAATTCTCAGAATTAAGTGATATTTTATGTGTTCTAATCTTTGTTTCAAATTTTTAAAAATTATAGTATAGAATATCTCAAATGAAAAAATACTATTGAGTAAAAACTAAAAATCGACGTCCGCTACTATTAGTAGCGGACAGTTAAAAAAACACATATCATCTGCTACTAATAATAGCGGATGCTAATCAAAATAAGGGTTTTGCTGGACCAATAAATATTTAGGGTTTAACTAACCAGAATAAGAATTTGGCTTGACCAATAAATGTTATGTGTTTTTTAATTAGGGTTTAGGTAAACCTTAAATTTTGGTTAATAAACCGTAAACCCTAGTTAATAAACTCTAAACCTTAGTTAATAAACCCTAAATATTTATTGGTCAAACTAAAAGCTTATTCTGATTAACTAAACCTAAACATTTATTGGTAAAGTCAAATCTTTATTCTGAAAATCGACGTCCTAATTAATAAACTCTAAACATTTATTGATCAAGTCAAACGCTTATTCTGATTAGCTAAACCCTAAACATTTATTGGTAAAGTCAACCTTTATTCTAAAATCGACGTAGTAGCGGACGCTAAGTTTTTTTTACCGTCCGCTACTAATAGTAGCGAGCGTCGATTTTCAATTTTTAATCATGATTATTCTTTTTTATTTTCAATAATATAAATGGTATATGTCTTATATATATATATATATATAAGTCATGAGAGAGTTCTTTGATCCCCAGCACTAATTACAAGTGCACGAACATAGTATGCATGAACCTAGAACAAATAAATGAATGGAATTGATGTAACAAGAAGCCTAATAATCTGATATCGATGTATTCTCAGAATTAACTGATATTTCCGCAGCCAATATTTATGCTTCCGCATGTAGGACCCGTTTCTTAACCAACCATTATGTTATTCTAACTTAACTCAAATAAAAACTGAGTATATTCCAAATTTGCCCCTAGTTATTCATGTTAAGCGCGGATGGTTTTTCATTACATATATATATTGAGGACCCACATAGCTATCCGACAACTGGTTCTTAGTGCTCATTTAAAGAGCACAAAGGTACTTCAAATAGCACGTGTTTATGTATGATTTGAATGCCATAAGAGTAAATATATTTTGATTATTTTATTACCTCTATTTTAATTAATAGATATATTTTAATTTTTTCAAACTAATTTATAAAATTTTAAAATTACAAATTAAATTTTTTATTTAAATTATGTAAGTAATAAATGGTACTTTTGAACTAATATACATTATTTACATTTTATTATACTAAGAACTAATCGTATCGAATTTAAAATTTCATAAATTAATTTTAAAAATGCAAAATACATCTTTAATTTTAATAACAGATGGAGTATTTATTTATTTTTTGTTGTACTCTCCTACGTTTGCAGTTTTGTATTAAGTGTGGATAGATAATAAACATTTAGAATATCTGCATGATAAAAGTTTGGACTTTTTAAGAAAATTACAAGTCCACCAATCTTGCATGAAACAAGAGCTGCATGTTTGAAAATTTTCTATATAAAGTTATTAGGATAATCAATTAAGTTTAGAATAAATATATTAAATTCCAAATTTTGAAAAGATAATTATTGAATTATTATATTTTTATTAACTTGAAAATAAGGATCGAAAATTGTAGTTCCCTACCCGCTAATTTTTCACTCCATGGGACACTTGCAGATTCTCTGTTTCTTTAAAAAAAATATAATTGTGAATATAATATATAATTATATAATAAGAAAAACAAAATTATGGTTGTATATAGTGCTCTATTTTGAGTTTTTAACTGTAGTCTTGGCGGTGTATATACTCTCGTTTTTCAAATTAGAGATACAATTTATATTTTAATTTCATCCAAATTTAGAAATAGATCCTATTTGTAAACTATGCATTAACATTAAGTTTCTATAATGTTAATACATATATTTTATATTCATTAAGTATATTATTATATCACCACTACTATTGTTTTAAACAAAAGTAAGTGACATATTTGCAAAAGTAAAAACATTTTTTAGAAGTTCATCATTTAAAAAAAATACAGATCGCGATACTAATTTAATAATGCCATGCATGTGGCAGTTAAAAGAAAGAGTGACAACATGTGATCCCCATGACTACAATGTTTTAATGAAAATTAGCCGTCATTCTAATTCTAAACGTTGCACTAATTTGATTATCGACTAATCAAACACCTTTTCTATCTCCTTTTAGATTTTTCAAAACATGAAATGATTATCATCCTAATCTCGTGCGTGTTTGGGATATGAACATTCACATAACAACCCATCAAGATTGGTTATATTTCTATTTTAAACGGAATTTTCTCTAATCCAATTAATTTATTATATTATTATATATGCACACATCTTTTCTGTTTAATTTGCTTGGTCATTACATGTACGCAATCATAAAAATATTAAAAGGTGGAGAGAATGCAAAGAAAAAGTAAAAACTACGAATTTTAGTGAAACATTAATTTCTTACATAAACTAATAAATAAAAAAGAAGGTAAAATGGTTTCTAGCTGCATTTTACTACAACTAATGCTCTAGTCCAACAAATGGGAGCTCAATTTGAATTTTGGACAAAAAAAATTTCGCATGTTAATGTTCCTGAGGATATATTAGGTGTAATATTTCACTGAGTTTGAAAAATATTAAAATTTAGACTATAAATTTTTGTTCAATATCTTGAAAAAAAAATTGTGAAATTTTGAGCGACACTATTATAGTTAGACCTAAATATAAATTAAAGATATCGAATTGAGTAATGAAGACAATAACTAATTATCCTAGGAAAAATAAATGGATGAATTCACATACAACTGGACTAATGCCTATTATTATTTAATAGGCATTGTATGACGGAAGAAGATGAAAGAAAATAAAGACAAAAATTTAATTAGATAATTTGAGGCGTGTTTTAGAAAAATTTTCTTTTATAAAACGTTTATTTGTTCCTACAATTCGAGGCATGTTCTAGAAAAGTTTAAAATTTAATTAGATAGTTTAAAACGTTTAATTAGATCATTAATTTGAGGCATGTTTTAAAAAAGTTTTCTTTGAAACGAAGCCAACCGGTATTATATCTTACGATGGCTAGAGAGACAAAAATATATGAATATCTACAATGGCTAGAGAGACAAAAGCTATGGACCGTGTGTGTGATCCGTAACATCAGAAACTTAAGTGATCTGAAGTGGGGGAGTTTGTAACACAATAGTCCCACATCGAAAGATATGGAAAAAATTTGTTTGTATATAAAGAATTAAGTTATTAACAATAATACCTTTTGCACCCGATATGGGAAAAATTTGTATTTGTCTGTATGCAAAATTAATTTTCAAACCAGTACTACTCAAACTTATTTAAGATAGTGACATTTTCTATATCAAAATCCAACAGTTTAATGCATATATGGCCTATATATACCTAGCTAGCCTGTACATACGTTATAACATATATATAGATCAATTGTTATTGAGGTTCAAACTTATCACGAAATCAATAACAACTTGCTTGCTTGCTATTTAGGATTATGGAATTGCCAAGTGGTAGTAATGAGTTGCTTCATGCTCAAGCTCACATATGGAACCACATATTCAACTTCATAAACTCCATGTCACTCAAATGTGCCGTTCAACTCAATATACCAGATATCATCAACAACCATGGCGGACCAATCAAACTCTCGGACTTGGTCCGGGCTTTGCCAATCGACAAGGCAAAATCGCATTGCATTTACCATCTAATGCGCATTTTAATTCATTCCGGATTTTTTCAAAAGGAAAAGATCTCCAAAAATGAAAAAGAAGAAGAAGAAGAAGGTTATTTGCTTGCCCCGCCATCTCGTCTCTTGCTTAAGAATGAACCCTTAAGCATGACACCATTTTTGCTAGCCATGCTTAATCCTATCTTGACAGAACCATGGCACCATGTGAGCGAGTGGTTCCAAAATGATGTTCCCAGCAAATTTCATACGGCTCATGGGACAACAATATGGGACTACGCGGGGCATGAACCAAACCTTAACAATTTCTTTAATGATGCCATGGCTAGTGATACCCGGTTGATATCAAGTGTGGTGATTAAAGAGTGTAAAGGAGTGTTTGAGGAGATTAAATCACTGGTAGATGTTGGGGGCGGCGTAGGGACCATGGTGAAGGCCATTGCAGATGCATTCCCATAGTTGCAATGCGTTGATTTTGATCTCCCACATGTGGTTGCTGGTTTGGAAGGGAGTAACAACTTGAGCTATGTTGGAGGTGATATGTTTGAAGCTATTCCTCCTGCTAATGCTGTTTTACTAAAGGTATAATTATAAATTTCTTTGGCCACTTTATTTTTGTTTATTATTGCCCTTTAGTTAATGCATATTAATACGAGCAATGAAAATGACAGTGGATACTGCATGATTGGAATGATGAGGAGTGCATAAAAATATTGAAGCGATGTAGAGAAGCAATTCCAAGCAAGGAAAAGGGAGGAAAGGTGATTATCATAGACATGATGGTCGACAATTCGAAAGGAAGCCATGAATCAATCGAAACACAGTTATTCTTGGATATGTTGATGATGATTTTATACGATGGAAAAGAAAGAGAAGAGAAAGATTGGGCAAAACTCTTCTCTGATGCTGGCTTTAGTGATTACAAGGTAACTCATATACTCGGTTTGAGATCTCTTATTGAGGTTTATCCTTGATCGATGCTTGCTCAAGTGAATGATGCCCTAGGAGCTGCTGACATGGAGCTAAGTGGGTTGCTGATGTTTGAGTTGTTGAGGTTTAATAAAACACATGTTGAATTGAAGTTGTCAAAGTTTGTTAGGCTTGACCTACTCTTTTGCTATTTTGTTGGAAGTTTCTATTATGTAACGTGCAGCAGATTTAGCTGCATTCTTTATGCGTTTTCTATTTTGATAAGTTGTATAAATAAGTGCTTTGATGATCAATAAAATGTGTGCTTAAGAAGTCTCAAAATTAAGTTTGTTTTTGTCGGCTTTTACATTTTATTTCTGTCATAAACCTTCAGGTTTCAAGTTTAATTCTCACTTTTATGCGAGTTTTTTCTTTTATGTGAAATTTGATGAATTTTATTGATTAATATTAATGTAATTTTTCATTGTTAGTGTAATTTATTAATATTATAAACGTGATTGTGTATTTGATTATAGAAGTTCATCGTAAATGTATTGCATCCCTAAATCAAGACTACAACAACAACAAAAAAAACATAGAAAACAAAACAAAAAAATAAAATAAAATGTGAGTGTGTATGTTTGTGTATTTGCTAACGGGGATAAAAGTGATCGATAAAGTGAAATTTAATTTAGCGTAGTATATTCTGACCCACACTATTTAAATATAATTGAAATTATATTATATATAGTAAATTATTTACTTGCACTTTAATTTAATAATTGTTATGATGCACAAACAATATTTGTCATTAACCATGCAAAAAAATACTTTAAAAACTTTTCTTGTTAAATTTTACAAAAAAGTCTTGGAATGCCATCTACCTTTAGTTTTCTGTTGTATATTTTTTTAAAAAAAGTTTTGTTGTACATTTAATACCAATGATATAGAAACTATTTAAATTGAAAAATAAAATAAAAAATTCAAGAGCGAGCAGGGTTAGGTTGAAACTTGGACTTAGAAGTTGAAGTTAGGCCGGCCAAATTAGAGTTTAAGTTTACCATATAAATATAAGCACATAATATTAACCCAAACCTAATTCCAAAACAGGCCTACGTTAACCCATAAACAAACCTACGTTAGGCTATATATATATATATATATATATATATATATAAACACCTTAGACAAAGACACTAATCCCGAGAATCACGCTGTGGTAGCTGAGTTTTTATTAGGAGGTTCAGGTCTTACAATGGCCTCTCTATACATTTTCGACACGTGTAATGAATCATACATATTAATACAAACTGGCCCCACATGTTATGGGCTATTGGTTAAAAAAACAATTATTGTACATGTGTTGAAAATATATAGAAAGGTCTTTTTCCTAGTTAGAAGACCTGGACCTCCTAATAAAAACTCGTGGTAGCTATCCAGCCCCGACACTAGAAGATTAGGGATTTTATTCTCATCACCTCCCCCGAAATTGTCTTAAAATAAGTCCTTAATTATATATATAAAAAAGTGATATTAAAAAAAAGATCCTAATTCCAAAATTTTTGATATCAATTAGCATAGTGAAAAACATAAGATTAATCTCAAAAAAAATTATTATGTTCTTCCTTTTATTAAAAGAGTCCCATTTTATTTTGACTAAATCTTTCTTTTATTAAAAAGTATCATTTTGTTTAATTTGATTAAATTGTTCATGATCCGCACATCTTGTCTCAAGACATAGTTACATATGATTTTTCATTTTAGTCCTTTTTTTTTGTTTATAACTAACCCCACTTCACAGTAATTATTAAGAAAATGAATGAACGTTAAATTTTGGAAAAAATTGCACATACGATCGCATGAACTAAAGTCTAGTTTCCTCAATTATTACTGTTTGGATAGAAATCGCGGCGTGCTAATACGACGTAGTTTTGATTGAAAAGTTGGTGAAATATCAAAACAACAATTAATATATAAATATATCTATAAAATATAGGGTGGTGATATATGCACACATTAAATTGATTGTTGCACACCTTTATATATCAAAGAGACTATATTGTCCTTAATTAATAAGAAATCAATTAACATATTTATCAATTACCCATTTTAATAGAATTGTTTTTTTAAAAAAATAGTTTACAGTATCTAGAAGTTTATTAACTAAATATTTTTTATTTTAAATTTTTTGAAATTAATTTCAACTCAAAATAAAATCTTTTGAATTAGATGAACCAATAAACTATATTGTGAATAATTACTTAATAAGATAGAAAACTAAATTATATATTAGAACAAGAAGTTTTACCACTTATTGATCTTTTTTATTTTCTCTAATATTTTATGTGTTCTAATATTTAATTCAAATTTTTAAAAATTATATTATAGAATATCTCAAATGAAAAAAATACTATTGAGTAAAAAGATAATAAGTTTAATAAATTAGTTCAATTTAATATTCAGTTGAGGATTAAGCTTTGGATAACTAAGTGTATACACATTCTATATACATACGCATATATATATATATATATATATATATATATATATATATATAAGCCATAAGAGCATCTCCATTAGTCTCTTCAACCACTTTGGGATACTCAAATAGGTGAGACATATTAGAAAAATTATCTCCAACAGCCTCTCCAACCTTAATCATCAAATCTATAACCTCATTCTCTCTCTTCAGAATTGGTAAATTGACTTTGCCTCTTCAAAATATTTATTTTGTTTTGGGAGAATCAAAATCATTTGGAAAAGGCTAAAAACATTTATTTTGATTGATGGATTTGATGTGCAGCTCATTTTAAAATTTAATATCATTTCTTTTTATTTATTTATCATATTGCATTAATTGAATTGAAGAGACTGATGAGACACAAAATATTAAAGTAACAAATAATGTTTTTCAAATTGTCACGTAGGCCAACAAACTTCAATTTGAAGAGTTTTTTTTGCTACTACTGTTGGAGATGCTCTAAGAGAGTTCTTTGATCCCTAGCATTAATTACACATGCATGAACATAATATGCATGAACCTAGAAGAAGTAAATGAATGGAATTAATGTAACAAGAAGCCTAATAATCTGATATCGATGTTCTCCAAATTCTCCGAATTAAGTGATATATTTCCGCAGCCAATATTCATACCCCCTACCCCCTAGTTATTCATGTTAAACGCGAATGGTTTTACGTAGACCTGGCAAATTAGGCCCAGGCCCGCGGGCCGGGTCGGGCTGGCCCATATAAATTGGGTTACGGGCTTAAGATTTTTAGCCCATGAAAAGTTGGGTCGTTTTGGCCCAGCCCGTGGTGGCCCGCTCACATATTATTTTTTTTAAAAATGCAATACCAATGCTTTCATGAAGAATCGAACCCAAGACCTC
Organism: Aralia elata; assembly: GCA_034770075.1. Taxonomy (NCBI): domain Eukaryota; kingdom Viridiplantae; phylum Streptophyta; class Magnoliopsida; order Apiales; family Araliaceae; genus Aralia; species Aralia elata. Next base: position 120,805 of record JAVJAP010000142.1, read on the forward strand.
TCCAACTCACTAAATAAGTGATTAGACCAACTGAGCTACTACAATTATTGTTATATATATGTAATACATTATTATATATATATATATATTATTGACATATATATATATATATTATTAATTTATATATATATATACATATATATATATATAACAATATATATATATATACACACTATTGACGTTATATATATTATTAATGTATATATCTATATAACAATATTTGTTTTACAAAAATTGTTATATATATATATACATTATTGTTATATATATATATATATATATATATATATATTACTGACGTTATATATATATATATATATATATATATTATTAATGTATATATATATATATATAACAATATTTGTTATTATTTATTTTCTTCTCTCTAAGTTACCTTTTCCTTTCTCAAGATTTCCAAAAATTTTACAAAAATTGTTATATATATATATATATATATATAGGTTATTGTTATATGGGGAATGATCCATAGCATGTATTTGTTATGGATCAAAAATAGGCAAATAGCATCATAACCTTCCATAGCAATTATCAATGGATGACATTAAAAAAGGCAGGGAACCGTCCGCTAGAATGACTAGCGGACTGGGTTAATAATATTTTTGGACCTTTTTATCCACAATGTTTCGAAATCGAAGTTGCAGCAACGAGTTTTTTAAATGGTCCGCTAGAAGAACTAGCGGACGACCCACCTATACTGAAGCATAGGGGATTAATACCTTGAAGCAATACCAATAATACTGAAGTAAGGAGATTAATACTACTGAAGCATACGTGGGGATTAATACCTTGAAAAAATACCTATACTGAAGCATACATATGTATGTGTACCGCACCCAATTTATTCAACAGTTGTATCTGAATCCTCAGAAATCATTACTTCAATTTTTTTGTTGCAAACTTGTTTAAAGTCTCCCATTGTTCTAGAATTATAAACAGAAAACATCCAGCATTAATCAATTACAGAGAATTCAATCTTTAGCTCCATAAAAATTATAACATACTAAATACAGAGTGAATGAATCGCAAAAACTCTATACAGTCGACCTTTAACTATATTTAGGGTTTCCATCCCCAAACAGAGCAAAAAAACACTTAAAATTGGAGAAGAATTATCAAACAAAAATAGACACAAAAAAACACAAATCGCAAATCGCAGCAGTAGGGAGCAATTCCAAATCGCAAATAGCAACAGCAGGGAGAAATAGAGAAATTGAAATCTATGCATTCGCTAAAATTTCTAGCGGACTCTGTTTTTTTTTCAACTTTCACTTCGGAACATTGTGGGCAAAAAGGTCCAAAAATGTTATTAACCCAGTCCGCTAGTCATTCTAGCGGACGGTTTTCGGCCTTTTCTAATCCCATCCGTTGATAATTGCTATGGAAGGTTGTGATGCTATTTGCCCATTTTTAATCCATAGCAAATACATGCTATGGATCATTCCTCTTGTTATATATATATATATATTAACAATATTTATTATTATTTATTTTCCTCTCTCTAAGTTACCTTTTCCTTTTCCAATAGATTTTCAAAGGTTTTACGTTATTGTTATATATATATATATATATATATATATATATTATTGACGTTATATATATTATTAATGTATATATATAACAATATTTGTTATATTTTATTTTCATCTCTCTAAGTTACCTTTTCCTTTCCCAAGATTTCCAAAAGTTTTAACAAAAATTGTTATATATATACGTTATATATATAACTATTTATATATATATATACTATTGACGTTATATATATTATTAATGTATATATCTATATAACAATATTTGTTATTATTTATTTTCTTCTCTCTAAGTTACCTTTCCCTTTCTAAAGATTTCCAAAAGTTTTACAAAAATTATTATATATATATATACGTTATTGTTATATATATATATATATATATATATATATAACAGTTTTTGTAGTTTTTGTAATATATATATATATATACACATTACTAATATATATATATATTTATTTTTCTCTCTCTAAGTATACGTTATTGTTATATATATATATACAAAAACATTATTAATATATATATATATATATATATATATATATTAATGTGTATATATATATAACAATATTTGTTATTATTTATTTTTCTCTCTCTAAGTTACTTTTTCCTTTCCTAAGATTTCCAAAAGTTTTACAAAAATTGTTATATATACGAAAAAATTATATATTTATATATATAGCAATGTATATATAACAGTATATATATATATAAGTAATATAAAAGTGTATACATATTTTCATATAATAAATTTTTTTAGTGGAAAACATGTGTAATTGTTTGAATACCATTTAATTGTTTGAATTTAGACAAACAAGTTATTGTAGCAAAGTTGGTTTCACAACTTCTTTAAAAAATGGGGAGGTCTTGAGTTCAATTCTTAGCAAGTGCAATATTTTGTTTTAAAAAAAAAGGCCTGCAGGCCGGCCCGGCCCAGTCTGGGCCACGGGCCTCTTATTTTCTGCCCGCCAAAACCCGGGCCGTTTTGGCCCGGCCCGTCAATAGCCCGACCCGTTTGCCAGGTCTAGTTTTACATTACATATATATTGAGGACCCACATAGCTATCCGACAAATGGTTCTTAGTGGTCATTTAAAGGGCACAAAGGTACTTCAAATAGCACGTGTTTATGTATGTTTTGAATGTCTTAAAAGTAAATATATTTTGATTATTTTATTACCTCTATTTTAATTATAGATATATTTTAATTTTTTCAAACTAATTTATAAAATTTTAAAATTACAAATTAAAATTTTTATTTAAATTATGTAAGTAATAAATACTACTTTTGAACTAATATACAATATTTACATTTTTTTGTACTAAAAACTAATCGTATCAAATTTAAAATTTAAATTTTCATAAATTGGTTTTAAAATTTTAAAATGCATCTTTAATTTTAATAAAAGATGGAGTATTTATTTATTTTTTGTTGTGCTCTCCTGCGTTTGCAGTTTTGTATCAAGTGTGGATAGATAATAAATATTTAGAATATTTGCATGATTAAAGTTTGGACTTTTTAAGAAAATTACAAGTCCACCAATCTTGCATGAAACACGAGCTGCATGTTTGAAAATTTTCTATATAAAGTTATTAGGATAATCAATTAATTTTAGAATAAATATATTAAATTCCAAATTTTGAAAAGATAATTATTGAATTATTATATTTTTAATAGCTTGAAAATAAGGATCGAAAGTTGTAGTTCCCTACCCCCTAATTTTTCACTCCATGGGACACTTGCAGATTCACTGTTTCTTTTTTTTTTTAAATATAATTATGAATAGTAGGGGATTAATACCTTGAAGCAATACCAATAATACTGAAGTAAGGAGATTAATACTACTGAAGCATACGTGGGGATTAATACCTTGAAAAAATACCTATACTGAAGCATACATATGTATGTGTACCGCACCCAATTTATTCAACAGTTGTATCTGAATCCTCAGAAATCATTACTTCAATTTTTTTTGTTGCAAACTTGTTTAAAGTCTCCCATTGTTCTAGAATTATAAACAAAAAACATCCAGCATTAATCAATTACAGAGAATTCAATCTTTAGCTCCATAAAAATTATAACATACTAAATACAGAGTGAATGAATCGCAAAAACTCTATACAGTCGACCTTTAACTATATTTAGGGTTTCCATCCCCAAACAGAGCAAAAAAACACTTAAAATTGGAGAAAAATTATCAAACAAAAATAGACACAAAAAAACACAAATCGCAAATCGCAGCAGTAGGGAGCAATTCCAAATCGCAAATAGCAACAGCAGGGAGAAATAGAGAAATTGAAATCTATGCATTCGCTAAAATTTCTAGCGGACTCTGTTTTTTTTTTAACTTTCACTTCGGAACATTGTGGGCAAAAAGGTCCAAAAATGTTATTAACCCAGTCCGCTAGTCATTCTAGCGGACGATTTTCGGCCTTTTCTAATCCCATCCGTTGATAATTGCTATGGAAGGTTGTGATGCTATTTGCCCATTTTTAATCCATAGCAAATACATGCTATGGATCATTTCTCTTGTTATATATATATATATATATATATATATATATATATATATATATATATATATATTATTGACGTTATATATATATACATACGGTCCGGCTCTAAAGCGAACTTTAAAGAGCGAACCAAAGACGAACCGTCGTCTTTGGTGTCTATGGCGACGCGCCAGATTCATGTAGTATTTGGCGACGGGACAAACCGTCGCCATAGACACCAAAGACGACGGTTCGTCTTTGGTTCGCTCTTTAAAGTTCGCTTTAGAGCCTCTCCGTATATACATATATATATATATTAACAATATTTATTATTATTTATTTTCCTCTCTCTAAGTTACCTTTTCCTTTTCTAATAGATTTTCAAAGGTTTTACGTTATTGTTATATATATATATATATATATTGATGTTATATATATTATTAATGTATATATATAACAATATTTGTTATATTTTATTTTCATCTCTCTAAGTTACCTTTTCCTTTCCCAAGATTTTCAAAAGTTTTAACAAAAATTGTTATATATATACGTTATATATATATATATATATATACGTTATATATATATATATATATATATATATATATATATACTATTGACGTTATATATATTATTAATGTATATATCTATATAACAATATTTGTTATTATTTATTTTCTTCTCTCTAAGTTACCTTTCCCTTTCTAAAGATTTCCAAAAGTTTTACAAAAATTATTATATATATATATACGTTATTGTTATATATATATATATATATATTAGTAATGTATATATATATAACAATATTGTGTTATTATTTATTTTTCTCTCTCTAAGTTACCTTTTCCTTTCTCAAGATTTCCAAAAGTTTTACAAAAACTGTTATATATATATATATATATATATATATATATATATATATATATATATATATATATATACGTTATTGTTATATATATATACATTATTAATATATATATATATATATTAATGTGTATATATATAACAATATTTGTTATTATTTATTTTTCTCTCTCTAAGTTACTTTTTCCTTTCCTAAGATTTCCAAAAGTTTTACAAAAATTGTTATATATACGAAAAAATTATATATTTATATATATAACAATGTATATATAACAGTATATATATATAAGTAATATAAAAGTGTATACATATTTTCATATAATAAATCTTTTTAGTGGAAAACATGTGTAATTGTTTGAATACCATTTAATTGTTTGAATTTAGACAAACAAGTTATTGTAGCAAAGTTGGTTTCACAACTTCTTTAAAAAATGGGGAGGTCTTGAGTTCAATTCTTAGCAAGTGCAATATTTTGTTTCAAAAAAAAAGGCCTGCGGGCCGGCCCGGCCCAGTCTGGGCCACGGGCCTCTTATTTTCTGCCCGCCAAAACCCGGGCCGTTTTGGCCCGGCCCGTCAATAGCCCGACCCGTTTGCCAGGTCTAGTTTTACATTACATATATATTGAGGACCCACATAGCTATCCGACAAATGGTTCTTAGTGGTCATTTAAAGGGCACAAAGGTACTTCAAATAGCACGTGTTTATGTATGTTTTGAATGCCTTAAAAGTAAATATATTTTGATTATTTTATTACCTCTATTTTAATTATAGATATATTTTAATTTTTTCAAACTAATTTATAAAATTTTAAAATTATAAATTAAAATTTTTATTTAAATTATGTAAGTAATAAATACTACTTTTGAACTAATATACAATATTTACATTTTTTTGTACTAAAAACTAATCGTATCAAATTTAAAATTTAAATTTTCATAAATTGGTTTTAAAATTTTAAAATGCATCTTTAATTTTAATAAAAGATGGAGTATTTATTTATTTATTGTTGTGCTCTCCTGCGTTTGCAGTTTTGTATCAAGTGTGGATAGATAATAAATATTTAGAATATCTGGATGATTAAAGTTTGGACTTTTTAAGAAAATTACAAGTCCACCAATCTTGCATGAAACACGAGCTGCATGTTTGAAAATTTTCTATATAAAGTTATTAGGATAATCAATTAATTTTAGAATAAATATATTAAATTCCAAATTTTGAAAAGATAATTATTGAATTATTATATTTTTAATAGGTTGAAAATAAGGATCGAAAGTTGTAGTTCCCTACCCCCTAATTTTTCACTCCATGGGACACTTGCAGATTCTCTGTTTCTTTTTTTTTTAAATATAATTATGAATAGTATATATAATTATATAATAAGAAAAACAAATTTATGGTTGTATATAGTGCTTTATTGTTGTAGATTTTTTGTACTTTGATCCGTTTTCCTCTTTTTTTAACTTGTTTAAATATGCTTTAATAATATTACCACAAATTTCTACAACAAACTACATTACTTTCATATACTCTGTAGTCTCTAAAATATAAGATTAAGATTTATTTTAAAAATAAACTTTAAATATTTTTTAATTTTAAAAATATTTAATTTTAGTCAATATAATTAATTAAAACTATTTCAAATAATTTAATTTTAATTAGTCAATATAGATCAATTGTTATTGAGGTTCAAACTTGATACGAAATCAATAACAACTTAATTGCATGTCATTTAAAAGCTGCTATATATAGGATTATGAAATTTATTAATACTATTTTGACTTTTCATTGTAATTAAAATTTTTATCATTTTAATTTGCATTTTATTAATATAGAGTGTTGGATTTTGGATATTCAACTGAGGCGTCCATGGAGGGTCCGACCCATTGTGGTAGTTGGTGAGATGACCCAACAAATTTAATTGGATTGTTAGACAATTAAACAAGTCAATATTTTGACTTATCTGTTGGAGAGTTTTTAGGAAGTGGTTCTAATCACTTCACCCGTTAAATACCCACGTCTCCTCAGTTCATAAAAATTAATCAATTTATCACAGAGAGACCATATACTGTCAATATAGAGAGCTCCCAAATACTGAGTGATTTCTTAGTTGTTACGGATTGTGGATTTGAGTTCTGTTCTCATCCCACACATAATGTAGTTCGAAGACACCGCTGGATTATGTAGTACGTGGGATTGCACAAAATGTTTTCGCACCAAAGCTAACACACTTCAAGTGGTATGAATTTTAATTTCGTTTTGTGTAATCAAGTCATGACATGCATCTATTTATTCCTTCATTGGTATCAGAGCATGCGTTTTTTGATCATATATATTCCATGTATGAATTGTTCACACAATATACCATGAATGCATGTTTAAAAGCTTGAGAAATATCATCAGGGGCAACATGCGTTACACTTAATGTTAGGGCCTAATATTGTAGTATGTTATAACCCATATATAGTGTATATGATCTGCATAATTTGGGTTTAATCGAATTTGAAATTTGAAAACGATTTGGAACCCTAGTTTAGAAACTAGTTGGTGAACTGCCTATTTTTACCAGCCATAACTTTCTGCGTAGTTATCCGTTTTATATGATATTGATATGTATGCGTAGTACGACATATTATACGCATGAATCGGATTAAAATTGAGCAAGATATGGCTTGCTAAAGTTTGGGCCGCGAAATGGTTTTTCTGTAAATTATGGGTTGTTGGAGGTTGAAGGTGGGTCGACCCGTGAACCCAGACCTGACTTAGTGACCCGCGTGATTTGGCCCATCAGCTTGACCCGGGCAAATCGATCCGCCCATCGACCTGTGCCCATGACTTGCTATCCCACCCGGTTTTTTGAGTCGCGGTCTTGACCTGTTTTAGCAGAATTCAAATTTTTTTATCTTTATTTCGAGAAATTGATTTATTAATTATTTTATTCATGAAAATTAATTAATAAATAGTTATAGTGATTATTAAATTCTAGAAATTTAACAGAAATTAATTATTGGCATAAGATTAATATTTCCACTGAAATTTTAGAAAATTAATATATTTGGATATTTTTAGTTAATTTTTAATTTTATTATGCAATGGTTAATTAATTGTGATAATTAGCATAATTATCAAAAAAAATTAAAAAAATTACAGTCACCTTTTGTGATGAGAAGCCACTGTTATATTTTTTAACTATTTTAATGTGTTTATAGCATACTTGTTATATTAATTGAGTAATATTGCATGTTATTTAATTCTTTTTGTTAATATTTTTGGAATATTAATTGTTGTTGTTTGGAATTAAATTATTATGCTATAATTACACATGTACCCCTATTCCTAGTGGGAGTAATTTAGGTGGTAGTAATTTAATTAAATTATTCCCTAAATTACACGTCTTATGCACTGAAAAAAATAAATTTAAATAATAAGACATTCATATGAATTATGATTCCTAAGCTTAGTGAAGTCTCCCTTTTGTATTTATGTCCTATTATTTTTAATTTGATTCATGCTGCAAAGATTCTTTTATAATGTGGTGAACTAATCGAATATCTCTAATAAGGTTCTCTCCTTTTTTATTTTTCCAAAAGGAAATGGACATGGCTATGTTACATCTCTTAACTACTAAATTCAACAGTTATAAAAGATAGTTGAACATACCTTTAGAGAACATTTTCAGGTCATGTCAAATATGATTGAAACGTTAGGAGCTGCTAGCAATCCTTTGTCAGATGAACAACAAATTCGGGCAGTGATACGCTCATTTTCCGACAATTGGAACAATCTCAATGTTAACATAGCTCAAAATGAAAACATTAAGTCTTTGGAAGATATTTTTCATTACCTTGAGCGCTTAGAAGCTGAGCAGCTAGAGGTTGAGCGTTTAAGAGCTAAACGACTAGAGGATGAATGCCTAAAGGCTCAACAAATAGAGATTACCAATGCTAATGCAGCTCAAAAGGTTGCAGAGGCTGGTACTTCCAGGAGGAAGAGAAGTAAACATGGTTCTGGCAAGAAAAATAAGGCCAAGTTGATTTGTTACAACTGTGGCACAACAAGACACTTCGCTCGTGACTGCACTGAGTCGAAACAGGTACTCACTTGTCTTGATCAAGCTATGTGCTTAGTGTCTTCCACTGTATTCGTTGCTCATTCTCTCCATGTGTGGATCGTAGACTTCGAAGCAACGGACCACATAGCGTGTGATCGAAACGGGTTCGTGAAGTATCGTCGGGTTCCAGCTGGCAAAAAAATACTAATGGGGAATGACTCCAGTGTAGATGTGCTAGGAATTGGCACTTACAAATTGGAGATGCGAGGATGCTCTGCATTGATTCTTCACGATGTATTATATGCACTAGATGTCCGATAGAATTTATTTTCTGTTCTTGCAGTACTTAATTTAGGCTACTCTATACGTTTTGAGAATAATGGTATTGTAATTTCTCGTGAGACTAAAATTTTTGGATATGATTTTATCTCTAATGATTTTATGGTTTTAGATACTATTAATTCTAGCGTTGATAGTAATGATTCTTATTCCTTGCTTGTTGAGAATGATCATGACAGTTCAATTAAATGGCATTCTAGGTTAGGTCATATTGGACAGGATAAAATGACTAGATTAGCTCGAGCAGGTCTTTTAGGCCCACTCGCTAGGGTCAATCTACCCACTTGTGAACATTGTGTAGCAGGAAAATCAACTAGAAAACCATTTGGTAATAGGGCAGAAACACCATTGCAACTCATTCACTCAGACATCTGTAGCCCTATGAATGAGAAAGAAAGACATGGACGTTCCTACTTTCTCACAATGATAGATGACTATATGCGCTTCGGGTACACTTTCTTAATTTCTCATAAGTTTGAGGCATTAGAATGCTTTAGACGTTATTTGATTGAGGTCGAGAAATAATTAGATAAAAATGTTAAGGCACTTCGAACTGACTGGGGCCGCGAGTATCTGTCCGATCAGTTTAAAGAACTTTGTGAGGAAAAATGGATAATCAGGCAACTGACAATCCCTAGAACTCCACAACAAAATGGTGTGGCGGAGAGAAGGAACCGGACATTATTAGACATGGTTAGATCTATGATGACGTAGGCTAATTTGCCTATCTCCTATTGGGGTGATGCATTATTGACTGTGACGTATATAATTAATCGTGTGCCTTCAAAATCAGTTCAATCCACCCCATATGAAATGTTGATTGGCAGAAAGCCCGAATTGGGCGATATATGGCCTTGGAGATCGGCAACTTACGTGCACAACACTTCTCCTAAACATGGGAAGGTGGAGACGAGGGGTAAAAAGTATATCTTTATAAGATATTCTGAACACTCCAAAGGTTATGTGTTCAATTCTCACTTTTATGCGAATTTAATTTTTTTCTTTAATGTGAAATTTGATGAATTTTATTGATTAATATTAATATAATTTTTCATTGTTAGTGTAATTTATTAATATTGTAAACGTGATTGTGTATTTGATTATAGAAGTTCATCGTAAATGTATTGTATCCCTAAATAAAGACTACAACAACAACAATAAAAAACACAGAAAACAAAACAAACAAATAAAATAAAATGTCGGTGCGTATGCTTGTGTATTTGCTAATGGGGACAAAAGTGATAAAGTGAAATTTAATTCAGCCTAGTATATTGTGATCCACACTATTTAAATATAATTGAAATTATATTATATATAGTAAATTATTTACTCACACTTTAATTTAATAATTGTTATGATGCATAAACAATATTTGTCGTTAACCATGCAAAAAAATACTGTAAAAACTTTTCTTGTAAAATTTTACAAAAAAGTCTTGGAATGCCATCTACCTTTAGTTTTCTGTTTTATATTTTTTTTAAAAAAGTTTTTTTGTACACTTACCAATGATATAGAAACTATTTAAATTGAAAAATAAAGATATAAAATTCAAGAGCGAGCAGGGTTAGGTTGGACTTGGATTCAGCTGTTTTACTAAGGGTTGGACTTGGACTTAAAATGTAATACCCAAGCCTTTTGTCCCACATCGCCTACATTACTAACCCTCTCTCCTTTATTAATCTATATATATATATAACTAATATTTTGTTTTTTTTATTAAACAATAAGATTTTTCTTATTTTGAGAAAATCTTTTTATGTGAAGTCCTTTTAGTAAGGACCTCCTTAGTTAAAATTTTCAGCATCGAGGGCGTAGGCAGACTGCGAACCTCATAATTTCGGGTATGTTTTTTTTTGTGTGTATTTATTTAATTTAATTTTCTGTATTTTTATTAATTTATAACTTTAATTAGTATATTTTAGTTAGTTTGTTAGTTAATATTGTGGTATTATTTTGGCTAGATATTAAGTATCTCAATTATAAGAAAATGTTCTCTTTAAATTATTAATCTAATATAATAATATGGAGGGTCCAATATATTCATAAAACAGTTAAATACTAATATTGTAGTATTTAATAAAATGTATTATTTTGGTGAATAGATTATATTGAACAAGTCTAACCAATTGCATCTGTAATTGTGGATATTGCATTACGTACTCCAGGTACGGATTCCGTACTCCTTCAGCGATAGTCTTCTGAAATTTAATTAATTCGTTTTGTTCCTCGTTTTGAATTTCGTTATTAATTCACATAATTATTTCATGTGAAATTAATATAATAGTTTTATTTTAGTGTTGATACATAGAACTCGTATTTATACTCTTTGAGTTAGATTATCAGGTCTAGTATTTATTTTGATAATTGTAGAAATGTATATGTCAATATATTTTGGAGACTTGTGTTGATGGTTCGTTTGATTTGACATATACATATTAGAATCCCCTGTTGTTGATATTATGTCGCATGTGTTGTGACATCATATTTTGTTAGAATATATCATAGGGTATACTTGAGCTATAACCACCTGTGGGGGTACCACAGGCACGTCGTCTTGGCACGAGAGACATGACACTTCCATGGCAGTGTGATTAGTCCACGGCGTCTCTGCTTTGTGCTCCGATGCGAGTTGGCCATTTGGTGATTTGTTGTGAGAGGCGTATGGGTCGGCCCTAGTTTTCTGTTATGTTCTGCGGATTGGTGATGTTGTGCCAAACACGCCTTCTGATTTTGCATGCATTTGGATTCGCGGTCCAATGTGTGATTGCCTATGTGACATTATTGACTTGTCTATGTGGCAAGCTATATTTTGAGCTCGGCATGAAATAACACCATGTCATTTCTTCAGACTATTAGGTTATTATGATACAGCTTAGTTCAGTTTAGTTGATTTTATTATTGATTTCAATTCAGTTCATAATTCTGTACTCTATATCCGTACTGGGCATTTGGCTCATGCTGTGTTTTTCTTCCGGCAGGTATTCAAGGGGATCATGGGCAAGTGTGATGAGAGCTCCTCACCTAGATAGTTTAGATATTTTGGTTATGTTTTGATGTTTGGATCTCTGTTTAGAGTCGTATTGAACCTTTATTAAGATTAGGATGTACTAAACAATATATATTTTGAGCCGGTTGGGCGGTTATTAATACCTCTTCAGACTAATCTTTTGCGGTTTATAATTTTGATATTAGTTTATCTTTTTGTTGTATTTGTGTGTATCCTCTCTTCCTATTTTTGGGAAAGGGGTGTTACAGAGTTGGTATCAGAGCTTAGGTTCTTTTTTGTAGAAAACCTATTTAGGTTTGACCTGTGAGTTATGGGTAGACTTTGGGTTAAGTTTTTGTTCCATTTGATATGCCGTTCAGCTATAATATTAATCAGATTCAAATTATTTTACTTCAGTCCATTGTTTTCTTTATTAGATGGCTCGTAGATCCGCTAGAGTTGCTGGTAGACGAGGAAATAGTTGGGGAAGAGGCATGCGCCAAACCGATGTACATCTGATATGCAGCGTGATGTGCAGCCTAATAATCAAGATAATGCTTGATTGACAGCTTTGGTAAATCAGGCGATTAATCAGGCTTTGCCGCAATTGGTGGCACAAGTGGTTCAGGCAATGCAACAACCGACGCCAGAAATTCCTAATCAAGGGAACCCCGGGAATGGTGGTTCGCAGACAAATGAAGAAGAAGTGAATACTGTTGGGGTTGCTCCATCTATTGTTCCGATGTATTTGTGGTTAGGGAGGTTCCAAAAACATAAACCACATTTATTCACTTCCGCTCCAACTTCAATTGATGCAAAGAATTGGGTTGCCCATTTAGAAAAAATATTTGATGTGCTAGGATGTTCGGATAACCAGAAAGTGGTACTGGTTACTTATAAATTAGAGGGGGATGCGCAAAGGTGGTGGAAAGCAATGAAAGTAATAAAGGGTGATGGATTTGTAGATGCACTTACCTGGGCAGAGTTTTGTGATATCTTTTATCAACAATACTTCTCAGTTACTGATAAAGAGGCTTATGGTAGAGAGTATCTGTCTATTCGGCAAAAGGAGGATGAGTCTGTTACGGATTTTATGACAAGGTTCACTAGGTTGGCAAGTTTTGCAGGAACCTCAGCAGGGACTGCAGCAGAACAAGCTGAAAAATTTAAGTGGAGAATTCATTATAAGTATCGCCAACATCTCATTAACATTAAATTCAAAGATGTGTCAGCAGTGGCTAATGCAGCCAAGAATATTGAGATGGAGCGACAAGACTTTCGAGCTTCTAAATTGGAGGGAGGTCGAAAGAGGGATAGAAATGACCAGCAGAGTCAAGTTTCAGGTCAGCAGGGGAGAAATCAGAATGGTCAGTGGAATAAGAATCGAGGTGATCAATAGGGACAGTGGCGTGGCCAGAATCAGAACACAAGCTATCAACAGTTGCCTCAGCAAGGTCATAATCATCAGCAATGGCAGAATCGTCAGTAAGGGCAAAATCAGGGTCGTTACCCAGGACCAGTAGGTAGGGATAACCCTAATCTCATTCCAATAGCTCCTTGTGCCACTTGTGGGGCTAATCATCCAGGGAGACCTTGTCACAGAGTTACTGGTGCATGCTTTTTGTGTGGTCAGTTAGGCCATCTTGCCAAAGATTGTACTCGACCACGTGGTAATGGTGGAGGTGGTGATAATGGTGGCAATGTTGGTCAGCGTCGCGGTGGACGGGTCTTCGCCTTGACACATAATCAGGCAACAGGTGCGCCAGGTACTGTTTCTAGCACTCTTATAGTTGGCAATCGTGAGGCTTCCATTTTATTTGATACTGGCTCTACCCATTCGATTGTTGAAAATTCTTTTATTCGACACCTTGGTGTGTCATCTCAGTCTTTAAATTTTCCTATGTCTATTACTACCCCGATGAGAATTTCTATTGTTATCTCTGATTTGTATCGAGATTGTCCTATTAGTTTTAGAGATAAGATTCGTGGGGTAAATCTTTTACCGATGGGTATGCACGATTTTGATGTGATTCTTGGAATGGATTGGTTAGATAAGCACCAGGCCACTATCGATTGTCAATCGAAGAGAGTTATCTTTGGGGATTTGAAGTCCCCGGATTTCGTGTATCAAGGTTCACGACCGGGTAAGGTGGTGAAATTAATTTCAGCTCTAAAAGGTGGAAAATTGGTGGCTAGGGGTTGTGAGGGATATTTAGCATTTGTGAATGACACCTCTATGGGAGAGTCTCGTATTGAGGATGTTCTGATTGTTCGTGAAGTTTTTGATGTGTTTCCAGAGGAATTGTCAGGGTTGCCACCACAACGGGAAGTTGATTTTATTATTGAGCTTGTTCCTGGTGCAAAGCCTATCTCTAAGGTACCGTATAGGATGGCACCATTGGAATTGCAAGAGTTGAAGGAGCAGTTGCAAGAATTATTAGATTGTGGTGTAATTCGACCGAGTGTTTCACCATGGGGAGCTCCGGTTTTATTTGTAAAGAAGAAGGATGGGTCTACGAGGTTGTGTATAGACTATAGAGAGTTAAACAAGATTACCATCAGGAATCAGTACCCTTTACCGAGGATTGATGATTTATTTTACTAACTTCAAGGGGCGAAGTATTTTTTGAAGATAGACTTGAGATCAGGTTATCATCAGTTGAGGGTGAGAGATGAGGATGTCTCTAAGACAGCTTTTCATACTCGCTATGGGCATTACGAGTTTCTGGTGATGCCATTCGGGGCGACTAATGCTCCGGCGGTGTTTATAGATTTGATGAATTGGGTGTTTATGGAGTACTTGGACAAATTTGTCATTGTCTTTATTGATGACATTTTGATTTACTCTAAGTCTAAGGAGGAGCATGAGGAACATCTTCGCATAATTTTGAGAATTTTACGAAAAGAGAAATTATATGCTAAATTCTCCAAATGCGAGTTTTGGTTGGAGCAGGTTATATTTCTGGGCCACGTTGTGTCTGCTGAAGGCATTAAGGTGGATCCTGCGAAGGTTGAAGCTATCACTAAATGGCCGAGACCTACTACGGTGACGGAGGTTAGGAGTTTTTTGGGTTTGGCAGGGTATTATAGGCGATTTGTAGAAGGGTTCTCTTTACTTGCCTTGCCATTGACTCAGTTGATGAGAAAGGGCACGAAATTTGTGTGGAATGAGGAACGCGAGAAGAGTTTTGAGGAGTTGAAGAAACGGCTTATGACAGCTCCAATACTTACATTGCCATCAAGGACAAGAGGTTACCAAATTTATAGTGATGCTTCTAAGAAGGGTTTGGGGTGTGTTTTGATGCAACACGGTAAGGTGATTGCTTATGCTTCTAGACAACTTAAAACTTATGAGGTAAACTACCCCACTCATGATTTAGAGTTGGCAACAGTAATCTTTGCTTTGAAAATTTGGAGGCACTATTTGTATGGCGAGACTTGTGATATCTTCACCGATCACAAAAGTCTTAAGTACATCTTCACTCAGAAGGAGCTCAATATGTGGCAGAGACGTTGGTTGGACCTTCTCAAAGATTATGACGCTAGAATTCAATATCACCCTGGGAAGGCGAATGTAGTTGCAAATGCGCTTAACCGAAAGAGTTCATGGAGTGTAGCAGCCCTTATTACACAACCACAACTTATTTCAGATATAGAACGGTTGGAGTTGGAGTTGTATGTACAAGGTGCAGATGGACTTTTAGCAGGTATGAGAGTGGAGCCTTCTCTTATCTCGAGGGTTAAGGAAGCTCAAAAAGAAGATGGCGAGTTATGGGATATAGCGCAAAATTTGGAGGGGGGAAAGCAGCCTGAGTTTCGTATTGATGACCATTGTGTGATTTGGTTGGGTAAGCGGTTGTGTGTGCCGTCAGATCCAACTATTCGGGAGGCAGTATTAGCTGAAGCTCATAGTTCACCATTTTCTATTCATCTGGGTTCTACGAAGATGTATAGGGATTTAAAGAAGAATTTTTGGTGGAATGGGATGAAGCGAGATGTGGCTAAATATGTAGGAAGGTGTCTTACTTGTCAGCAAGTGAAAATTGAACATCAACGTGCTAGTGGATTACTGCAACAATTAGATATTCCTGTTTGGAAGTAGGAGGATATTACAATGGATTTTGTCACTGGGTTGCCAAAAACTTTCAAGAAGAATGATGTTATTTGGGTTGTAGTAGATCGATTGACCAAATCAGCTCACTTCTTAGCTATCTAGGAGGGTTATTCTGTAGACAAGTTAGCACAAATCTTTCAACAGGAGGTGGTTAGACTTCATGGAACTCTAGTGTCAATTGTTTCAGATCGAGATCCACGGTTCACTTCACGGTTCTGGAAAGGGTTTCAGCGAGCTTGGGGCACTCGACTAAAATATAATACTTCTTTCCATCCACAGACTGATGGGCAATCTGAGAGGACTATCCATACTTTAGAGGATATGTTGAGGTCTTGCGCATTAGAATGGTCGGGTAATTGGGATGATTACTTGAGCCTTGTTGAGTTTGCTTATAACAATAGCTGGCACGCAAGTATTGATATGGCTCCGTTTGAGGCATTGCATGGTAGAAAGTGTCGAACACTAACTTGTTGGGATGAGGTTGGCGAGAAGGCTATTGAAGGGCCTGAGTTAGTTCAAATCACTATGGATAAGGTAGCTATGGCTAAGGAGAAATTGAGGTTTGCTCGATCTCGGCAAAAGAGTTATGTTGATAAGCACATAAGGACTTTAGAGTTCAAACTTGGTGAACATGTATTTTTGAAGGTTTCTCCTTGGAAGGGTATTCGACAATTTGGATTGAAAGGTAAACTCAGTCCGCGTTATATTGGGCCATTTGAGATTCTGGAAAGGGTTGGCGAAGTTGCATATCGGTTAGCTCTGCCTCCAGAATTAGCTCATGTGCATAATGTGTTCCATGTGTCGGTGTTGAGAAGTTATCATTATCATCCATTGCATGTGGTACAATATCCGTTCGATAAGATTCGGAAGGATCTTACTTGTGAGGAACAAGCCGAGAAAATTTTAGATCGTCAAGAGCGGATTATGAGGAGGAAAACAATTCCGTTTGTTAAAGTTTTATGAAAAAATCATTCGGAACGAGAGGCAACTTGGGAGATGGAGGAGTCTATCCGGGCAGAGTATCCGCATCTTTTTGATAATTAGGCACGTTCCTTTTCTTTTGATTCCGAGGACGAAATCCTTTTTAAGGGGAAATAATGTAATACCCAAGCCTTTTGTCCCACATCGCCTACATTACTAACCCTCTCTCCTTTATTAATCTATATATATATATATATAAAACTAATATTTTGTTTTTTTTATTAAACAATAAGGTTTTTCTTATTTTGAGAAAATCTTTTTATGTGAAGTCCTTTTAGTAAGGACCTCTTTAGTTAAAATTTTCAGCATCGAGGGCGTAGGCAGACTGCGAACCTCATAATTTCGGGTATATTTTTTTTGTGTGTATTTATTTAATTTAATTTTCTGTATTTTTATTAATTTATAACTTTAATTAGTATATTTTAGTTAGTTTGTTAGTTAATATTGTGGTATTATTTTGACTAGATATTAAGTATCTCAATTATAAGAAAATGTTCTCTTTAAATTATTAATCTAATATAATAATATGGAGGGTCCAATATATGCATAAAACAGTTAAATACTAATATTGTAGTATTTAATAAAATGTATTATTTTGGTGAATAGATTATATTGAGCGAGTCTAACCAATTGCATCTGTAATTGTGGATATTGCATTACGTACTCCAGGTACGGATTCCGTACTCCTTCAGCGATAGTCTTCTGAAATTTAATTAATTCGTTTTGTTCCTCGTTTTGAATTTCGTTATTAATTCACATAATTATTTCATGTGAAATTAATAGAATAGTTTTATTTTAGTGTTGATACATAGAACTCGTATTTATACTCTTTGAGTTGGATTATCAGGTCTAGTATTTATTTTGATAATTGTAGAAATGTATATGTCAATATATTTTGGAGACTTGTGTTGATGGTTCGTTTGATTTGACATATACATATTAAAATCCCCTGTTATTGATATTATGTCTCATGTGTTGTGACATCATATTTTGTTAGAATATACCATAGGGTATACTTGAGCTATAATCACCTGTGGGGGTACCACAGGCATGTCATCTTGGCACGAGAGACATGACACTTCGGTGGCAGTGTGATTAGTCCACGGCGTCTCTGCTTTGTGCTCCGATGGAGTTGGTCATTTGGTGATTTGTTGTGAGAGGCGTATGGGTCAGCCCTAGTTTTTTGTTATGTTCTGCGGATTGGTGATGTTGTGCCAAACACGCCTTCTGATTTTACATGCATTTGGATTCGCGATCCAATGTGTGATTGCCTATGTGGCATTATTGACTTGTCTATGTGGCAAGCTATATTTTGAGTTCGGTATGAAATAACACCATGTCATTTCTTCAGACTATTAGGTTATTGTGATATAGCTCAGTTCAGTTTAGTTGATTTTGTTATTCATTTCAATTCAGTTCATAATTCTGTACTCTATATCCGTACTGGGCATTTAGCTCATACTGTGTTTTTCTTCCGGCAGGTATTCAAGGGGATCATGGGCAAGTGTGATGAGAGCTCCTCACCTAGATAGTTTAGATATTTTGGTTATGTTTTGATGTTTGGATCTCTGTTTAGAGTTGTATTGAACCTTTATTAAGATTAGGATGTACTAAACAATATGTATTTTGAGCCGGTTGGGCGGTTATTAATACCTCTTCAGACTAATCTTTTGCGGTTTATAATTTTAATATTAGTTTATCTTTTTGTTGTATTTGTGTGTAGCCTGTCTTCCTATTTTTGGGAAAGGGGTGTTACATAGAAGTTGAAGTTAGGCCGACCAAATTAGAGTTTAAGTTTACCATATAAATATAAGCACATAATATTAACCCAACCAAATTCCAAAACAAGTCGACCCATAAACAAACCTACGTTAGGTTATATATAAACACCTTAGACAAAGACACTAATCCCGAGAATTAGACTGTGGTAGCTACCCAGTCCCGACAGTAGAAGATTAGGGATTTTATTCTTATCACCTCCCTCGAAATTGTCTTAAAATAAGTCCTTAATTTTATATATATATATATATATATATATATATATATAAGTGATATTAAAAAAAAGGACCTTAATCCCAAAATTTTTGATATCGATTAGCATAGTGAAAAGCACAGGATTAATCTCAAAAAAAATTTCCCTTCTTTCTTTTATTAAAAGAGTCCCATTTTATTTTGATTAAATTTTTTTTATTAAAAAGTTTCATTTTGTTTTGATTAAATTGTTCATGATCCGCACGTCTTGTCTTAAGACATAGGTATATATGATTTTTCATTTTAATCCATTTTTTTTTGTTTATAAGCAACCCCACTTCACTATAATTATTATACAATTTAATTATTAAGAAAATGAATGGACGTTAAATTTTGGAAAAAATTGCACATACGATCACGTGAACTAAAGTCTAGTGTCCTCCATTATTATTGTTTGGATAGAAATAGTGGCGTGCTAATACGACGTAGCATGCACCTAATACGACGTAGTTTTGATTGAAAAGTTAGTGAGATATCAAAACAACCATTAATATATAAATATATCTATGTAATATAGGGTGACGATATATGCACATCCTAAATTGATTGTTGCACACCCTTATATATCAAGGAGACTATATTGTCCTTAATTAATGAGAAACCAATTAACATATTTATCAATTACCGATTTTAATTGAAAGTTTTTTTTAAAAAAAAAAATAGTTTACAGTATCTAGAAGTTTATTGACTAAATGTTTTTTATTTTAAATTTTTGTAAATTGATTTCAACTCAAAATAAAATCTTTTGATTAAGATGAACCAATAAACTATATTGTGAATAATTACTTTAATAAGATAGAAAACTAAATTATATATTAGAACAATAAGTTTTACCACTTATACATCTTTTTTATTTTCTCTAATATTTTATGTGTTCTAATCTTTAATTCAAAATTTTAAAAATTATATTATAGAATATCTCAAATGAAAAAAATACTATTAAGTAAAAAGATAATAGGTTTAATAAAGTAATTCAATTTAATATATGGTTGGGGATTAAGTTTTGGATAACCAAGTGTATATACATTCTATATATATATATATATATATATATATATATATATATATATATATATATATATATATATATACCCACACACACACCAAAAGTCATGAGAGAGTTCTTTGATCCCTAGCATTAATTACACGTGCAGGAACATAATATGCATGAACCTAGAACAAGTAAATGAATGGAATTGATGTAACAAGAAGCCTAATAATTTGATATCGATGTTCTCCAAATGCTCAGAATTAAGTGATATTTCCGTAGCCAATATTCATACCCCCTAGTTATTCATGTTAAGCGCGGATGGTTTTACAGTACATATATATGGTTTTACAGTATATAGCTATCCGACAAATGGTTCTTAGTGGTCATTTAAAGAGCACAAATGTACTTCAAATAGCACGTGTTTATGTATGTTTTGAATGCCTTAAAAGTAAATATATTTTGATTATTTTATTATCTCTATTTTAATTATAGATATATTTTAATTTTTTCAAACTAATTTATAAAATTTTAAAATTACAAATTAAAATTTTTATTTAAATTATTTAAAGAGCACAAATGTACTTCAAATTGCACGTGTTTATGTATGTTTTGAATGCCTTAAAAGTAAATATATTTTGATTATTTTATTACCTCTATTTTAATTTTAGATATATTTTAATTTTTTCAAACTAATTTATAAAATTTTAAAATTACAAATTAAAATTTTTATTTAAATTATGTAAGTAATAAATACTACTTTTGAACTAATATACATTATTTACATTTTTTTTATACTAAAAACTAATCGTATCGAATTTAAAATTTAAAATTTCATAAATTTATTCTAAAAATTCAAAATACATTTTTAATTTTAATAACAGATGGAGTATTTATTTATTTTTTGTTGTGCTCTCCTACGTTTGCAGTTTTGTATCAAGTGTGGATAGATAATAAACATTTAGAATATCTATAAAATCTGCGGCCCAGCAACTGAGCAGAATGTGTTGAGGGCAAATTTGGTATATACTCATTCTCTATCTTAGTTAAGTTAATATATTAATTTTGGTTTGGTTAAAAAAAGGGCCCGGCCCACATGCGGAAGTATCAAAATTGGCTTCGGAAATATCAGGGGTAATTGCGGTAATTACCAAAGTAGAGCTCTCACTTTTATGAACTCTATATATATTCAGTTAGTGTTTAGAGAGAAATACCTATAACTCACAAAAAGAATTAAGTTAAAAGGCAAATTAACTAATTCAGATGGCATTAAGTACAGGCGAGCAAGTTAGTGAGCTAGTTAAAGCTCATGCTCACATATGTAATCACATGTTCAAC
Source organism: Aralia elata (assembly GCA_034770075.1). Classification (NCBI taxonomy): domain Eukaryota; kingdom Viridiplantae; phylum Streptophyta; class Magnoliopsida; order Apiales; family Araliaceae; genus Aralia; species Aralia elata. The sequence goes on from JAVJAP010000142.1 coordinate 142,536, forward strand.
TTTGTAAACTCTATAATGCTCGATTCCGCTATTCAACTAGGGATACCAGATGTCATAAAAAAACCATGGTACACCAATTACGTTCTCGTGCTACGTTTGAATTGAACGAATAGAATAGAGAGAATGAAATAAGGAAGAGAATTGAATGATTTTTTAATATTCTATGTGCATGTTTGGTTGGTGCTAGGAGCCTAAATACCCCCCAAATGTTTCATTTTAACTTAAATTCAATTTATATTTAAAATCTGACTCATATTTCTTTAGAATTTTTTTTTATAATTCTATCTTTCTTCCTTTTTTTTCTACTTATAATTTTTCATATAATTTTTTCCTTACTTATAATTTATCTTTTTTTATATAAAATTTTTTATTTCTCTAGAATTAACTTTATTTTAATTGATGAAAACTAAAAATAAGTAGTGTAAAATAAAATATAACCAACAAAATTAAATCAACTAGTATAGCACCCCACTCAATAATATAAAGTGATGATAAATCCAATAACATAATAGATAACTTCATCATTCGACAATCAACAACTTAATAAAATGTCTAATCAACTAGTAATGCATCCCATTAATAAATCCTAGACAAAATCTCAATATCATTATTCAATAACCAACATAGTAAAATGTCTAAATAACTAGTATAGCACTCCACTCAATATAAATTCTTGACAAAACCCTCTTTTCACTCATCGGGAAGGCTAATGAAGACCACCATCAACTCTTCCTCACGAGCAAGCTTGCACATGACCTTGTTACACTCAGTATCAGTTAGACCGAGTACATTACTCAAATATCGAAGCTTGACTTTCTCTTCCTCTTCTTGAAACTAGAGGACTTGCTAAATATTTTCTCACCGCGGGTTGAAGTCAAGCCATCATCTCCATCATTTGTTTGGATCTCTTCAGTTAAGTTAATCATTTCCATTGACGATATAGCATCTTTTCCAGTTGCTCTGTCCTTGCCAAATATAACACATAGATTCAAATAATTTGGAAATGTCTTATTCTGCCACTTTGCTCTCTGTTTGTGCACCTAAAACAAGTTAGAGAAAAAAAAAGATAACATAGTAATTAAAAAAAAAGAAGTAAAACACATTAATTATCATATACTAATTATTTTGTCTGCTAATACAATGAAACTATTTTGACATTAATTATCGTATACTAAGATAACACAGTAATTAAAAAAAGAAAAACAAAGGTATTGATAAAAAAAACAGTGCTAAAACATTTTCAAATATACAAACCTGTCTATTTGAAGACTATTAGGCGTTTATTGCATCCTATATAGCATTACCAAAAAGTCATTATTCATATGACTTCATTTTTTTATTGTGAATAATTACTTTAATAAGATAGAAAACTAAATTATATATTAGAACAATAAGTTTTACCGCTTATACATCTTTTTTATTTTCTCTAATATTTTATGTGTTCTTGTAACACCCCCTTCCCAAAATAGGAAAGGGAGGTCACGTACGAACAAACTCTAAGCAGAATATCAAACTAAAAGGAACATCTCTTCACACTTGCCCATGATCCCCTTGAATACCTACAGGAAGAAAAACACAGCATGAGCCAATTGCCCAGTACGAATATAAAGTACAAAAATGAGAACCGAAATGAATAACAAAATCAATCTGAACTAAACTCAATAACATAGCTGAACTGAATAACGAAATCAAACTCAACTAAACTCAATAACATAGCTGAACTGCACTGAACTTAAATAGTTGAACTGAACTGAACTCAATAACATAGCTGAATTGAACTGAACTGAATAACAAATATCACAATAACATAGCTGAACTGAACTGAACTGAATAACATAGCTGAACTGAACTGAATAACAAAGTTGAACTGAACTGAACTGAATAACATAGCTGAAAATAGCTGAACTGAACTGAACTGAATAACAAATATCACAATAACATAACTGAACTGAACTGAATAACAAATATCACAATAACATAACTGAACTAAACTGAACTGAATAACATAGCTGAACTGAACTGAACTAAATAACATAATAGGCTGAATCGAATAGCTGAGGTTATTTTATACCGAGCTCAGAAATATAGTTTGCCACATAGACAAGTCAAATAATGCCACATAGACAAATCACACATTGGACTGCAGATCCAAATGCATGCAAAATCGGAAAGTGTGTTTGGCACAACATCAGCAATCCACAGAACAGAACAGAAAACTAGGGTTGACCCATACGCCTCTCACAACAAATCACCAAATGGCCAACTCCCATCGGAGCACAAAACAGAGACGTCGTGGACTAATCACACTGCCACGGAAGTGTTATGTCTCTTGTGCCAAGACGACATGCCTGTGGTACCCCCACAGGTGGTTAGCTCAAGGTATACCCTACGATATCATCTAATAAAAATATCATGTCACAATATAAGCGACATAATACTAACAAAAGGGTTCTAATACGCACATGCTAAATCGAAACGAATTGACACAAAATCTCCCGAAATATATTAGCATGTACGTTTCTACAAAAATAAATACTAGACATGATATTCCAACTCAAAGAATACAAATACGAGTCATATGTATCAACTCAAAGAATTATATGAATTTCACAAGAAACAATCATGTGAAATAATAACGGAATTCAAAACGCGGAACAAAACGAATTAATTAAATTTCAGAAGACTATCGCTGAAGGAGTACGGAATCCGTACCTGGAGTACGTAATGCAATACCCACAATTACAGATGCAATTAGTTAGGCTCGCTCAAAGTAATCTATTCACAAAAATAATACATTTTATTAAATACTACAATATTAGTATTTAACTGATTTATGCATATATTGAACCCTCCATAATATTAAAGAGATACATAATATCTAGCCAAAATAATATCACAATATTAACTAACAAACTAACTAAAATATACTAATTAAAGTTATAAACTAATAATACAGAAAATTAAATTGAATAAATACAAAAGAAGAAAAAAACGTACCCGAAATTATGAGGTTCGCAGTCTGCCTACGCCCTCGATACTGAAATTTTTTTAACTAAGGAGGTACTTACTAAAAAGTCCCTCTTACAAAAAGTCTTTTCTTAAAATAAGAAAATCCTTATTGTTTAATAAATAAAATAACATATTAGTATTATATATATAAACTACTAAAGCAGAGAGAGATTGTAAAGTAACCGATGTGGGATAAGGAACATGGGTATTACAGTTCTAATCTTTAATTCAAAATTTTAAAAATTATATTATAGAATATCTCAAATGAAAAAATACTATTAAGTAAAAAGATAATAGGTTTAATAAAGTAATTCAATTTAATATATGGTTGGGGATTAAGTTTTGGATAACCAAGTGTATATACATTCTATATATATATATATACCCACACACACACCAAAAGTCATGAGAGAGTTCTTTGATCCCTAGCATTAATTACACGTGCAGGAACATAATATGCATGAACCTAGAACGAGTAAATGAATGGAATTGATGTAACAAGAAGCCTAATAATTTGATATCGATGTTCTCCAAATGCTCAGAATTAAGTGATATTTCCGTAGCCAATATTCATACCCCCTAGTTATTCATGTTAAGCGCGGATGGTTTTACAGTACATATATATGGTTTTACAGTATATAGCTATCCGACAAATGGTTCTTAGTGGTCATTTAAAGAGCACAAAGGTACTTCAAATAGCACGTGTTTATGTATGTTTTGAATGCCTTAAAAGTAAATATATTTTGATTATTTTATTACCTCTATTTTAATTATAGATATATTTTAATTTTTTCAAGCTAATTTTTAAAATTTTAAAATTACAAATTAAAATTTTTATTTAAATTATGTAAGTAATAAATACTACTTTTGAACTAATATACATTATTTACATTTTTTATACTAAAAACTAATCGTATCGAATTTAAAATTTAAAATTTCATAAATTAATTTTAAAAATTCAAAATGCATCTTTAATCATTTCAAACCTGTACTACTCAAACTTATTTAAGACCACACATTTTCTATATCAAAATCCAACAGTTTAATGCATATATGGCCTATATATACCTAGCTAGTCTATACATACGTTAACACGAAATCACAAAATCAATAACAACTTGTTTGCTTGCCATTTAAAAGCAGCCAGCTATATATAAGATTATGGAATTCCCTAGTGGTAGTAATGAGTTGCTTCATGCTCAAGCTCACATATGGAACCACATATTCAACTTCATAAACTCCATGTCACTCAAATGTGCCGTTCAACTCAACATACCAGATATCATCAACAACCATGGCGGACCAATCAAACTCTCGGACTTAGTCCGGGCTCTGCCAATCGACAAGGCAAAATCGCATTGCATTTACCGTCTAATGCGCATTTTAATTCATTCTGGATTTTTTCAAAAGCAAAAGATCTCCAAAAATGAAGAAGAAGAAGAAGAAGGTTATTTGCTTGCCCCGCCATCTCGTCTCTTGCTTAAGAATGAACCCTTAAGCGTGACACCATTATTGCTAGCCTTGCTTGATCCTATCTTGATAGAACCATGGCACCATGTGAGCGAGTGGTTCCAAAATGATATTCCCAGCCCATTTCATATGGCTCATGGGACAACAATATGGGACTACGCGGGGCATGAACCAAATCTTAACAATTTCTTTAATGATGCCATGGCTAGTGATACCCGGTTGATATCAAGTGTGGTGATTAAAGAGTGTAAAGGAGTGTTTGAGGAGATTAAATCACTGGTAGATGTTGGGGGCGGCGTAGGGACCATGGTGAAGGCCATTGCAGAAGCATTCCCACAGTTGCAATGCGTTGATTTTGATCTCCCACATGTGGTTGCTGGTTTGGAAGGGAGTAACAACTTGAGCTATGTTGGGGGTGACATGTTTGAAGCTATTCCTCCTGCTAATGCTGTTTTACTAAAGGTATAATTATAAATTTCTTTGGCCACTTTATTTTTGTTTATTATTGCCCTTTAGTTAATGCATATTAATATGGGCAATGAAAATGACAGTGGATACTGCATGATTGGAATGATGAGGAGTGCATAAAAATATTGAAGCGATGCAGAGAAGCAATTCCAAGCAAGGAAAATGGAGGAAAGGTGATTATCATAGACATGATGGTCGACAATCGGAAAGGAAGCCATGAATCAATCGAAACACAGTTATTCGCGGATATGTTGACGATGATTTTATACGCGGGAAAAGAAAGAGAAGAGAAAGATTGGGCAAAACTCTTCTCTGATGCTGGCTTTAGTGATTACAAGGTAACTCACATACTCGGTTTGAGATCTCTTATTGAAGTTTATCCTTGATCGATGTCTGCTCAAGTACTCTCAGCATACAGAGATAATCGCGACCTTTAGGTTTTGTTGAATGATGCCCTAGAAGCTGCTGACGTGGAGCTAAGTGGGTTGTTGATGTTTCAGTTGTTGAGGTTTAATAAAACACATGTTGAATTGAAGTTGTCAAAGTTTGTTAGGCTTAACCTACTCTTCTGCTATTTTGTTGGAAGTTTCTATTATGTAACGTGCAGCAGATTTAGCTGCATTCTTTATGCGTTTTCTGTTTTGATAAGTTGTATAAATAAGTGCTTTGATGATCAATAAAATGTGTGCTTAAGAAGTCTCAAAATTAAGTTTGTTTTTGTTAGCTTTTACATTTTATTTCTATCATAAACCATCAGGTTTCAAGTTCAATTCTTACTTTTATGCGAGTTTAATTTTTTCTTTTAAGTGAAATTTGATGAATTTTATTGATTAATATTAATGTAATTTTTCATTGTTAGTGTAATTTATTAATATTGTAAACGTGATTGTGTATTCGAGTATAGAAGTTCATTGTAAATGTATTGCATCCCTAAATCAAGACAACAGCAACAACAAAAAGCACAAAAAACAAAACAAAAAAAATAAAATAAAATGTGAATGCGTATGCTTGTGTATTTGCTAACGGGAACAAAAGTGATAAAGTGAATTTAATTTAGCTTAGTATATTCTGACCCACACTATTTAAATATAATTGAAATTATATTATATGTAGTAAATCATTTACTCGCACTTTAATTTAATAAATGTTATGATGCACAAACAATATTTGTCGTTAACCATGCAAAAAAATACTTTAAAAACTTTTCTTGTAAATTTTACAAGAAAAAAAGATTTAGTTTTCTGTTGTATATTTTTTTTTTAAAAAGATTTGTTTTACACTTATTGCCAATGATATAGAAACTATTTAAATTGAAAAATAAAGATAAGAAATTCAAGAGCGAGCAAGGATTCAGCTATTTTACTAAGGGTTGGACTAATTCAACTGTTTTACTAAGGGTTGGACTTGGACATAGAAGTTGAAGTTAGACCGGCCGAATTAGAGTTTAAGTTTACCATATAAACATAAGCACATAATATTAATCCAACCTAGTTTCAAAACAAGCCGACCCATAAACAAAACTCCGTTAGGCTATATATATATATATATATATATATATATATATATATATATATATATATATATATATATATATATATATATATATATATATATATATAAACACCCTAGGCAAAGACACTAATCTCGAGAATTAGGTTGTGGTAGCTACCCAGTCCCTGCAGTAGAAGATTAGGGATTTTATTCTCATCACCTCCCCCGAAATTGTCTTAAAATAAGTCCTTAATTATCTATATAAAAAAGTGATATTAAAAAAAGGGACCCTAATCCCAAAATTTTTGATATCGATTAGCATAGTGAAAAACACAGGATTAATCTCAAAAATATTTTTCCGTTCTTTCTTTTATTAAAAGAATCCCATTTTATTTTGATTAAATCTTTCTTTTTATTAAAAAGTTTCATTTTGTTTTGATTAAATTGTTCATGATCCACACGTCTTGTCTTAAGACATAGTTACATATGATTTTTCATTTTAATTCTTTTTTTTGTTTATAACCAATCCCACTTCACTGTAATTATTATACAATTTAATTATTAAGAAAATGAATGGACGTTAAATTTTGAAAAAAATTGCACATACGATCACATGAACTAAAGTGAAGTTTCCTCCATTATTATTGTTTGGATATAAATAGTGGCGTGCTAATACGACGTAGCCTGCACCTAATACGACATAGTTTTGATTGAAAAGTTGGTGAAATATCAAAACAACCATTAATATATAAATATATCTATATAACATAGGGTGGTGATATATACACACCCTAAATTGATTGTTTCACACCCTTATATATCAAAGAGATTATATTGTCCTTAATTAATGAGAAACCAATATATTAACATATTTATCAATTACCTATTTTAATTGAAAGTTTGTTTTAAAAAAAAATAGTTTACAATATCTAGAAGTTTATTGACTAAATGTTTTTAATATTTTTTATTTTAAATTTTTGTAAATTGATTTTAACTCAAAATAAAATCTTTTGAATTAGATGAATTAACTAATAAACTATATTGTGGATAATTACTTTAATAAGATAGAAAACTAAATTATATATTAGAACAAGAAGTTTTACCACTTATACATCTTTTTTATTTTCTCTAATATTTTATGTGTTCTAAACTTTATTTCAAAATTTTAAAAATTATATTATAGAATATCTCAAATGAAAAAATATTATTGAGTAAAAAGATAATAAGTTTAATAAAGTAGTTCAATTTAATATATGGTTGAGAATTAAGTTTTGAATAACCAAGTGTATACACATTATATATATATATATATATATATATATATATATATATATATAAGTCATGAGAGAGTTCTTTGATCCCTAACATTAATTACACGTGCATGAACATAATATGCATGAACCTAGAACAAGTAAATGAATGGAATTGATGTAACAAGAAGCCTAATAATCTGATATCATGTTCTCCAAATTCTGAGAATTAAGTGATATTTCCGCAGCCAATATTCATAATTTACAGAAAGTATTATGAAGTAGATTGCTATCCATACTCTTTATTTAACAATCACTAAAATTTCACTTATTAACCATATATCAGCTTCAAATACGTAAGAGTACTGTATTTCCTATAGATAGAACAACAAATGTAGCAGTCACACCTCACACGAGACCTCAAACTAACGTAACGATTGAGTGAACGAATGACTTAGCAACAAACATTCACACAAACTCAATAATTGTTATGAAAGAGCCACCAAAGCTATAAATAACATGGCCTTTAACAATACATTGATACTAGTAGATAGTAACGACATACCATTCAATATTCGTCATTTAAATAATGCATTTATAAACTTGTTACTAATGTAACAAATTATTGAAACAACAAAACTTCAATTAATTTATACTTTTTCACAGAATCATAACAAAAGAAAACACACCAATGAAAGACAACAAAGACCCATAACAGTCTTTAACCCTGCTCAACAATTTCAAAGCATCCATACCCATAAAGCAAAAGCTTTAAATAAGTTTCTTTAGTCAAACAATTGGGAGTGATACTTCTTTAGTCAAACATGTAGACCTATAAACATGCAACATATAAAAAATGTAGTTTCTCTATTTCTTGCTCTGTGTGTCTATTTGCACTTTTATATGTACGTAATTGATCAATGCATGGCTCAGCAAAATTCCATGTTGAAAAAGCAGGGTATTTTAGTTGCAGGCTTGCAGCATATAAAAAATGTAGTTTCTCTGTTTCTTGCTCTGTGTGTCTATCTGCACTTTTATATGTATGTAATTGATCAATGCATGGCTCAGCAAAATTCCATGTTGAAAAAGCAGGGTATTTTAGTTGCAATATCATGCATGTAGTGTGTGTGTGTATATATGTATATATAATATTTATTAATGAATTGATAAAGTAGATTGTCGACAAAGTAGTTAAACAAGCTAGCCTTAGTAGATGTGAGCAATATGAGGATTAGTTGGAATCTTTTAACAGAAGTTTACGTCTAACCAAGAAATATATGACTGATTATAGAGTATTTAGACTAACAAAATTTTTAATCAGCACCATTTACTTAATTTGTCTGATTAGACTGACAACAAAAGAAACTCTTTTTGGATTAAGATGCAACTTATGTACTCTTAAACGGATATGATGCCCTTAAACCAGACTCACTAGCTAGAAGAAGCACATTTGGTTCCAATATCATGTTCCAAGCACCTTACACTTTCAGAATACTCAGCTTGACCATTTATCAAATTAATTGCTTCTTGATTGATTTACAATTAGACTCCTACGTGGGGAAGGTCCCTCCACGTGGACTATGGCCCACCAAATCATCTGTGTGACAGCCCAAAAACCTGGTGCCGTCAAGATACTACCTACTCAAGATATTCTTACAACATCAGAATAAATATTAAAATATTACAATATAATTCAACCTACTCCTAGGTACAAAGACCTTTACATAACTACCTCAATTATATTACAACATTATTATATGATATTACAACCCGTCATATACTTTAACTATTCTACCTTAATAATTAGTAACTCTTATCTTCTTCTGACCATTCTGGTCTTTCCGCTGTAGCTGCAAAAATTTTAGAATTTGCAAGAGTGGGCATTTAATTTCCCAACAAGTATAAGCAGTGAATAAATAACATTCATGAATAGAATAATCTTTATAAAAACTTCAACAATTGAACAATAATTGTGAAACACCTCAAATAAATAGGAATTAAATTTTTCTTTACTTCTTTCATTAATAACATAGTCTTAATCACATCAACAGTTCATTTATGGAACATTTCTTCTTTAGTTTAGCACATAAGTGCTAATATTGGTCTAGCACGTTCTTGGAATTAACGTTTAACAACCACATCGTTGCACGGGGGTGCAACCTATATTGATAATTGCCCAATAATATTTGACTTGACACGATCAACTATCATAATTCAAGAATTATTATAATTCAATATCACAACAATAAACATTCCGACTGGAATAGCTCACAAATTGAGTTAAGCCGAATCAAATGACAAATAACTCTCTTTTGTAAATCATTTCATATAATAAGATGAATCTCATACAACAAATGAATTTTCATAACCAAACATAGGATTTTACAATTTAACATAGCTCGGACAGCTTGTACAAATATTAAAAGATTTGCATAAGTTTAAAATTCACACAACATAAACATCGTGTAAATTAAAGCTTCAATACATCATATATAATTCATGAAAGTACTATAATCTAATGATATTAAAAACTTGTATAATATAAAATTTGTGTAAGTTAAGAAACTTGTCTGTCTAGCTGCACTTTCCTCGACTACATTACCCATTTCTTCCAAATGATAACCTACATCATTCATAGGATTTATTTTATTACCTTATTAATTACTACATAATAGTTACCGTCAGTAACTAATCGTAAACTCGTTTTAGTAACTTCGTTTATCGTACTCCGTCCTCGAGTATCAACTTATATTTTTTTTATAATCTTACAGTCAAAATGACTATTTTAGCCCTACTTCATCTTACGAGTCAAATAATCCTCCTAAAGTCTTTAGAATATTATTCTAGACTTTTCAACCAACTTTCACATTTTTCGAATTATCTGACAATTTTCTGCAATTATTTCTATTTATAAAACTATCATTTAATAGCTTCAAAATAGAAATGATAACTCAACATACTTTTATATCTTGAAAACATCATCAATATTTATCTTATATTATTATAATTGTTTACAGCAATTATCATAATTTTTCACCATTCATAGAATTTCCTACGAATTTCCACTTATTTTTAAACTAACTTTAAATAGCTTAAAAATACAATAAATATTTTTGATCTTCAAAAATTTTCCAACACTTTCCCAAAATTCTGAAATAATATTATAGGATTTTTCACCAAGTTTCATAATTTTCCACCATTCACGTAATTTTCTGTGAATTTTCAATATTTTTAAACTAACTTTAAATAGCTTATAAATAAAATAAATACTTCTGCTCTTCAAATTTTTTTTTAAAACTTTCCAGAAATTCTAAAATATTAGTATAGGATTTTTCACTAAGTTTCATAATTTTTCACCATTCACATAATTTTCTGTGAATTTTCACTATTTTTAAACTAACTTTAAATAGCTTAAAAATACAATAAATACTTATTATCTTCAAAAATTCACCAAATATTTCCAGAAAATCTTATAAGATTTTTCACCAAATTTCATAATTTTTGACCATTCACATAATTTTCTGATAATTTTATTTTAATCTCCAAAGTGTTGAATCTTCAAAACATCATAATAATTAAACCCCTTATCAGAAAATTATGAATTTTATGTCAATTTCGCATGAAATTAAATTATCTACAACTTTCTAATACAAAGTTTCTCCAAATTCTGGTCGAAAATAGCCCCAACGGACTCTGCTGGAAAGTTCGTCTGCGACGACTTTCCGATCATCTTCTCCGGCGATTCAAAACTTTTTCGACGAGTTTTGTTATATTTTTTTGCCCAGATCAGATCTAATATATTTTAGGATTCCAACCATATTTTTAGTTCCAAAATCCGTTAGAGATTTCATGTTGAAACAACATCCGATAATATTTTCCGGCAAATGTTTCTTTCCTTTAATTTATTGATTTCTCTTGTTTAATTGTTGTTTCTACATGTTTAAATAATCCAAACAAGTATAAATATAATCTCTTTACATAAAATCCATAAAATTTAAATCTAAAAATAAATTAAAGGTTTTGAAAATATCTTTTCTTGATTTCTTCTTCATTTTTTTTCCTTCTTCTTTCCTTCGTTCTCTCTCCTGTCTAGCTGAGTCTCTCTCTTCTTCTCATCTCATGTGGTTGCCGACATAAGGAAATAGAAATGGAAATGGGATGAGTGGAGTTTTATTCTTTTCATTTCTTTCTTTCTTTCTTTCTTTTTCTTTCTTTTCTCCCCCCATCATTTCCCACTAATTCTCTCTCCTCCCTTATTCCTTCTCCATCAGTCGCCCCTTCCATAATTCAGCAGGCCTAAGGGTCCCACTCCCTTCAATAATTTATTCTCTCATCTTTTATTTATTCATTTATCTATTTAATGGTCCATTTGACCATTTCGGATATTAAAAATTAACTTTTTTTAACTTACAGTCGATTCCTACTAATTTCGACGTTCTCAACGTCATGAAAATATCCGTTTCTTCAAATTTATCTCCGAATTCCGAATTTGACTTTTTATCGAAAAGTCAACTATAAACGTTTTGACCAAAAGGTCAACGCCCACACATTTTGTGTTTTTAGTATATTCCTACTATTTTCAACGTTTCGGACTCAACCGTCCAGTCTGCGTCTCCAAATTCCATTCCGAACACAAATTCGAGTTTTCTACCACTATTCTTGTCTTACATGCAATTATACGTTTCGTTAGTTAGTTCATACTAATTAAATTAATTAGCTCGACCAACTATTAATTCACATCTATTTGGCATAATATAATATATTAAGCCCTTATATAAATATGTTTTACATTCATATGTAATAAATATATTTATAATAATGAGTTTAATTAACTCCCTCATTTTATTAGAATAAAATACATACATTAATTCACCAATATTAAGTAAGTGAATTCATTAACTCATTTCATGAAATTTAATTCATTATAATTCTATCGTCGTACAAGGCTCAATATTCAAATTATATTATTTAATAATATAATTTAATTTAATCACAATTAATTAATATTAATTAATTAATTTCATCCACTTTCTTTAATGATTTAATTAAATATTAAATTTCTTTTCCCCAAAATATGTATATATTTCACATCTATATATACACATTTAGTCAATTACATAAAATCACATACTTCACATTATATGAAACACATATATACATATATGTCCAAATCTACTTCATCCCTTGATAAGAATTTTATTTATTAAATTCTTATTTTAAATTTCTTAAATATCTGGGATATTACAATCTGGGCCCAACTAATCATGTCCCAATAGTGAACAAGTTAGTGAGCTAGTACTTAAAGCTCATGCTCACATATGTAATCACATGTTCAATTTTGTAAACTTTATAATGCTCGATTCCGCTATTCAACTAGGCATACCAGATGTCATAAAAAACCATGGCAGACCAATCACGCTCTCAGAGTTGGTCGACGCTCTGCCAATCAACAAGGCAAAAGCGCACGCCATCCATCGCCTCATGCGTGCTAGTTCATTCCGGCTTTTTTCTCAAGCAAAAAATATTGTCCGAAAGCGATGAAGAGGAGGCCTATTTACTTGCACCTTCTTCTAGGTTTCTTCTAAAAGATGAGCCATTAAGCTTAAGGACACTTTTTTTAGCCATGGGCGATCCAATCTTTGTGAACCCATGGTACCATGTGATCCAATGGTTCCAAAACGACGATTCAACACCGTTTGAAGCGGCTAATGGGAAGACTATATGGGAGTATTCTCGTCAAGAGCCCAAGCTTTTTGGCTTCTTCAATGATGCCATGGCTAGTGATTCCTGATTTCTAACATATATGGTGATTAAAGAGTGCAAGGAAGTGTTCGAAGGGCTTAATTCACTAGTAGATGTTGGGGGTGGCATGGGTGCTACGAGTAATGCCATTGCCAATGCGAACCCACACTTGCACTGCATTGTTTTTGATCTTCCACATGTGGTTGCTAACTTGGAAGGGAGTAAGAACTTGAGCTTTGTTGGGGGGAGCATGTTAGAATCAATTCCTCCTGCAGATGCTGTTTTGTTAAAGGTATATATATATATATATATATATATGTGTGTGTGTGTGTGTGTGTGTGTCAAAATTTCAAGTTAATTAGTTCTATTTTTTTATTTTTTTTTATTTGCAAAAGAACCCGCAGTCGTTATATATCCTATTCTGGCATACACAGAAACCCTAGATCCAAGGAGTCTATGTGGAGTTTTGTACCCATGACCTATAAACTTCATCGAGTAGTACTTATCATGATGATGTTTCCCAAATCCCTTCCCAAAATAAACAAGATTACAAACTCTTAATTACTAGGCCAACCAACCCTTGGTCTTGTCGTTGAAGCATTTAGAAGCACCATTTTAGGAACTTTTCTCCCCGCCCCCCAAATCCTCAAGACTATAGTCTAACCATTACTTGCGTTGGGGCATGCTCAAAGACTAATTTTAATCCCCTGAATCTTGACTTGTAATCATGTAGATCAGATTGACCGTTTTCTCTAACTAATGCTAATATGAGTTATATAATTATGTGTTAATTAGTCGATCTTGCATAATTGGAGCGATGAAGAGTGCCTAAAAATATTGAAGCTATGCAAAGAGGCAATTCCAAACAGGGAAAAGGGAGGAAAGGTTATTATTATAGATATGGTAGTAGATGATGAGATGCAGAAAGGAGACTACAAATCACTCGAAACAAAATTATTTTTTGATTTGATGATGATGGTTTCCACTACGGGAAAAGAGAGAACACATAAATAGTGGGAAGGACTATTTAAAGGTTCTGGATTTAGCGATTTTAAAATAACTCATGTATTGGGTTTGAGATCTCTCATTGAGGTTTATCCTTAATGATACATGAAGTAACTCGTTGTTTGTAAGTGGAAAGGGCTATTTAAAAGTTGTGGATTCAGTGAATATAAAATAACTCATGTACTAGGCTTGAGATCTCTCATTGAAGTTTAATATCTTTGATGATACATGAAGGGACTCGTTGTTTGTAAGAAAAACCACTATAATGTTGTATTGAACTTGCGTCAGTATATTGCCCAAGAATAAATTTAAATTTAACTGACAAAGATTCTTATATTGGCTAGCTCTTCGTGTTGAAACATTATTAAAACTCGGTTTTGTTGGATTGATAATAAGATCTTTCTCTGTTTCATACAATTATTACTGACAAGTCTTCATTACATAATCTTGGTTCTGTCAAGCGAGAGATCATGCACGCCTTTATATCTATAGTTTGTAAAAGACACTCGTGTCTTCCAAATAATGTACTAATGATTGGCTCCTTTGTCCATTTCAAACAGACGTAACATTTTTCTAATGTCGCCTACTGATCATTAACCTTTAAGAGTCGATCAAAATCTAACAGTTTAATACATATATGGCATATATATATCTAGCTAGTCTATACATACGTAACACACACATATATATATATATATATATATATATATACATATACATATATATATATATATGTATATGTATATATATATACATATACATATATATATATATATGTATATAATATATATAGATCAATTGTTATTGAGGTTCAAACTTAACACGAAATCAATAACAATTTAACTACATGTCATTTAAAAGCTGCTATATATAGGATTATGGAATTGCCTAGTGGTAGTGTTAGACTATATATTTTGTTCCCCATTGAATACCTTGAGAAAATATATCTAGTATATAATAACTTGGGTCAACTCTTCTCATTGACAATTGATTTTGAGTTAGAGAGCTTGATGTCTTTATATACTAGATTTTGGGCCCATTTTATAAATCTAACATGTAGTAATGAGTTGCTTCATGCTCAAGCTCACATATGGAACCATGCATTGCATTTACCGTCTAATGCTCATTTTAATTCATTTTATTTTTTTTCAAAATCAAAAGATCTCCAAAAATGAAGAAGATGATGAAGAAGAAGCAGAAGAAGGTTATTTGCTTGCCCGCCATCTCATCTTTTGCTTAAGAATGAACCCTTAAGCGTGACACCATTTTTACTAGCCATGTTTGATCCTATCTTGACAGAACCGTGGCACCATGTGAGCGAGTGGTTCCATGATGGTCCCAACCCATTTGATACAGCTCATGGAATAACATTATGGGACTACGCAGGGCATGAACCAAACCTTAACAATTTCTTTAATGATGCCATGGTTAGTGATGTCAGGTTGATATCAAGTGTGGTGATTAAAGAGTGTAAAGGAGTGTTTGAGGAGATTAAATCACTGGTAGATGTTGGGGGCGGCGTAGGGACCATGGTGAAGGCCATTGCAGAAGCATTCCCACAGTTGCAATACGTTGATTTTGATCTCCCACATGTGGTTGCTGGTTTGGAAGGGAGTAACAACTTGAGCTACGTTGGTGGCGACATGCTTGAAGCTATTCCTCCTGCTAATGCTATTTTACTAAAGGTATAATTATAAATTTCTTTGGCCACTTTATTTTTTGTTTATTATTGCCCATTAGTTAATGAATATTAATATGGGCATTGAAAATGATAGGGATACTACATGACTGGAATGATGAGGAGTGTATAAAAATATTGAAAGAATGCAGAGAAGCAATTACAAGCAAGGAAAAGGGAGGAAAGGTGACTATCATAGAAATGATGGTCGACAACATAAAGGAAACCACATAAATCAATCGAAACACAATTATTCTTGGATATGTTGATGATGATTTTAATCACGGGAAAAGAAAGAGAAGTTAAAGATTGGACAAAACTCTTCTCTGATGTTATTTTTAGTGATTACAAGTGATGAGGGCATCCTTAGCTTAGAAGCCCATGACGAAACCCAAGCAGATCCATTGCATATACCACTTGGACCCATTACGAGGACTCAGGCTAAACGCTTCAAAGAAGGACTTAACGGGATGATTCATGAATTATGGAACGAGGTTGGAACAAGTACGGAGGTTGTAGAGACGGGATATAAGTACGTGAAGATCATAAACACATTGATAGCAAGTGTACCCAAAGCACCGCAATAGACTTCACTGTTGCTGGAAACTGCAGCTCGCCCCGGTGAGCTTTCCAACCTATTTTCCCTGCCTCGCAAGATTCCCCAGCTAAATTCCTCGCCCCGACGAGAACCCGCCTATATCAGATTGTGCGATTTTTGACTTTCTTGGATTGCGGGATTCCATATTTTAGGTAATGGTGTTTTCCACCAATTGTTTCCTTTCCTAAAACAGGGTTCCATGTTTTAGGTAATGGTGTTTTTTAGGTAATAGTGTTTTCCACCAATTGTTTCCTTCCCTAAAATAGGGTTCCATGTTTTA
This sequence comes from Aralia elata, assembly GCA_034770075.1. Classification (NCBI taxonomy): domain Eukaryota; kingdom Viridiplantae; phylum Streptophyta; class Magnoliopsida; order Apiales; family Araliaceae; genus Aralia; species Aralia elata. The sequence goes on from JAVJAP010000142.1 coordinate 159,527, forward strand.
GGTAATGGTGTTTTCCATCAATTATTTCCTTCCCCAAAACAGGGTTCCTTGTTTTATATAATGGTTTTTTTTAGTATTTTCTAGGGTTTGTTTGATTCTAGATTATTCTCAAGCTTAGTATAAATAGTCTTCATGATGTAATGGTTTCAACAACCAATTTTTAGCATTATCAATATTATTGTGAGTTTGTTTCTATACTTGTGGTTCTTTGAAGAATTCCTAAGTATTCTTTAGTTCTCTTTGGAGATTCATAATTGACTTATCATACAACCATTCATAGTTGTGTGTGGCGCCTTCTACCGCATCAATCGTCGATTGTACCAAGATTATCGCTTCAATATAAGCGAGGGGTTGAGGTGTCGTTGGTGTTCATCCTATGCAGAATTCATTTTGCAGGCAATTGTACCAAGATTACCATCTACATATAGTCGAAGGGTTAATGTGTTGCAAGATATCCATCCTATCAACTTATTAGAAACGATCCGGGCGACGACCACCTCATGCAAGCGTGCCGTGGAGTCTATCATTTGGTATCAAAGCTAAGTTCCTATCAAGTTACTTATCTTTAATTTTGTTATTGGATTACAGTAAAAAAAGGAAAATTATAGAAAATTATTATCATTGTTGCTATTATTGGGATTTCATTTGAAAAGTCATATTTGTCAATTGTGAAATATTGTTTGTATTCGTATTCATAACAACTATTGTGTCTTGATAAGTTCTTATTGGATTGAAATTAGAAAATTGAGGTAATATTTGTGTGAATTCAAAAAGAACCTATTAGAGAGAATTACAAGTTAAAAAAGGCAAGAGTAGTGAGATTATTAGAGGGTAAAACCTTTTGTGTGATACACGAGCATTTCATACATTGTTTGAGCGAAACACGTAAGGGAGTGGTGAGAAACTTGTTTTCTACTAACCTTTGTTTTGCAGAGAATATGTCTAACACAAGAGATAAGGCAATTGAAAATGAACCTTCTACATCGAATTTTGACCCAAAACTCATGATGAAAGCTATGATGAAAGAATTTTCTAGACAGTTAGGGATGGCAATGGAGCAGGTGTATGATCACATCGATCAGTTGAGTGACACTCAAAGGGAACAAACTCAAATCCCTCCGGGTGGGAGACCGAAAGGAAAAGCCCAACAAAAGGAAGCTAGGCTGGAGGAGACAAATTACTATGATGAAAGGTTTAGCGAGGAAGAGGATCGAGAAACTGGTTTTATCCCTAGGAGACATATTGCAAGGGATAGAGGCGACCGAAATCAAGAGGACAACAACCTCGATAGCATTAAAATGAAAATTCCCACATTCCAAGGCAGGAGTGATCTCGAGGAATATTTAGAATGGGAGAAGAAAATGGAATGGATATTTGATTGTCACAACTACTCGGATCTCAAGAAAGTTAGAATTGCCGCTACAGAATTTTTATATTATGCGGTTACTTAGTGGGATCAATTGATGACCAGCCGAAGGAGGTGTAGAGAGCGTCCAATAGAGACTTGGACAGAAATGAAAGCTGTAATGAAAAAGAGGTTCGTACCAAGCCACTACTACCGAGATCTATTTCGAAATTTGTAAAACTTGAAATAGGGAAGTAAGAGTGTGGAGGACTACTTCAAGGAGATGGAGATGTTAATGTCTAGGGCTGACATCGACGAGGAAAATGAGGCAACTATGGCTCAACTTTTGGCAGGGTTAAATTGGGAATTTGCAGATTTAGTGGAGCGTCAACACTATGTGGTATTGGAAGATATGGTGCACATGGCTATGAAAATTGAGAAACAACTTAAGAGGAGAGGTGGCCAGCGAGCAAATCCTATCACAAGATCATCATGGAAGCCCAATAATGTGAAACGCAAGGAAAAGCCAATTGTTTTCAAGCCAAAGACAGAAATCAAGCAGGGAGCGACTACTCAAGGATTGCAAGGTAAAACCAATCAACTAGTTGTAATCGAGATATTGTATGCTTTAAATGTCAAGACAGGGGACATATTGCAAATCAATGTCCAAATCAAAGAACTATGTTGTTGCTTGATAATGGGGATGTGAAAACCGAGGAAGAAGATAGTGACAACGACTCTATGCCGCCATTGGAAGAAGATAGAGAGGTTTCTATACATGGTGATGTGTTATTTACATGAAGAATGCTTAGTATACAGGTAAAGGAAGAAAGTAGTGAACAAAGAGAAAATTTATTTCATGTTAGATGCATGGTGAATGGTAAGATCTGCTATGTCATGATTGATGGTGGGAGCTGTACGAATGTGGCAAGTAAGAAACATCCTCATCCATACTACAGTGGCGACATCAAAGTTACCAAGCAAGTATCAGTTCTGTTTACAATTGGGAAGTATGTCGATGAGATTCTATGTGATGTAGTTCCTATGCAGGCGGGTCACTTACTACTTGGGAGACCTTGGTAGTTCGATCGGTGAGTAAAACACGATGGTTTTACAATGAGTATTCTTTTGTTCACAATCAAAGGAGAGTTACCTTGTGTCCTATGTCACCAAAACAAGTGCATGAGGATCAAATGCATTTACAGAGAGACCATGAAAACAAAAAAACAAAAGAGAAAGAAAAAAAGAAAGGAGAAGAGAGAAAAACAAACATTTTTGCAAAAAGAGGTGATGTAAAGCGAGCTTTAGATTCTAAAAAGCCAATGATTATACTTCGGTATAAGGAGGCACTTTTGAATACTAACGCTAATAATCTTTCTTGGCCTAGTGTTGTTTCTGCTATTTTATAAGATTATCAGGATGTATTTCCCGGAGAACTTCCACAGGGATTACCATCAGTTCGGGGAATTGAGCATCAAATTGACTTTGGCCCTGGTGCGACCATTCCAAATCGTCTGACATACCGAAGCAACCCCGAGGAGATAAAGGAATTGCAGAGGCAAGTTGACGAGCTAATGGATAAAGGGTTCGTGAGGGAAAGTATGAGTCCATGTGCAGTTCCAGTTATCTTAGTGCCCAAAAAGGATGGGAAGTGGCATATGTGCATTGACTATCGAGCGGTAAATAACATCACGGTAAAGTATCGACATCCCATTTCGAGGTTAGATGATATGTTGTGTTCTACATTGCTAGCTTTTAGTTCTGCACTTGTCTTTTTCGAAACAAAGCAGATTGATGCATGGTGATCTTTTCCTTCTTAAGTAATCAAGTTGTCTTGACTGGAAAAAATCTACAATATGGTTATCACTTCTGATGGACATTCTGGTAATAGAGTAATAGACCACTAGACGGATGTCAAAACACTAGGGTGTCTTACACATTACTTGTCCAGATGTATAACTTAACCTCATTCACACGTGTCAATAGCTTTTTCTTATCTCTTAAAATCTAAAAGTCTTGATTGCTCTAGAGCACTAGGCATTTTTTTGACAAGATATCAACTTCTTAAGATATTGAATATAGGCTTTTGGTGTAACTGGGTCACACACCTACTTAAGCTGCTTTTTTTTTCCTTTTTTTTTTCTTACTCTTTTGCCCCTACAACTTTAAGTATATTACTATTTTGTCCTTTTTAATATTAATTTTTTATATCTTTCTATTTGCTCCTCTAAATTTTATAAAATTCTTATTTTATCCCAAATAATTTACACGCGTTCACGCTTGTGCGTCGACCACTAGTATTCCATTAAGTATAGCTATAGGGTTTCCAAATAGCACCAAGTTCCTCCAATATCTTGCTATTGCTTCCTTGGATCTGGAAGTATTCCATTACGTGCATCTTGTTTTAGCACAAGGTAAGCCATATAAGACATGTAGAATCTCCGTACATTTTTTTGATGTGAAGGCAGAATAATGGGACACATACTCATTTCTTTCTTCATTGTTTATCGTGTTGTGCAGCTCTCTCTTTGGAGTGTTAGGACTTAGGAGAGGAGCGGGTGTCCTCTACTTCGGAGAAGATATGTTGTTAATTCGTTTTCGTGGATTTGGAAGCAAGAGGGATTCCAAAATATATGAAAGTGTGCTTTCTTTTCAGTTTTATGGGGAATTCAGAATGAGCATAATGGTGTTGACCGTTTAGAGGGAGCTGCTTTAGTTAGTTTTCTTGCTTCCTTTTGGCTTCTGTTATGGGCATCTTACCGTCTTATAAGGGTACTTTTGTGACTGATTTTTGTAGAGATTGGAGGTCTACACTTTTTTATGTGTTCTTTTGAGTCTTGTTTTTCATTAGTCTAGTTGAGGGTGGAGTTCTGGTCCCACGGTTTATTGTGTCCTCTCTTTTCTATTAACACAATTTTTTCTTTTATCCAAATAAAAAAGCGACATGTTGGATGCATTATAGTGAATTTAGACTGATGAGGAATAGTTGCCCACTTGCCCTGTATCTCAAGGTAGAGGCATTGTTTAAGCGTGATACCTCAAGGGATTGAAAGGTGGGGTTTCTTATTTTGCATCTATTCCTCTTTAAGATAATTCTTCTTTCATAAATGGTGAGAAAAACGAAAAACAAAAAGAGAGATAAAAGATGCTCTTGATTGCAATTGCACTAAGAGGCTTTATCATGTAGATGATTTTCCATGTCACGTGTCATGGAGTGTATTACTGTAATGACTATCAGTAAGACTAGATCTAGTTTTTCTGTTCTGTTCTTTTTTATTTCCCCTTTTATTTTGGATTCAACTTGTATTATCTATTGCCTCTTACTTTATGTCATTTTCAGGAGCTTAATCTTACGGAAGCTGCTGTAAATAGGTTTCAGACTGTAGGACTAAGGTTATGTGGGGTTGCAGATCAGGCCCTTCCTAGATTGAGAGGTGCCCTTCCAGCTGGTATGTTATCATTCACTGATGATAGATACCAATTAGTAGCGGAATACATCTTATCTGATTAAACCATGCTACTACAGATAAACCTACACGCAAGGCACTCGATGAATTATCAGAGCTTTTTAGCTATTTAAGAGTATGGAGGATCGATAAACATGTCTTTATAGATCCTCTTATGCCACCAACTGAGAGTTATCACAGGAATTTATTTTTTCAGGTATCAAACTTTTCTATTTTTCATTTTTGTTAAATGTCCTATATCAAGCAAGTTCTTTCACTCCAATCTTGCTAGATGTTGTTGTTGATATGTCGATGAAATAGTTAATTACACAAATGATTCTTTCACATTTGAGTGGGTTCTTTTGGGGTTTTATTTCAGAAATTTGTGGTGTTTAAATTAACAGGCTATATAGTATATATACATTATACGTAATCATCTGGCTGCTAGGGCATAAATCAATTGCACTATTGCTGAGATCATCTCTCCCCGTCCCAAATCTTTATCTAACTGAGTGGTTTTGCCTCAATGCTCCAATCCTCTCTCTCATTCGGTGACTCGCTATCAGTGACCACATCCGATGAACCTTGATTTCTCAGTCTGGCCATCTCTCTTTGTTGAAAGTTGAACAGTTGAAGCCCTCTTTGAAGCTTGTCTCAAGCTCTTCTCTCTAGAGTATTTCTGAAGGATCTTCCTCTCAACAACTGAACTTAAATCATTTTTTAATGAATAATATGTTTCCTTAACTGTTATAGAATATCTTTGATATAAATATAAATATGAAAATAAAAAAATATATTCAATTAATATATCCATTCTGCAGTATCCTTATCTTTATTATTTTTTAAATTTTCCGAATTCATGAACTTGAATCAATGCTTCCTTAGCCCACAATGCATGTTTATGCATTCATCCATAAGGAGGAAAACACATCATTTAATGTACCAAACTCTCCAAGCAGGCACAATTATTACAGACAGGGCGAAGCTACATGTATGAGTGTGGAGTCAATTGACCCCACTAATCTTTTATTTTTATATATGATGTAATAGATTTTTTTGGTGTAATTTAGTAATTTGACCCCACTAATAAAGAAGAAACTTTCTCTCTTAACAATTAAAAATTTTAATTTATACTTAAATTCTCCTCCATTTATAAAACAAACATGAAACAAGATTACATTGTCAAACAATGTAGACTTCAAAAGTCCAAGTAATTAATAAAGAAACAAATGACTATCATATAAAAATTTAGTGAACTTGGATCCGATGTGAGATAGACATGCACTTCAAATCACATCTGAAAGAATAAACACACACAAGAAATAAAGCTTATTCTGTATATCTCTGTTGCACACCTTTACACACATAGTTATCCAATATATATACACATGTGAAAGCCATCTAGACTATAATGTAGGGATATGCCTGATCTCCTATGCTATAAATAAGGGATTACCTAAACTAGAATCAGGGAATTTATAATAGATAATATTGTCAAGCTATAATTAAGATAATTTACAAATAATAAATGAGACATGTTACCGTTTGTCTTCAACATCCATAACACACACGACACAGTAACACACCTCACAACATAGATATATTTGAGAAAAAAGAACAACAAAAATAGTAAAGGATTCATACAATACATCAATCAAGTAGAGTACTAATTAAACATGAGAAACTAAAGGAGATTTCTTCGACTGATTAAATACATGTTTTACATATGCAATCGGCCGAAAAACATAAAATTATCTAAAAAAAATGGCTCTCGTGCCAAATTATTTATAGGATCACAATATTTTGACCCCACTGCATTTTGTTCCTGGCTTCGCCCCTGAATTTACAGATACTCAGGAAAGTTCTATTAGAAGAAAAGATTGAAATACCAAGTTCACATTTAATGTATTGGAGGACTGGTCTATGAGCTGCTTGTGTCGTTTCTATTCAGACTATCTTTTGCCCACTTCTATCCTCTCACCTTCTTTTGTAACTTATATGTCCTACAAACTTTTTTCTTTTTCGTCAAGTACAATACTTTGGTACTCTATCGTTTCATTTCATGTCTAAAATACTATTTTTCGTGATCGTAAAACCTGTTTTTTAAGTCCTAGGGTCAGATAGAATAAAATAAGTAAAAAGTAAAAAGTAGTCACTCCAATGCATTTAATAGAAAAATAACTAGGTTTAGTTATCCTCCACCATTTATGGTGATTCTACCGACATTATAGGGAAATAGCCAAATATGGTATAGGAGGCTGTGGAAGCAGTAGCCATTTTAGCTCTAGCCATCGGAACTTGCCCTAGTGTTATGCTGACTTTCAGTTATATTTTCTGTTGTATATTCAATTTTGAGAAATACATCCCATTAAAATGTGGTTGCATTATTTGAAGAAACTACTACAATAAGATTCATTTAGGCCCAGGGAAGGGTTTGAGTTTTGGATTATGAAACTTGTCATGCAGCCAACAATAATTTTTTTTCCCTTGATAGATAAATGAGGATCCTAGAAAATGACTATGGTTTACACCATACACCATTATGTTCCTGATATAGGCTTTCGGTACACAAACTTTTTATGTGTTGATCTTTTGTAGATCATAAAAATTTTAACCAGAAAGTATTTAGCTGTATTGATATGTATGATATTATTAGTAAAATGGTTTCAAGAGAAACAATTTCATTTCCTTATATGTAAGAAGCTATTGCAGCTTCTATGACAATAAAAACTATTACATGTTCTTTGGTCAGATATATTTGAGGAAGGAGAACAATTCTGGATCGTTTGTGGAAGGAACATTGCTCGCTGTTGGCGGTCGTTATGACTACCTGATTCATAATCTGTGGAGTCATGTTTGGGTAGGTTATGTTTTCATAACTCTGATTTACAATAAAGCACACACCACAACTACTTTCTGGAATTCGTAATTACACATGATAGAGTTCGACAATGTTAGGAAAATAATATCCCACATTTGGCATCTAAAAGTAAGGCTTGAACTCTACATCTTCTGGGCTACTTCAGTTATTGTTCATTGCATTTGGTTGAATCTTCACCTATTAGCGTTGTAGGTCAGTATTCAGGTCTGATAGAATATAAAAGTTGGCAACATCACTTTTTGCTATAATATTTTCCTCGTTTTGTTTCTTTCCTTTTTCTTGTGAAACAGTCTAGAGCTGCTTATACTTTCCTTATTGGCTTCATTTTTTTATGATGAGTATGAAATATACATAGAAAAGAGAAACCCTTTATCTTCAAAGTGCATAGTGCTGAACTTTGAAAAAACATATTATGAGGAATGTGAAGTTAGTGCAATGATTCACATGCGTGGGTCATGGACATGTTTATTCTTGTTCAAAACATCATGTTAAATTTCAGCACTACAATAGCAACTTTTTTTTTTGGGTTTTGTGAGTGTGTGTGTGGGGGGGGGGGGGGGGGCTATTTTTGTCAACAATTCGTGATTTACACCATTTTTTTAAAAAGAATCTAAAACATGATAGTGTTGCACTTGCACCTGTTTTCTGCCAGTGATATTTGTGCTTCTTGTTTACCAGAAATCAAATCCTCCAGGTGCAGTTGGGACTAGCCTTGCTCTTGAGATAATAATTCAGCACTCCTCTGTAGATATTAGATCTTTCAAGTGTCTTTTCCTTTTCATGTTCTCTGAGTGAGAAGTGGAAAAATATAATTGGCCATCATTCCTCATGAAAAAATGCTTTTCTCTGGTTTCTCTTCTTTTTTTTTCCAGGGGAAGGTAGTTGAATGTGGAGAGATTTCTACAATTTGCTTATTTTTGTTTGTAAGCTTCCACGAATAATTTGCATGAGACTATTAATAAAACCTTCTTTTTTAATGTCCAAAGACAAGAAGTTACTCGCAAACTCTCCCACTACAGTCTACAGATTCGAGATTTCACAAGTTTTAGAACAGAATAATTTTTTTTTATTTAACTTATTTACATTTTTTAGATGTTATAACCCCCCATTTTTTTACGATATTGAATTTTAAGTAGCAAAATTTTATGTAAAAAATATTTCAATTAATTTAAATTTTTTAAAAATATTTTTATTTTGATTTATAAAAAGTTAAATTTGACCGTATATTTCAAAAACAAAAAGAATACTATTTTTAAAATTAAAAAATAAAACAATAAATATATTTTGTTCTTTATAAATTTTAATAAATAGAAACTTGTATTTGTATAATGCAAAAGAGTAGGCAATCAAAAGAGTGTGCTTATTTAATACTCATAATATATATTAAACATAATATAGTTTCAATTTTATAAATATATAAATCAATAAAATAATTTATAAGAAAATATAATAAAATATTAATAATATCATAATTCTAAAAATAAGAAACTCTCGTTGCAATGCACGGGTTATAGATGCTAGTTTAAAGATAACTATATGGTATTGAGATTTTTTTTCCAACAATTTAATGATAACTATGCACTATTTACTTTTGTCAAAAGTGTTTTAAGCCAACTAAAAAATGTTGAATTCAAATTTCTACTATGTATAAAAAGTGCTTTTAAAGAGTTGTTAAATACCAAAAATATTTTTTATTTAATTAATTTTAAAAACTCAAAACCTCCCCTAAAACGGTTCTTAAATAACATAAATGAGAATATAAATATAAATTTGAATGACCAACATACCCCTAATACAACAATGTTCCAACTCCCAACGTCAAAATCAACGTAATATTTTATTTTAAGAATTCTAATATATATAAGAAGCAATAGATTTCCTCCAACAAAAAATATTACGTAGAATATTATTGGTTTACGATTCGTATATATTATAAGTATTATTAAATAAGCATAGATAATAAAATAAAAATTAATACATCTATTTAGCACACTTAAATAATAAACGATTACTTATTAAATATGATATAAAATTGAAATTATATTAATTTTATGGTATTCACCAAATTCGTGTCTTGCACGGAGTAAAGAGCTAGTACTAATATATATAGAGACAAAAATAAGAAAAATTGTTGACTTGGTAAGCCTTTTAGGACCAGTCATTCTTTGATAAAATGATCACTATGAGTTAGAATCAATATAATTTGATCAATTTTTTCTATCGTTAAGGTGGATAACTGAACCAATAAATTCTCTTTTTTTATTATCAATCAAATCACTGTTTACGACCCAAGAATCGATTTTATCATCAATCCAATCTCCGTTCACATTTTTTTTTCTTTTTCTTATATGACTTAGATGTCTTGTATTTCTCGAAAAAGTGATTCGATTGATAGCAATAAATTTTCTTCATAAAAAATTATTACACAGAACACTGTTAGATATAATTATATCATGAGTATTAAATATGCACACATAATAAAATTTATCTTATTTAGATAATAAATAATTACATATTGAACATGACATAAAGTTGAAATTATAATAGTTTTACGGTGCTCATCAAATCCGTGCCTTGCACGGATTAAAGGCCCCAAACAAAAAATTATATAAAATTTGGGCTAGATAAATGTAAATTTTGTTACCGGAATTGATTCAGATTCTTATTTCAAAAATTGCATGTGCTACAGGTTACAACTTCTATTTTGTTATTAAAAATTATTATATTTTTTGTATAAATATTAGTATTTTTTTTTCTACATCCACTATTACCAAATTTGTTTAATCCTGTAATCTATAAGAACATGACTTTAATTTAAAAAAAATTATGGGAAATATAAGAGAAATAATAAAAATTGCCTAACAAAGATCATGGTGTTTTTATTAAAATGCTAAACTTTCCCATGAGATTAAATCATCATATATAATTTTATAGGAACAAATAATTCAAACTTAACACAATATAAAAAATTCACATTATACGGTGAAACTTAAGTTAATTGATACTTCATCTGTTCCACTAGTCTTATATGTAAATTTTGTAAATGTTTTAAATATGTATTTTTGTTGTTACGTGTTTAGCCTCTTTATAATAAAAAGGATAATAAGTTAGTTATGCTTTACATGAAATCCCTACCATTTGTACATAACTTTTTGTCTGATGTGTGCATTTTATATGAGTCTCCTACTATTTATATATAGTTTGTTTGTATATAGTTTGTGCATTATAAAAATTATTTCAAACCAAAGAGAGAAAAGTATAGCTACCGAGAGAATTGAAAAAGATTTCAAAATTTATATATAATAAAAAAAAAAACCAATAGTAGTCCCCGAAAAAAAAAAAAACCAAACCAAAAAAGAAACAAAAAAAAAAAAACATTTAGCAAGCCCCAACTTGACATTTTCGATTACCCGTCTCTTATCTTTATACATGACAAATTAAACCAATTATAAAATTGACATCCCTAATTGTAAACTAATGTGTATAAAGGAATCCAACACCATTCAATTCAAAGTTGTGTTCATCACCCTAAATTTTAATTAAAGATGCATAAGCAATATCAAAAAGAGACAAAGAAAAAAAACACAAAGAAAATCATGAGTTGTTGTTGTTATTATTATTATTATTATTATTATCAATCAATTATATATATATATATATATATATATATATATATATATATAGTATATGTATATTATTTATTCCTCCCATCAATAAAATTAAGAAACTCCTTTTCAAGTTATTAAATCACAATACTATTCACATTGTTAAGAAGAAAGCGAACTACATATTGGATAACAAAAAACCACTTGAGCTACTATATCAAGCTAAATTTTAATAAAATAATAATTCTAATATATGTTTCAAAAATAGAAGATAAGAATGTTAAAGAAATTAAGTAAAATTTTACAAAGTTAAACTTGTTTTCTTTTACTCAATGTTCCTCATTTTACATTTTCCTTTACTTTAGTGTTCTCTTTTACCATATTTTCAAAATCTTTATAGATTATTATTACAATCTTTGAAAGGAACCAAAAAAAGAAGCAATTATTTAGGAAAACTAAAAAATGTTATTACTCTAATAAATCATAAGTGGGTTAAAGAGGTGAGAATTTTTTTTTAAGAAACTGGGAACAAACCTTGCTTTGATGTGAAATTGTGAATCGAGTATGACACATGTATATCTTTTTTTTTGTTTTGGGGGCATTTTACACCTAACGTGTAATAAACATTCATTCTAAACAGCCAATTTTAAGTTCCAAATTGGGACTAAACAAAAAAACAAAAAAATGAAAGAAAAAGAATTTGGGGAGTGTAAAAAGTAGTAGTGTCATAGAAAGTGTACCAAAGTATACATGATTTTCGTTCATTGCTTAAAATGTAGGATCAATTCCGAAATGTGGTACCTATTATTAAACCATAAAATTTAAGATATATATAACTTACCTTTCAAGTTCCTTGTCGCGCTCACTCTCCTCCCGGCTCATGCTGTACCTTATCCCATCATTACTATACAATTTGATTCCATTTATGTTCAACTTGTGAAGGAGGCTAAGAGAGTGTCCAGCACCATAATTGACGAGTTGGCTTAGATAGTTACCATTTACCAAGTGGAGAACACTACAAGGATAAATGGCCCCAACAGCGACACCAAGCCTCTATCAGCGACCAGGCACTCATCCGGTCGCTGAGTGTGATTAATAGCGATCGATTATTAGCGACCGGACTATAAATCTAGTTGGTATTTAATTATTAGTCCGACCGCATCATGTCATATGACGTCGCTAATCGGTCGCTGATCTAAATTTTACCGCCATAAAATTTGGCAAAAATATTGGGCGGGATAGGCTACTTGTGACAATATTACTTTCAGCGGACCGCATCCACGGTCGCTAATACTATCCACATCATTTTAAAAAATAGTGACCGCCTGCGGTCGCTGAAAAGCGGTTCGCTGATTATCTTTAATCTAATCAGATTCGAAGTGTAGATCGGGAGACGGAGGGAAAGAACAAGAAAAATGGATGAGGGAGAGAAAGAAGATGGAGCAGAGGGAAGGGAGGGGGTTGCCAACCGCTGCCTCCGAAGGAAGCCGCTGCCCAACTAAGCCCAAATTGCCTAATTTACAGTAAGCATTTATTTAATTGAATTTTGTTTATGTCCATCTATTGATTCGAAGATGTTCACATGAAGGTAATTGGAAATTTGGTTTTAATACTTTCTAAAATCCGAAATGTAATCATAGGGTTTTTATTTATTTTTTTTTAGTTTTTTGTCAAATCTGTAGATTCGAAGATGTTCACATTCATGAGCAAAAATATTAACCAGGGGATATTACTTATTATGTTGGTTGCGGTTCCATTTTCTTGTATTATTGATGTGGAGGTTTTAAAAGATAACTACTTGACAATAAGTGATATATGATGAGACTGTGTTCCTTATAGGGTCATATAAAAAAATAATCCCCCAAGCTCCTATTGATGAGGACTTGCCGGTAGTGTGATAAATTATTGCTTTTCAATAATGGTATTCTCATAGTTACTTACTGACCTTGGGAGTGGATTTAATTTGTTGTTACCAGCTCCTTAGAATTCGCCATAAAAAAATCCATATTACCTATTACATTTCATATTTTTAATAATTTGCTATTTATTCATGTTGATTTTATCATTTTAGTTATGTAGACATATCATCAATGGACTACCTTGAGCATATTCTGTTAGTATTTTATTTGCAGGACTTATTGGTGCTTATTCTTATGATTTTCCGGCCATGGTTGATGCAGTTCTTATTTGTTGACGTAGTTGCACTATTCTTTTCTCCCAATTAATGTACACTAGGCTTTAAGTATTAAAGAAAATCGCTAAATACAGGATTAAATGAGTCCCATGCTTGAACAAGCTCTTAACACCGGTTTAGGTAATCCACGTTTGAGTGGTTTAACGATATTCAAGCTTGTTCCATGCTTTATAGATACCCATTTAAGTAATTTAAGTTTCGAGTGTTACACGAATAAACGTATGTGTTCTAATAACACTTATCCAATTTTATCAAGTAACCTCACCTATTCATGTTTTCATTTTCTGAAAGATATGTCCCCTTCGAAATTTTAAATTTTCAAAACTAAACTTAGGTACTATTTTACTTAGGTTTTCTCAAATACTAAATAAACTAAGTAGTATTTACTTAGTTTCTCAATACTAAAAATAAAAATTAAATTAATATAGTACAATAAATAAAAATACTATAATTCGAACTAAATAATATTTACTTAGGTTTCCTCAATAACTAAATAAAATAATATAAATAATAAAATAAAATGAAACTAAACAAATAAAATGAAATAAAATATATGATATTAATTAGAATTTAATTTAGTTTCTCAATACTACATAAAAATAATATAAATAAAATATACCTTTAAATTACAATAAAATTAAAATCAAAAAGGTACAATAAAATAAAATAAAATAATATTATGAACCTAAATAAGATATTGACTTAGTTTTTGAATACTAAAATAAAAATAAACTAAAAAATCATGATGGGATTAGGAATTATTTAGTTTACTCAATACTATATAAAATTATAAAAATTCAAATATACCTTTACATTAAAATAAAATAAAAATAAAGTACAATAAAATAAAATTGAAAATACAAATAATGAACTAATTTAGAATTTAACTTATTTTTCTCAATATTAATTAATATAATAAAAAATAAAATAAAATAAAACAAATCACATAAAAGAAAATATTATAATGAAACTCAAGTAATTATTTTACTTAGTTTATCAATACTAAATAAAATAAAAATAAAAATAATTCAACATAAAATAAAATATAAGTAATAAAATAAACATAATACTAATGAAAACTAATTAGTAATGAGATTAGTACATTTATAGGGCCATGTAGCCATCCTTCTTGTTTTTCTTTCTTTTTGCATGAGCAAAACTCTCCCTATCTCTCTCTATCAGAATCAGAAAATGCTGATGGGCGGATTACCTCAAAGCCTAGTCTTTCTCAAAGGTTCATGGTTTTCTTTGTGAGAGCAGCTTCGACAGAATCCGAATACCAAACTGTAGAGCTCAGAGCAAGATTTGGTAACTTGACCAACATACACTAAAAAAGTATATGTAATCTCATATTAATTCCTACTAACATCTGCTAATTTTATAATTATAGATGTCATTCCGAAGCCATCGCTAGAATAAAGCGCGGCTTGGGTTCGGGGGCCTAATCATCGTTCCGAAGGGCCCCGCCGTCCTTTGGATGACCGCATTCTTATACAGATTAGACCTCCTCCGGACAGCACATAAGTTATTAAGCTCATTACATTATAACCAATTTTATAATATGATCATTAATGTTGTAGATATATATACTTAAGTTGTGGACTCCCCCAAACTAGGTCCACACAACCTATTTTGAGTCGCCAATAACATTCTACAACATACAAAATACAAATACGGGAATTTCCCCATTTACAACTAATAAGTGTGCGTGCAATAATACGACAACACAATACAAAATACAACTTAAATTCTCAATACACTTATTGTCACACTCATAATATTGTATTGAGATACTTCTAGTGTCTCGGACCATCACTTCCATTCTTCCGACTAGTCCCCGCTACACTCTCATTTCTCTTGAGTGAGGAACAACTAGAACAAAAATGAAGAAGGGTGAGCACAAATATCCAGTAAGAAATATCATGACTAAGATAATAAAGAATAAACTTATCGTTAGCCTTCAACAAATAATAAATCAGAAGATTTAAAGATATTATAATTGTTCAACAAACAACAACTGCAGCGTGACTACGAACAATCCAATATAAGAATCAAGTAGATTATAATATCTACCATTTTCTATAAGTTAAAGGTTCACCAACAATATTTCATCCCTGTAACACCAATCAACAGTTCCTATTTATGAACCATCCATAATCAACAGTTTATATTCAATAGCCTCTCTTGTGCACGACGTGCCAAAGATATTTAATTGTTACATCACCCGTCTATGATCTTGGCCAAAACACCTTGTTCATCTTTGCACTACGGGCCAAGAGAGAACTGTTCACCATACGCCTTTGTTTGTAAAATCAAAATTCATGATTATACCCAATATACAGTTTGGAGTCGAAATCATATCACGCCAGTTTCATCTTTGCACTGACGGGCCAAAGAAGAACTAAATCACCACAATTTAAGTGATGAGGATGATGACAATGATATAAAATAAATTCAGTGAGATTAAGGATAAGAATAAAATATTAAAGATTTATAATTTAATTTATCCAGTGGTCGAACAATTGACCAAATTTGCCAACATGATGGACAATATGTGTGAGTCAAATTCAAGAATGATATTTTCAAGAATAAATGTTCACGATTCAACTATAAACGTATAAAACAAAATAGAAAGATTCATGTGAAAAAGATATTAGATGAAGCACAAACTATTAAGTGATATTCAACTAAATTTCAGGGATTTTCACCATAAAAAATGATTAAGGTTTTACAAACCAATACAATAATTTCTTATCATAAATAGAGAAATTTGAAAGAAAAAAGATATCCCTTGAAGAGTATAAAAGACATAATATCATATAATGAGTATAAGAGAATATACGTAACTGTAAATGGATTTTCACCCGTCATACGGTAATCCGCTGTAGACAGAATATTTCCATAACTTAATAAAGAATGAATACGAAGGGTTTTATTCACCAGGCATGCGTCAATCCGCTACGGACAGGTTATTACTATAAATTAATAAGGAATGAATACGATATGGATATTCACCAGACTTGCAGGTAGTTCGCGTAGTCAGGTTATTCCCACAAATTAATAAGGACATGAATACGAATGGTTATTCCCCAGACATGCGGTAGTAGCGTAGTCAGGTCATTCTCACAAAATTAATACATGGGAGACAATCGTGAATAGTATTCTAGTGTGAATAGGTACTCCGTTGATGGAATAGTACTCCGGCGGTGAATAGTTACTCAGCAATAAATGGATTAAATTTAAAATACGACAAGTCCGTGTAAACACGAATATTAAAGTGGAAGGATATTACATTACGAGTAATTGGGACAAATGATAACCCTTTATGAGTATGACATAAAATTATATCACTTGTGGATATGAAAGCAAATGACATTATATAAGGAGTATGAAATAAATGATATCCCCTACCTTAGTTAATCAAGTGACTGGATGTTGCTTTCTTATGAAGCTTACTAACTTGGACAATACTTGTATTCTTAGAATACTCAAATTAGCCGTAGCACACTTAGAGAACTTAAGAAATTTAGAGAGAGTGAGGAAGTATATGCAAGGAAGGTGTGAAGTTTTCTTAAGATAACCCTTCCTATTTTTAGGGACAGATTTATTCCTCAAAATGATTAATAAGTAATGAATACCCCAGGGTTATTCACCAGGCAGGCGGTTACTTCGCGTAGTCAGGTTTATATCCCACAAATTAATAAGGAATGAATTCGAATGGTTTGACACCAGACATGCGGTAGTCCACATAGTCAGGTTATTCCCACAATTTAATACATGGAATAATCAGTGAATTAGTATTCTGGTGTAACTAGTTACTCCGGTTTGAATAGTTACTCCAGCGTGTTGTAACGACCGGGGAATTTTGGATTTGTCTTGTAATTTCGATTT
>JAVJAP010000144.1:0-20000 GCA_034770075.1 Aralia elata
ACACTAGGGATGAAGTCCTGAGACTGAGTAAGGTTCTGAGGGGGAACCAGTATAACATATCGGATGGAGTGCTGAGGTTTGTTGAGCGATGAGGGGGAGGAGAAGAGGACCACCGAGGAGGATCCAGTGACGAGAGGAAGAAGAGCCAACCTGAGTATGCAGATGGCATGGGCACTACTGCTAGTGACGTCATCGAAGAGCTGACAAATATGAATGAGGGAACTCGAGAATCGAGTAGCCCACTTAGAGGAGCAGAACTAGGATCACCAGGACCATGAGGAGCAGTAACAGGTCATTGGCGTATCAGACTTTTGGGGAAAAGTCTGAGTTGAACCCAGAAGCTGCAGGAAAAGGACCAGAAGATTGCCGAGCTAGAGGCAGAGGTTCACGGTCGGACGTGGGTCTTCTTTTCAGCTTGGTGGTATGGTTTATGACCTCTTAAAGAGGAATGTGGTGCTGGTAGGAACAGATAGAGCGGGTAGAATGATCATTCCTGGAGGCTACTCAATCTGGAGCGAGATGAAGCTATTAGAGCAGTTGGTCAGCCCTGACTATAGAGATTGATTCCCTCCAGGGTTAGGCTTGAACTATTTCCATTAGCAGGCTGAGGGACAACAAACAGGGTGAGGAGGTATCCCCAAGGGTTGCGTTGGAAGTGGTCAACAGGCATGGCTTGATGGGAAGCTTCCGAGTTTGCCACATCAAGCCAAACCGCTGCAGTAGGCGGTGATGTGTTATTTTTTTGCATTAATGGTTTGCAGTCGGATCCCCGACTTTTGCTATAATTAGGGGCTTACTTATAGTTGTAAATCCCTATGCTTGTAGCGTGCAATGGGCTAGTAGATGAACCCCAAAAATTTTTGTTTCTGATTGAGTGGTGGAAGGTTTATTATTTTCCCCACTTTTGTTCGTTAGGGATAGTTAATGGTTGGCATGGCTAATGCGCATTTAGCGTTTATAGAAGTAATGGTCACATGGTTTGAGTCTGGTTGGTATTAAAACAGTGGTGTATGATTATTAATTGCAGTTATTTTATTTTAAACCAAATGTGTTTGATAGATGCTTTTACTTTTAATTTGTTGACCTTAAAAGACTTATTTGCATGAGACCTAGACCTAGTAAGTAAAAAGTCGGTGGTTTTCTTTTATCAAGATCATGGCGCCAAGAGGAACGACCCGCGTAAACCAAAGGGTTGAGGAATCTTTTAATAACATACTCAGGGTCATCCAGACCCAATGAGAGCGTTTGCTAAGTTGCTGGCAAGACAGCCATGCGAAATAGACCCCCTCCCCCACCTGTTAGAGAAACAGCTAGAGCGGCAGCACCGCGCAGCATTTGGCTAGCTTCAAGGATTTTAAGCTAGTAGGACCCTCCTGAGTTCAAAGGAACATTCTAGACCCGATTAAAGCCCAAAACCTGGATTGAAGAAAATAGGAAAAAAAGTTGTGACACCCCCAAGATCCAGGTACTTTAATTCCCAACAAATTTGTTGTTTCACTATCTCATACATTCAAAAACTAACTACCCAATAAAATAACAATTAAATCAAACTTACAGAAATATCTTCCCAAAATGGGTTACAAGCGCCAAACTATTAAACATTCAATCCCAGGTTATCTTAAACCTTAATACATCAAAATTGCGGAATAAAACATAATTTAAAACAGAAGTCTTATACAATTAAAACTAACATCGAGTAAATAGCAGGTCTTTAGCTATTTTATGGCATCTTGCCCTTGGCCTTTGCTTGTGGACGGCTCGTCCGACTTCCTCAGTCCTTAAGCTGCAATGATTAGTGCAAGAGTGAGCAAACAATTGCTTCACAAGTACGATAAACAATAATATTTAAATGAAATGGATTCTCAACTCCTGAGGAATAATAGTCCTTCATGAATCTCAATCAATAAATTGATCAAAGTTTAAAAGAAAAACTTGTTAGAATGCCTTGATTCCAAAGATATAGAATTCAAGATTTAGAAATTATATCTGAGGGTCACAAGACACTCGAACTATGTCCTTGGTTAATAACAAGTATTTCTACTGCAAACCTATTAACAGTCATATAGACTATCGACCAACATCTCGTACTCAGGGGATCAGCCCTTTGTACCAATGTATTGTTCACCAAACATTTTAACGATGTCAGCGTAAGTAATCCCCTATATTAGGGTTTGTTCATCCTCATTTATATCGTCTGAATCCATACCAAAAAAGGAAATTGGCTTGGAATAAGTATAGAAAACATTTCTAAGGTCTTTGGAAATCGCTCATCAACTAAGGACAAGCTGAATCAATAAGGGTTTGCTAGTCTAATTCAAATCAATAGAGTTTGTTCAATAGAAACTATACTCGAAAGTTTGAATAACAAATAATGATTGGAATATAAAGCTTAAGTATATAATCTGATGATAGTAGACCTTGCTTGAATATCAATAAGCTAAGTCGACAAGCTGCGCTCCAATATAAATGAACTCTTTGCATTGGAATAATTTAACAAGTTAAAGGAAAGAACAACTTGCTCAAACATAAAAGATAATAAATTGAGATAAGGTACTTGCCTCAAAGCGTAGATTACAAATTTAAGTAATTCACGAATCCCTTAAACAACCTAAACATTTAATTGTAAAATGAAAATATAAATTAGTCACAAAATTAAAAGCGAATTATAAGCTTGCTCCTTTTATCATAAACATCAATCATTTAGCATACCATACATCAATCAAGTTACTAGTTAGCAAACCAACTTGCGAAATTCTTAACGTCATTTAAATACATTAATATAAGTTTATTTATGCTATCATAACTTCCAAGAAAAGAAAATCAAAATAATTTATAAATTTTTTTTTTTAACAGCAGTGTTTTTTCGTCGGGGGGCGAGAAAAACTTAACCAAAATTCGTGCGCCGAGGGCGAGAGGACTCACCGGGGGGGGCGAAGTTATGGCTAAACAAATTTTATCGCCGGGGCCGACGCTCAAGAAGCTGCCCACCCCATGCCGGGGCGAAAAAATCAGTTCATTTTTCTCTCGCCGAGGCTGAGAGACTCAACTGTCGTCCTTTCCCCAGCTCGCGAACACCCACAGTGAAAACTTAGGCCAAATTTGGCCAAATTTTCCGAAATTCCTATCAATCATCCAGTATACAAAATAAATATACCCAGACATCATATATGATACAAAACATTTATCCAACATGTTTTTTTCAAAACATTTTAACCATTCTAACACATAAACAACTAATGTTAAAACCCAAAATTTCACTGGTAAACATTTAATTCAAGTTTAAAAACTATTGTCATGAAATCAAACTCTGTAAACTCATTTTTTAACCAATTAAAACCATTCCTTCTTGCATTAATACATATTTTTCCATCATATAAATCATTAAACAAAGAATTTATTAACCTACCGAATAACAACTAAATTAAGCATCAATTTTCATACATATATACAATTCACTGAAGTCAAACTCTGAAAAAACTAAAAACTTATTTTCAAAGACATAATTTCCATGAATTAACCGATACCATTTCAATTAATCTACTATAATCAACACATAATCATCTAACACATGCTTTCTAACATTTACAACAACTAATAATCAAATAATTCATATACTCTAGCAATTGAATTTACATACAGTAACTAAAATTATATACAGTAGAAAAAAAACCAAGAGGAAAAAGGAATTATACCTTCAATTGTTGTAAGAACTTGGTGAATTCTTTTAAAATTACAAGCTCTTTCTCAATTCTCTCTTCTCCACTTCTCAAATTCTCAAGCTCCCTGCTCTCTCATTTTCTCATCAAACTCTGATGTTCTTCTTCTTTCTTTTCTTTCTTAACTGCGTAGTTTTTTAAAAAAATTATAAACTGATAACTTTAATAAAACAAATAAAAAACTGATAATTTAAAAGAATAATAACGTATGATATAATATCTATCAGTTAAAAATTTCAAAAGCCTCTAAGGCTTGTTTGGTTAAATTAAAATAGAATAATCCATTATTCTAACTAAATGTCTTTAAGGCCTTGTTTGGTAAAACACTAATAAAATAAACCCATTATTACCAAACAAAGATCATAGGAGCCATGTTTGGTAAAATTGAATTAAACACTATCTTCATTTATTTTAATAAACCAATATAACATATAGTTTAAAATGTCACACTTCTAATTTAATTGAACTTATTATTAAATAAATTCAATTAAACCTTACCACTCTCAAATAATAATTTCATTTAAAACAAATAACACTAATACCAAATAATTTCTCTTCTTCAAATAAATCAATTTATTCAAAATAAACATTTCATCATCTAATTTAATCATTAAAATAAATAAGAATAAACATAACAAATCACATTCAAAATAATAATTTAACATTCTAAACTCATCATATACCACCACTTCACACCAAAACATTAATAAATTATTTATTTAGCTCAATAAATTAGTAAAAATATTTATATAACTCAATAAATATTTTTATACAATCATAAAATTGCATTCGTTATAAAAAAGAGATCGAGTTTGCAAGGGTGGCCGAAGAACAAAAATGACAGGGTGTTGCCGCTTGTATTATGAAAGGTGAAGTAATCTATTGATAGGAAGGCTAACATAAAGTCGAGCTGGAGATGGTGTGAAAACCATGGGAACGTTTCAAGGGAGCTGTTCTTTACGAGAAACTATTACCCGGAAGAGTAAATGCACAAGAATATTAGGTAAAGATTATGGAGCTCAAGCAGGGGAATATATCAGTCGCGAGTACGCGGCTAAATTTAACGAGTTAGCCAGATTTGCACCTCACCAGGTAGACCCTTAAGCTAAGAAGGGCAAGGAGATTTTGAATTAGGCCTAAAACCGTGGGTGTACAGTAGAAGAGGTAGTTCTAAGGATTGACACATTTTCTACGCGTGTTGAAAAAGGCCCTCATCGCTGAAAGGATTCAACGAGACACTAGCAAAGTTCAATCAAGACAAAAAGAAGGGTTCACGAAGGAAACAATGGAGGAAGTAGCGGGGGAAGTAACCCAAATAAAAGGAAATGGAGTGATAGCCAATCTTTTGGTGGAACCCAGTCCGGAGGAGAGGTAAAAAAGGGTAATAAGTGCAACAATAGTGGAAAGAATCAACTCTGGAGAGTGCATGAAAGGAAATAGAGAGTTTGTTTACAACAACCACTGTGGGCAACAAGGTACAACACCTTGCTAGATCAGTGCCCAAAATGAAAGAAAGCAGGATGCTTCTTATGTGGAGCACCAGAACAACAAAATCAAGGATTTGCCCGAAAAGGAAGGGGGATGCAACAAAAGTGGCAATAAGAACAATAACAAAAATACAACCACAAAGACAACAAACAGTCAGAACATTGGAAGGCCAGTTAGCCAAACCAACATACCGACGACATGCACTTTATCAACAAGAACAATGCATGGATATGCGGAGGATTCAAATTTACGTGGAATCAGGTTATTATTTTGATCAACAAAATCAGTGCAATAAGTATTATTATGATTCGTGTGCTAACCTGATCATTTTGTGTCGGATGAATTTGCTAAACGGTTTAAATTTACCTCGTGAGAAATTAGAGTATCCTATGAATATGGAAGTAGCTAATTAGAAGTTATTCCTGAGGAGTACATTCATAGAAATTGATGTGCTGAGATAAACGGGTATAAACCGAGCGTAGATTTAATTCCGATACGACTAGGTAGAATATGATGTAAAGTCTTGGGATGGATTGGTTTTCTATACACGGCTGTGGAGATTAACTGTCCAGAAGAAATGTATACACCTTAAGACTCTAGATCAAGTCGAGGGTTGAAATCAATGGAATTAAATTGCCTAGACCAATCTCAGTTGACTGACGATGATGCAAGCAAAAAGATTGCTAAGAAAGGGTTGCATAGGTTATCCTGGCTCACACAGTGGCTGATACCCGAAGAGTAAAGGGTGAGCTGTGTCAGATACCTAAAGTAAGGGAATTTCAAGATGTTTTCCCCATATGAGTTACCCCGGGTTTACCGCCACTGATATAGAAGTGGAATTTTGTGATCAAGACCATAGGTACCATGGGAACTGCAAACCGAACTCAAAGGCACCGTACAGGATGGCAACCGGTAGATATGAAAGAAACTGATGGTTTCAACTACTAAGAGTTGCTAGATAAGGGTAATATTCGTCCGAGTGTATCTCCGTGGGGAGCGCCAGTACAGTTCGTAAAGAAGAAGGATGGATCGTTAAGGCACATCTGAATCGAACTACAATGGTATTACGAACAAGGTCACCATTAAGAACAAGTATTCGTTGCCCATCAAGATTGAAGATTTATTCGATCATTTTGAAAGGGAGCGAAATTCTATTTCGAAGATTGACATGTATGACGGGATATATCACCAACTGAAGGTAAGGCATGAGGATATTCGAAAGACAACATTCAGAACTTCGATATGGACACTTTGAGTTTTTATGGTAATGTCCGTTGGACTGATTGAACGCACCAGCACGCATTTATGGACATGATGAACCTAGTTGTTCAAGCAATAAATAAAATAAAATTATTATCGATTTCAAAGATGACATTCTAGATCCTACCTCGAAGACGGAGGAGGAACACGTCCGAGCATGTTGAGGATTAGCCATTGAAATGCAGAGAAGGGAGAAACAATATGCAAAGTTTTCCATAGTGAATATCTGTGCTATAAAGGGTGCAGCTTCTGGGGTACGAAATTGACAAGGATGGTGTATCCTGGAACCTGCGTGAAGGTTGGAAGCAGTAATAAAAACTGGGAACCACCGAAGAACGCCAACAAAGAAGTCAGTAGTTTCTTTGGGATTAGCAGTGTTACTATCGTAGGGTATATTCAGAACTTTCCAAAGATAGCGACACTGTTTACAAATTTTACAAGGAAGACTGTGAAGTTTGTATGGACGGGTAAGTGCGAAGAGAGTTTCTTGGAGTTGAAGAGAACACATAGTGAAGCACCTGTGTAAGCACTACCAGATAATACAGGGGGAATTGTGGTGTACAGTGATGCATCACACAAAGGCCTTGGATAGCTTATACATGCAGCATGGGAAGGTCATTGCCGAACGCCTCACGACAGCTGAAGGACTAAGACAGAAGGTATCTGACTCATGTACCTGGAACTAAGCTGGCAGTGGTGTTTGCTCTGAAGATTTGGAGGCACTATCTGTACTGTGGAGAATTGTTAGATATACACAGACGATAAAAAGTTTGAAGTATATCTTCAACTCAAAAGGAATTAAAATATGAGGCAACGGCGATGGTTGGAGTTGATCAAAGACTACGATTGTGAGATTTCTATACCATCCCGGTAAGGCCAATGTGGTAGCTGATGTGACACCCCCAAATCCAGGTACTTAATTCCCACTGATTATGTGTTCACTATAACATACATTCAAAACTAATACTACCCAATGAAATGACAACTAAATAAAACATAATGAAACAATCTTCCAAAAATGGGTTTACATCACCAAACTATTATACAATCAAATCCCAGGTCCATCATAACTTTATTACAACAATGCGGAATAAAATATAATATTAAACAAGATCTTTAATCCAAAGAATAAACATCAAATATGGATCATAAATTTCTTGCGTACTTTGGCATCACTGCCCTTGCCTTTACTTCCATGTGGACGGCACGTCCTGCTTTTCTGGCTTAGCTGCAATGATTAGTGCCAAGAGTGAGCAAACCATTGCTCACAAGTACGATAACAATAATATTTATTTGAAATGGATTTCCAACTTGAGGAATAATAGTTTCCTGAATCTCAGTCCAAAAAATGATCAAAGTCTAAAACCTCGTTAGAACATTTGATTCAAGGAAAAATAGATTTCAAGATTTAGAAATTATATCTGAGGGTCACAAGACCTCGAACTATGTCCTAGGTTAACAAGTATTTCCTAACTGAAAACCATCTAACCGTCCATATAAGACAATGGGCCAACATCTCGTACTCCAGGGGATCAGCCCTTTGTACAATGTATGTGTGCACAAACATTTGTATAACGCAGTCGCGTAAGTAATCCCACTATAATTAGGTTTGTTCATCTCAGTTTTAATCATCTAGAATCCGAACCAAAAGGAACTTTGCATTGGAACAAGTAAAGAAAAAATTTTTAAGTCTTTGAAATCACTCATGCAACTAAGGACTAGCTGAATCAATAAGCAGTTTGCTAGTCTAATTCATCAATAGAGTTTGATCCAATAGAAACCTATACTCGAGAATTTGAGATAACAAACAATGTTTTGGAATAAAGCTTAAGTACGTAACATGATAGTAACCTTCATGAAAATCAATAAGCTAAGGTCAAAAAGCTTGCTCAATATAAATAACCTCGCATTGAATAAGTTACCAAGTTAAAAGGAAAGAACATACTTGCACAAAAACGTAAAAGTAATAAATTTGAGATAAGAAACTTGCCTCAAGCGTAGTATTAAAAATAAATTAACTCACGAATCCTTAAACAACCTATAAATTACATTATAAGATTGGAACAAAATTATTCACAAGACTAAAAGCATTCTAGGCATGCTTTTTATCCCATTTTAATTATAACATCTCATTTAGCATACCACAAACAACAAATACTAGTTAAATCAACCATCTTGTCAATTCAGTAAGTCACTTAATACATTAATATAAGTTTTAAAAACTTGTTTATAGCATCATAGTAAAAGCACAAAGAAAATAAAAATTATTAAAAAATTCAGAACTGTTCCCTCCTCTCCGAGGTTGAGGATTAACTAGAACCAAAATATCTCGCCGGGGCGAGACCTCAGGCCGAGGCGAGCTTTTCCCCTTTACAAAATTTTCTCGCCGGGGCGAAGATTTTACAGCACATTTCTCTCGCCGGGGCGAGAGACCCTTTCGGCAGTTGTCTTCCTTCAGCTTCACGAACCAAGACAAACTTAAGACCAAAATTGGCCAAATTTTCCCGATTCCAACCATCCAGAAAACAAATTAAAATATACCCAACCCAGACATCATACAATCTACAAAACATTTACCCAACCCAGATGGTTTTCTAAACATTTTAAATCATCTACACACATAAACAACCAATTTAAATCAAAAAAAATCTCTGTTTAAAACCAAATATTCACGTTTTAAAAACCATTCTCATTAAATTAAAACTCATCTGTAAATTCATTTGTCAAAACCAATTAAAAACTATTCTTCTTGCATTATTCTAGTTTTCCATCATATAATCATAAACCATTATTAATTCCACCGATTAAAAACCAAATTGAATCATCAATTATTGTTTAATTTTTTCATACATATAAACAATTCAAGAAATAAACTCTGTAAAAAAAACTAAAAACTAAATTCAAAAACATGTTTTCTATGAATTAACTCTTCAAACACGTTTAAAATAAATCATCACATAATCTCTAATACATTCTTACAAACAATTATAACCAAGTAATTCATGTTATTTATGCATAAAATTTATAGACAGGAAATTTAAAATCATATATAAACAGAGAAATATAAGTGAAGAACTTTTTTAGAAAAAGGATTATACCAATCTAATTTATTTTAATAAATCATTATAACATATAGTATTTAAATTGTCATACATCTAATTTAATTGAAACTCTATTATTAAATAAATTCAATTAAACCCTTACTAACTAAATTAATAATTTCATTTAACAAGATAACAATAATACCAAATAAATTCTCTTATTCAAATAAATCATTTATTCAAATAAACCTTTTCATCATCTAATTTAATTATTAAATTAAAATTAGAATAACATAACAAATCACATTCAAATAACATTTAAACTTTACACCCATTCCACAAAAAAACTTAAAAAATTATTTATTTAGTCAAACAATAAATGAATAAAAATATTTTATAAAGCTCAATAAATATTTTTATTTTTACATTCGACAAAAATTGCATTCGTTACATCTTTCCCATCCTTAGAAAGGATTCTGTCCCCATAATCACAACGCAAATAAAATCGTACCGTTACATTATCCCCTCCTTACAAAGATTCTGTCCCCAGAATCACAATATAAAGAACTAAACAAATAATGAGGAAAATTTTGCATCATTTGCTGTTCAAGTTCCCCACGATGCTCTCGTCAGCACTGTGGTTCCTCCATAATATACCTTAACAGAAGGTAATCAACTTTATTTCTAAGTAGTTGCTCCTTCCTGTCCACTATCTGTACAGGAAACCTCTTCATAAAGACAAATCTTTCCTCTAATTTGTATCGGTTCATATTCTATGACATGTTTATAATCAGACTTATATGGTCGTAGGTCCGATATGTGGAATACATTATGAATGTGGTCTAACTCGGTAGGTAAAGCTACCTCATAAGCCACCTCTCCTATTCGGATTCAGCACTTTGAAGGGTCCAATACACCGCGGACTGAGTTTTACCCATTTATCTCCAATCTGATTTTTCCCTTCCAGGGAGATACTTAGAGGAACACAAAGCTCCCGACTTCAAATTCACGATTTGGTCGGTGTTGATCAGCATACTTCTTCTGTCTGATTTGAGCGGACTATCAGTCTGGTTCATATTACCATTGACAAATTCAGCAGTTTTTTTTGTACCACAACCTCGGTCCTAATAACGTCGATTCACTCCACCTCAACCCCGGCATCAATGGATTTTCACTGCATTTTCTGCCGTAAACAACGCTTCATAAGTGTCGTGCATGCCGCTACTAGCGTGATGACTATTGTTTGAAGACAAACTCTACCAAGTTAAATGATCAATATCCAGTTGCTCTTTAAAATCCACCATGACGCACGCCCCGAAAGCATATCCTCCAACGTCTGCATTGTTCTTAGACGACTCTGGCCATTCGGTTTGAAGGTGGAATGTTGTACTCATTCACAACTTGCGTTCCTCAAACGAAGCATGCAACTCCTCCAAAATTTTGAGGTGAAACGTGGATCTCTGTCTGACAATATAGACACTCCGGAAAAACACCGTGCCAATGAGATAATCTCCCTTTTACGTATAATTTCGCTAGCTGATCCAAAGTGAATCTGATTTTGATAGGCAATAAATGCGTCTGATTTCATTACTCTGTCAACTATGACCTCATATTGCGTCATAACCCTTCTAATTAGTAGGTTAGCCCTACCACGAAAATCCCATTGTGATATGCTCCCCCTTCCATTCTGTAACCTCCAAGGGCTGTAACAAACCACTTGGTCGTTGATGTTCTGCTTTAACTCTCTGACAAGTGAGACACTTCGCAACACACTCAGCAAACACCTCCCTTTTCATGATTGGCCACCAAAACTGTTGTCGAAGATCCCTGGTACATTTATTGTGCTACCCGGAGTGAATCGAAAATCTTTGAACTATGAGCTTCGTTCAGAATCTCCACTCTAATTGCCCAATACTGACGGTACCCAGATTCAGCCTTTCAATCACTGCAACCCTTCGGTAACCGATTTTATATTTAAACTCTTCACCTTGCAAGCACTCCCCCCCTTTTGGCAATATATTAATACAACTCCTCAACTTGAGTTGCGCTTCCTTGACTGGTTGCCCACCATAGTTGGTTGAGTTTCCATTTGGAACAGTTTATTCATTAGGCTCTGCCAAACCCTTCAAACCTCTAACTCCCATTTATATCCATTTCTGCCATAAGAGCCTATCTCCTGAGCGGTTCACATAAACAGCTTTCTCCCGACCATTTTCTACTCAAATGCTTCGGCAACCACATTAAGCCTTTCCCAGGATTGGTAATAAATGAATTTCACAGTCATAGTCCTTGATCATATTTTATCCAACTTCTCTGCCCCGCATATTCAAAACCTTCTGGTTTAAAAAATATACTTCAGACTTTTATGGTCTGTATATATTACACAACTTTCTCTCCCCATAGAGATAGTGCCTCCATATTTTCCAAAGCAAACTCCACGGCTGCTAACTCCAAATCAATGGGTCGGATACCCTTTTTCCATAGTCTTTTAGGTTGGCGCGATGCATATGCCATAACCTTACCATTATGCATCAACACACAACCAAGTCCTTTAATGCGATGCGTCCGCTATACACCACAAAATTTCCCTGTATTAACTGTTAAAGGCAACACATTGCCGAACTTAAGTCTCTTCTTGAGTTCATGGAAACTTTCTTCGCACTTCTCACGTCCAAACCAACTACAACAGATTTCCTTGATAAATACGTCAACGTAGTGGCGATCCTGGAGAAAATCATTGAACTAAAACGCCTGTAGTATCCTGCCAAACCTTAAAGGAAACTCCCTCACCTTCCGACGGTGTCATCGATGAAGCCCAGTTCATGACAAGCTTCCACTTTCGCGTGGATCCCAACCGAAATCCCCGTCTTTGTCGATCACATGTCGCCCCCAAAAAGAAAAAATTGAACACGCTCCAACCAAATTTTGCACTTTGAAAATTTCTGCATACAATTTCTTCCTTCCTTAAACGCCTCCCAAAGTCACCCTCAATTGCTCCACGTGTTCTTCTTGAGTTTTGGAAGTAGACCAGAATGTCATCTATAAACATATCACACTTACCAACTTTAAACCCAGAATTGGTTTGAAACACCCAATTCATTAAGTCCATGAATGCTGCAGGCGCATTCGTTAAACCAAATGACATATCCAAAAACTTATAGTGGACCATAACTAGTTATCGAAGTTCCGACATTGGTATTTCTTCTTTTCTCACACAGCCCCCCTTCACCTAATGGTACCCAACTACGTAAATTTAAATCTTTAAAAAATATCTCGACTCCCTTCATTTGGTCAAACAGGTCATCGAATCTAGTGCAACGGATACTTGTTTTTAATCCGTGACCTTGTTTCAACACACTCTATCAAAAAATCAATGCCAATACACATCGACCCAACCTTTACTACTTATACAAACCATACCTGTCGCCTTCCCCCACGGCGAAACGCTCGTTTGGATATACTTTTTATCCAGCAACTCTTGCAATCGCACCATCAACCTCCTTCATCTCTACCGGAGCCATTCCTATAAGGGGCATTTGATATAGAGGCCTGTACCGTGTGCTACAACAATCACACACTCGATTTTCCCTATCTGGCGGTAATCCTGGAAAATCATCAGGAAACCACGTCCGCAAAATCCGTAACTACAGGTATACTCCTCCAGTTTTTGCACCCACCTTACAAGTATCAACTATGTAGGCTAGATAAACACCTACAACCTCCCTTGTCCTCAACATCCTTCTGGCCTGCATCATACGTCAGACAAACTCATATTGTCTAGGAGACTTGCTGCCATATAAACACTAAACCTTTGAACGGAGTCATAAGTTTCCACACACTTCTTTTTTGACATTCAATAACTGCCCCATGGTTTGAACAAAAACCAATCCATTCCCAGAATGACATCAAACTCCCCAAGACGAATTGGGATCAAGTTTAACTGTTATCAAATGACCCTTAATATCTACCTGACAGTTCTTTTGGACAAACTTAACAGAATTCACTTCCTAACTCGAAATTTCTATACTCATGGATAACCTAATTCTTCCAGAGTGTAACTCTAATTTCTTAGCAAAATCATCGGATATCAATGAGCAAGTAGCACTACCCCCAGTCAAAACAATACATAAACATTAACATTATTAGACTGGAATGATACCTGACACTACATCCTTTGACTAGCACAGCATCCTGCACCGTCATGTTGAATGTTCGAGCCGGTAGGTCGATTGGGCTGTGCCGGTCCTGGTATAGTCAGGTTGCCTCCACCCGCTGTTGTCCTTTTCCAACACTGGCTCCACCTGTTCGTTGCATTTTTTTTTATAAGGGCATTCTCACTCACCTGGCAAGAGTGATCCTTCGACCCCTCAAATTAAACAAGCTCCTTTCTTCTGGATTAGGGCAATTTTGGTGAAATATGACCCTCTTGTCCTCATTTGAAGCAAACCCATTACCCTTCACACAAGCACCCATATGGCTTCTTTCCACAGTTGCTTGCACACCTCCATCTTCTTCTTTTTGATTACCTACCCTACAGACTTCTAGTAGAGTTACAATCATTCCATTTCCTTTTTTTTGGCAACTGCCCCCATGGCTACTCACTTGCCTTGTTTTCATTCTCAATTCCATCTTTTTCTTCTGCTCCTGATAGTACTCTGGACAGGAGCAAACACTGCCTCCTTCAAGCGATAATTGCCCTTTTCTAACACTGCCCGTCAAATGAGTTCATTATGAAATAAACGAAACTCGACTATATAACCAGGGCTTCAAATCCCTACTGCAGATCTCCTAGCCTTTCGCCACTCCTTACTCCGATTTGACCAGATATGGGCGCAAACCACGCCATCTCATTGAACTATTGCAGCATATTCAGTTACCAGTCATGGTACCATTAGCTTCAGCTCAAGAAACTGCACCTCTCCATCTAATTCAGAGCACACTTGATGGGACAATAGTTCTCGAAAAAAAATTTCCTTAAAACGTTCCCACGAAATAACCCCTTGGCCACCTCGAGTCTTGTTCGCACTGCCACCAGTAACTGGCTTCTGATTTCAGCATAAAGGTTGAAAATCGCCGTCTTCTGGTTCTCACTGTGACCCTAGGCGACATTGAATACCTTTCTCCATCTCCATGACCCAAGTCTGTGCTACAATCGGATTCATTGAACCGTGAAACACCGGAGGTCCAACAGCTTTTAAGTCTTTAAAGGGACGAAGCCTGAGCTTTGGGGTGATTAGCAAATGTCCCCGTTAGCAGATTCCACCAGCTGCGGCAATGGATTAGCGTTGGCTTTTACTTCGATGTTATAGGTAATATTCCCTCAGGGTTCTGTAGACGGGAATGTTAGTCTTCTTGGCGGCATTTTACTGTTAAGAATTCTCGTTATTAGACTATTGCTCAATTACTTAAACAATTAAGATCTTAACTTAAACAACATTTATAAACAAAACTTAATACACATCATATTTGATAAACTTTTCCACCGCCATTTATTCATTAACAGCTTCAGAAACATAATATTGATAACATCAAAGTTATTTACATCAAATCAACAATCCTGAAATCTATAAAGTTTCCAGGATATTACATCATTATTCTATCCCAT
Source organism: Aralia elata (assembly GCA_034770075.1). Classification (NCBI taxonomy): domain Eukaryota; kingdom Viridiplantae; phylum Streptophyta; class Magnoliopsida; order Apiales; family Araliaceae; genus Aralia; species Aralia elata. Next base: position 15,111 of record JAVJAP010000144.1, read on the forward strand.
TATATAAGACTGGGATTTACAACTTTATTTACTCATAAATTTTTCATAATAACAAAACTAATCATAATCTATGATGACATCCCACGGCGCACAGCTTCCTTGCGTTCCTGCACCATAATAATAGTCACCATCCTTCGATCCACCATATCTGTATGACAATGAACTCGATCCTGAGCTCCTATCTACCGTGGTGTGAGAAATATACTCCATCTCATCAATCTTTGCCTTCCTTTGACCGCTACCTCACATTCAACACGATCTGCCGGCGGTTAGTCTCCCTCAACCAAGCAGTCTCAGCTCTCGTCCGCTTAGCTGACTCCTCTTTCAACTGCATTCTTGTACAATTTCATATCCTGCTATCAGCTGTCCTTGTCGATAACTCAGACTATGCTAGCCTCGTGCTCAGCCTCTGTCAAGACGTGATGAAAGGTCTTGGATTTTCAGCATCCTACTCTGCTCCAGAGCGGCTTGACGCTCCACACACCTGTTCTACAAACTCCTCCTTCTCACTCTCTACATGAACCACTAGCTTCCATTCCACGCTGTCCAAGACGTATATCGAGCTCCACAATCTCACTGAGCCTTTCTAAACTCCTCCACTCTATCCTGCAACTCAATGTTGCTAATCATAACACCTACTCGTACATCAGAACGTTCTTAAGGAAGATAGAGGATATCCCCATCAGGCTCTCCCCACCTCCCTCCTCGACCTCAACTCAGGCTGTACACCTCAGGATCCTCGCACAAGTGTACCTCCTCAGATAACAGTCCGCAGGCTCATACCTCATGACCTGTAACTGCAATCAATGGGGAAGGCTCCCTCTGCACTAGCTGCTCAATGAACTACGTGAATATCTCGGGGCTCCTCCTCCCTAGCCTGGCTGTGGCCTCTCCTCTATCAGTCATCCTGACAACAAAATTTTAAGTTTTATTTACTAATCGATAATACTCGCGTAGCACATACGAATTATTATCAAAATAAGCACATAACATATAATCATTTTTATTATCTTTATATGAATTTCCGTAATACATATACAATCCCTTAGAACTCGTTAAGAGTTTGTCAGTGCCTCAAATAATCTCAAACCATTCTAAAAAGGCAACAACCCCAAATGTTTTCTCCACCTAAAAAGGTTCATAACCTACAGCTCTGATAAACCAACCTGTGACACCACCCAAATCCAGGTACTTAATTTCCACTAATTTGGTGTACACTATAACATACATTCAAAACTAACTACCCAATGAAATGACAATTAAATAAAACTAAAATGAAACCATCTTCCCAAAATGGGTTACATCTCCAAAACTATTAAACAAACAAATCCCAGGACATCATAACCATAAAACATCAATGCGGAATAAAACATAATATTAAAAAAGACAAGTCTTAAAATCCAAATAAACATCCAAGTGGATCATAAATTTCTTCGCTACATTGGCATCTTGCCCTGATCGAGCCTTTACTCCGTGGACAGGCTCGTCCTGCTTTTTCTAGCTTAGCTGCAATGATTAGTGCAAGAGTGAGCCAAACCAATTGCCTCACAAGTAACGGATAACAATAATATTTATTTTGAAATGGATTTTCAACTGAGGAATAATAGTTTTCTGAATCACAGTCAATAAATGATCAAAGTCTAAAAAGCTCGTATAGAACATTTGATTCAAGGAAAAATATATTTCAAGATTTAGAAATTAAAACTGAGGGTCTCAAGACCTCGAACTATGACCTAGGTTAACAAATATTTCTAATGTAACCTTTAAACTCTTCATATAGACTATGGACCAACATCACGTACTCAGGTGGGATCCAGCCCTTTGAACAATGTATAGTTCACAAAACCATTTAAAACGCTGTCGCGTAAGTAATCCCCAATATTAGGGTTTGTTCATCTCAAGATTATCATCTGAATCCGTACCAAAAGTAACTTGGCTTGGAACAAGTATAGAAATAATATTTTAAGTCTTGGAAATCCACTCATCAACTAAGGACTAGCTGAATCCATAAGAGTTTGCTAGTCTAATTCATCAATAGAGATTGTTCAATAGAAAACAAATAAAAAAAACTTTATACTCTGAAATTTTGAATAAACAAAACAATGTTTGGAATAAAATGCTTAAGTACGTAACGGGGGGATGATAGTAACCTTGGCTTGGATATCAATAAGCTACAAGGTCAATAAGCTTTGCTCAATATAAATAAACTTGCATTGAAATAAATTAACAAGTTAAAAAGGAAAGAACAACTTGCTCAACGTAAAATGTAATAAATTGAGATAAGAAACTTGCCTCAAGCGTAGATTTACAAATTAAATATCTCACGATCTCTTAAACAAGACCTATACAATATTAATTATAAGATGGTAACAAAATTAGTCACATGAACAAGACCTAAGAAGACATTCTAGGCTTCGCTTACTCTATCGCATTTTATTATAACAATCTCATTATAGTCAATACCACAAAACAACAAATACTAAGTTTATCAACCATCTTGGCAATTCAGAAGTCACTTAATACATTAATATAAGTTTTAAAAACTTGTTTATTGCATCATAGTAAAAGCACAAAGAAAATAAAATTTTTTAAAAATTTCAGTACTTGATTTCCCCTTCGCCGAGGCGAGGATTTTTAACTGAACAAATATCGTCAGCCAGGGGCCGAGACCATCGCCGGGGCGAACTATTTCCTTTACAAAAATTTTTTTTTTCTCGCCGGGGCGAAGATTTACAGCACATTTCCTCATCGCCGGGGCGAGAGACTCTTCGGCAGTTTGTTCCTTCTCTCAGCTCGCGAACTAGTGAAAAACTTAGACCAAATTTTTTGGCCAAATTTTCCGAATTCTAACCATCCAATAACCAAAACAAATATAAAAAAAATACGCAAGTACATCATACATGATACAAAACATTACCCAACATGTTTTCTAAACATTTTTAATCATTCTAAACACAATAAACAACCAATTTAAATCAAAAAAATTCTCCTGTTACAAACCAAATTATTCAAGTTTTAAAACCATTCGTCCATAAGAAATTAAAACAAATACTCTGTACAATTCATTTGTCAACCAATTAAAAAACTATTCTTCATTGCATTATTGCTTGTATTTCCATCATATAATCATAAACAATTATTAATTCCCAACACGATTAATAACCAAATTGAATCATCAATTTTCATACATATATACAATTCATGAAATAAACTCTGTAAAAACTAAAGCAACTAAATTCAAAAACATGTTTACCACATGAATTAACTCTTCAAACTAGTTATATAATCATCACATAATCTCTAATACATGCTTACTAACAATTATAACCAAGTAATTCATGTTATTTAGCATAAAATTTATATATCAAGAACTATTTAAAATCATATACAGACGAAGTAATAGTGAAGAACCTTTTTAGAAAAGGAATTATACCTTCTATTTGCTTTGTATTATCTCCTTGGGTTTTAGAATTTCTACCTTCAATTTCCCAAACTCTTCTTCTCAATTTTCTCTCTTTTCTCGTCAACTCTCAAATTCACAGAGTTCTCTCAACTCTGTTCTTTTCTTTCTCTTATGTTCTTTTCTTTCTCTTCTGATGTAGTTATAAAAAAATGAAAACTGATAGAATAAAAATAAAAACTGATAATTGATAATCAAATAATAAACGTTATACTGATATTAATGCTATCAGTTACATAATTTCAAAAAGCCATAAGGCTTTGTTTTTGGGCAAAAATTAATTTAAAAATAACCCATTATTCTAACTAAAGGTCATAAGGCCCTTGTTTGGTAAAACACTAAAATAAAAAATAAACCACCATTATTCCCAAACAAAAGATCCATAGGGTCTTGTTTGGTGAAAACTGAATTAAACCACTTTCTAATTTATTTTAATAAATCATTATAACATATAGTTGTTAAATGTCATACTTCTATATTTTAAAATTGAACTTATTATTAAATAAAATTCAATTAACACCCAATACTAACTAAATTAATAATTTCATTTAACAAATAACAATAATACCAAACTAAATTTTCTTATTCAAATAAATCATTTTATTCAAAAAAAATAAACCTTTTTCATCAAATCCTAATTTAATTATTAAATTAAAATAGAATAGCATAACAAATTCACATTCAAATAACATTTAACATTACAAAACCCATTCCACAAAAACTTAATAAATTATTTTTATTTAGCTCAATAAATTAAATAAAAATATTTATAAAGCTCAATAAATATTTTTATTCATTCACAAAAAATTGCATCTCGTTACAGCTGATTAGCTCTAAAGTAAGGAAGGGATAGAGATAAGTTGTATGATGTTAACAGCTCAAGAAGAACTGATCAAGGATTATGGAAAAACTGGAGTTGAAGTCAAGTAATCCCGACAAATGCAGATGAGAAACTGTTAGCAGATAGAGGCGAGTCTAGACCTTTATTAGACAAGATAAAGGAGGCTCAAGAAAGAGGATGATGAATGGTGTCGCCATAAGAAAGCGAAATCTCTGAAGGAGAGGACCTAAAGTACAAAATTGATAACACGGTGTTAGGTTTGTATATAACAGCGAGGGCCAATGTCAATCAAATTACATAAATAAGAGGCGGAAGCGCGATAAAACGGATTTTAAAATTTATACAAACCATCACCATGATCGAACTCCAACGTGCTCAATTAACGATATAAACGAAAGAAGAAAAAGAGAATAAGAATTATACACTTCGTAGAACAGAAGGCTTCCTTGTCCTCGGGTACAATGTTCAACTCCTAGTCCTTCGTGTTCTCCTCGACATGCTTACGGTGTGATTCCTTCCTTTCATCAAACGTTTAAGCCACCCAAGTGGTTTGGCACCTCTAGAGGTGATTCCACCAAGGAAAACAATG
>JAVJAP010000144.1:25000-172504 GCA_034770075.1 Aralia elata
CAATTTGTCTATAACTCACACCACATAAATCTACCCCCCTATCCCGTCGACGTACCCGACTAACCACTATATAAACCACATAAACCACAACAATTAAACACCACCTCCAGTCCCCCAAACACTCTACTACCCCACCCCCCCCAAACAAACTACACCTTACATAGCCAACAATGAAACATATCCACTAACCAAACAATTTACGTGTCCCAACCCTCTCTGTATGACATTACCACAAATACCGACCCCACCCGCCCGCTCAACATGTCCCTATAAACAACCCTAACCACACCAAACACAAATGCTCCCGTACAACACACAATAATTCCAGAAACAACCCCACACCACAATTTACAAACAAGCGCACGATAACCAACCCAAACACGATCCCTACCAAACATGACACGTTTATCCTAACTCTTGACAAACCCAGTATATTGGGAACGATACCAATACCAACAACACAAAAATGATAAAAATTGAGTCACTTTACCACAAGACCGTATCAACAATAAACTATATGAGTTCTAGAGAATATTAATGATTTGAGTACACAATACTATATTATAGCAAGTCCATCCTCAACTATCTTAATATAGAGCACAACAAAAATAGAAATATGTTAGCAATATTTCAAGATACAAAATGAAGTAAAACAATACAAACCATGAAAAGTTTGAGAAAAGGTTAATGTCAATTACTTACCCCCTCAAAGATACTAATAAAAATTCAAACCTAGACCATAGAATATCAATATATAATATTATAGGACTGAGAAAACGATAAAGTTCATTATTCAAGAACGTATAAGAAAAAGTCCAACGCTAATTTGTTTACGTCAAGTACATTTACATGGTTAAATATTATAAAAACTATCCAAACCGATTGTAGGTAAGGATCATGGACTGAGAAGCAACCCATATTTAGGGGATTATAAATGTTGAACGGAAATCTATACATTCATATATAAAATGTTTCTGCCATATACAATGGAACTCAGAGGCATGTACCCCCTCAATTACACTACTGACGGTCAACCACTTAAAAGCATTCATATTGAAAGCTAGAAATCATATAGGGTCCAAAATGTTTTTCAAACGGTCTATTGGTACCGACTCATGCCGGAAAATAATCCATATTCCAATAGTTAACATAATAGAACTATTGAATTATAATGACAAACTAAAATGTACAATTGTTTATAATTGGTTTGAACTAAGCGATAATTATTCTTATCAAATCATGTATATATCTACTTTATCATTCATTTTAAACTTGCAGGCAAAGAAGTTGCTCAACACGTGCTATAAACATGAACCTATTTTAGTTAAAGCCGGAGAGATCTAAAAGCGGACAAAGGCAAGGGAAAACTTAAGGAATAGTTATATCTACTAATCATAACGATATGTAAATCGTGAAATTGTTTTGTAATATATAAATGTATTACCTGCGATGTAATTTTATTTAAGTGTTATAGACCTTGGGACCATAGTAAACCTTTATTAATGACCCACATATGTTTATTTATTCTCCAGCATTAGTTGATTTATGTATGTTTAGTAGGTGTAATGGTGAGGTTATTATTAATCGTGATCACCAGATTTGAGTTATTTGTACCATGAATTTGGGGGTGTCATATCCTCACAGCCCCGACTAGAGTATTGGATAAAGAACATCCACGCCCCCAGCGTGAGAGTTTTGTGTTGTAATTTTCTCGCTCCCGGCGGGAAAAATGAAAAAAATTGAAAATTTTCTTGTTTTTAATTCTTTTCTTTATTGGTCAAGATAAGTTGCCCCTAGTACAATATTTACTTATAACACATTATACAACTAATGTAAAGAAAAGTTTTAAGACTTAACTAAAGGTGTACGTGTCGATTAAAGTGGAACGTATTAAAATGAAGGATAATAAGAAATGTAAAGTAGAATTAAAACTAAGTGTTGCAACGTGGCTAATAAATGAAGTACATGAATATAATGAAATCGTGTAGTAATACAATGAAGTGCAGATAAATTATAAGATTGTGCAATCTACAAACTAGGCAAGTCTTTTACCGGTTCCTATTTGCTTATAGAACTTGTTGTTCGAATTTATGTTAAATTATTTGGCAACCACATGATGAATTGCCTAGCATAAGTCAGCATTAACGTTTATAGTACCAACTATAATGACTAATGATTGTAATAAAGAATGTTGGTTGAGTAAGGAACTCAATCTTTATACATGGTTACGTTAGTCTTCGAAGTTATAGTTAAACTAGTATAACATAATTTATGAGATGTATGTTGAGCATGTTCTTATGTGCTATGTGATGCATGAAAACTGTCAGCATATGTTTGAGATGTCAAGTGTCATTCTGAGGCAAATAACCACATTTTTGCAGTGTTAAAGATTCAAGTTAACAATATGTGACTTCTTGAATGGCATGATTCAGATGTTATAGTATGAAGATTAATTGTTTTAGCTTAAATTATTTTTTTGAACTAATGATTAAGGTTCTGGATGATGTATTCAGAGGATGTATTGAAATGAAATAGAGGTTTAGTTGTAAAGATTGTATTAACTATAAATATATAATTATAACCGCTGAAATAAAGGGTATTAAATCGAGAAGTAAGTTTTATTTTATATAAAACTCAGATGCATTGAATCATAATGTTAATATGAATTAATAGAATAAGGTAAATGATTAAAGGTTATGATTCAGGGAAAACCAACAGAAGAAAACTGAAAAAGTTTAAAAATTGTTCCATATTTTATTAAGTTTCACATTGAATAATGTTTTAAAAGTCAGCAGATGTGTATTATTAACGACCGTTGTGGAGAGTTGGATTGTTACAGAATTTGGGGTCCGTTAATAGCTGGTATATCAGAGCTGATAGGTTAGGTAAACCTTAAGGTACACGCAGTACCTTAGGCTATAACCTTAGAGAAAAGAGGTAAAGATATATAGAGTTAAAAGAATAATATGTTAAGTAAAAACATGTATCAATTGTATTCTTTAATGGTTTGATGTATGGTAATGCATAGGTTAAACAATTCCTTTTAGGGAGCGGCAGGTTGATACGAACTAGCGACCGATGTAACTCGATGTGCAATGACAATGTATATGATAACGGGGACTTATATATTTTTGATGTTTGTGGGAAACCACACATTGACTGAACTGTATCAATGTTAGAGACTCGATGTGTAACAAGTATACGAGATATGTATGCGAATCATTAATAAGTTATACTTTTTTATATAAGTAGATGCATGATATGAAGTTAAGAAGTACCTATAAACGTTACAAGAAGAAGACGTGAAAGACGTGTAGTAAACTCGAATAAAATATTGAATAATAATTGAATAAATGCAGAGAATTCATAAATAGAAGACTTTATATATATAGAAGACAAGAAGATTCAAAGAAGAATTCATTGAAGAATTATTATAAGATGAGAACCAGGAGTTACCTAACACCAGTAATAAAGATGGAGTTAAAAAATAGAACGATATCAATCAGATAGTGAATGATATAACAATGATAAGGATGAAACTCAAATAGAGTTAAAGAGAATTCATGTGTTTAGACACGATTATGATAAAATGATTAATTTTCAAAGAATAACCTGAAGGAAGCTAAAAGAACAGGTAACACCTGAATGTTGATTTAATTATTAGATGACATGATTAACAGATAAGGAAAAAAGAAGATCGTAGGAAGAGACGATCATAAGATAAGAAAGAATAGTAAGAGGCGATAGTTTATGATAGCATGTAGTCACTACGTGATCTGCTACCGGTTGTAAAATATGTCAGAGGATCGTAAATGATATGAATAGTTTATAGCAATGACGCTATTAAAGAGATGGTACTATAAAAATAGTACTTTATCCACTCACGAGGAGTTAATGGATGCAAGAAATACGAGAAATTCGTATCAAGCAAAGAGTTAAGTTACAGAGCAAGATGAAATTATGAGGGGATTTCAATTGAGGACACCTGTTTAGTGGCTTGGAGTTGTAACGATTCCTGGTGATGCGGACAGAATGAATTTATGCATGGTATTGAAAACTACATTAGCTTTCCTATAATTTATTAATGAGTGGTGTTGAGATTTGTAACAAATCCTAGTAAGTGACGTGAATTTGTCCAAGTTTAACAACCGCTATCAGCGTTCCCTTATATTTGATTAGTGATCGAGTTGGATTCGACACACCACCTATAGAGCTTCCTATATTGATAATCAATGAAATAATGTTGACGGCACTATCGATATACATATGACGAGAATGTGATTCTATTTTCATATATATATTTGATAGTTTAGGGAATATTTAATGATGTAGGATGGCGGTTCTAAAAACACATACTTATGGTAATGTTAATGTGACTCAATAGAACGTATAGATGGAGAATCCCCTCACCGCGAATGGACCCCACCCCCCCCCCCCCCCCGATTTTGGTCTGTAACCAAAGAAAATTCCTATAACAATACGAAAATGGTAAGTTCCTGAACTTCCAAAGTGTTGTAAGTTTGATAAAACTATATTAGGGCATAAAGAAACGTTATGCGATAGGATATCATTGATTATAATGAATAATGATAGAATGATTGAGTAAAAAGCAAAGGAGTTAAAGAATTGAAGTTGATGTGAGGATGAATTAGGATATTCTACATCTTCAATAGTGCTAAGCTAGATTTATGAAATATTATTTACATCGGTGGCTGATAACTCGCAATTTTGTGTTCTTTAAAAAAAATTTATTTAAGGTTTTTTTTTTCAATAGTTTTGGACCAGATAAGAGTTTAAATTTGTGCTATATATTCCGTACGTCCTATGCAAATTTAATTCAGTTAGACAAAATGATATTGAAATTATCAATAATGAAATTTATATGAACGATGGAGTCATCAAAGCAATTGAACCCAAGTTTTGGATGTGAATCAAAAGATCGTCAGCCTACTAATGGAATGAAAGTAGTTATGACAAAGTCCCTAAAATGACGGCAAAAACTCAAACGTACTGTTAAGAAGGTACGGTAATCATGACGTCATAAAAGAATTTTATTTTATTTTTTTTTCTGTTTAGGCTTATGAAAAGAACTGCCAATCTTGAGTTAGCTAAAAATGGGTTTTGACTAAAGTCCGAATTGTTTGTTCAAGGTCGTATGCTAAATGATATCGCACAAGACAAATAGTGAAATAATGTTTATGAAGTTCAAGAGTTCATTTGTGATAAATTTATGGCCAAACCAGTTTATTCAGGTGTGGAATTTTGTATTACGTCTGAAGTGAACCAACCCAATACTGGGGGGATTACGCAAATCTGTTAATATTGTAAGTGCACAATACAAATGATAACGGGGAAAGGACTGATACACCTGGAGTACGAGATAGAGAAATGGTCCATGAGTCCATTAGAATGTTAAAAGGTTAATAGTATGAAATACCTGTTAACCTATGACAATTTTTCAAGTCCTATTAACGACTCCTCAGCAGAATATTGAAAGTTTTTGAATGTATCCTTTAAATTCTTGACATACTCAAACTTGCTTCTCAAATATTGAACAAAATGGTGGAAGGATTCTTATTCTATTTTTGAAAGGTGTGAAGGTGTGAAAAGGATGATATTTCCTTATAAAGGGAAGATTATTGAATGCGACATTGAGGGTGTATGATTAATTTAAACAAACAAAAATAAATCCAAGAAAGAAATGAAAATTCCAGAAAGGGTAATATATAAATATTTAGTTGATGATGACTAAAGAAACGAAATTTTTAGAAGAGGTGTGTTAAGATGAGTAAGAATCGCAGAAGATTCTTAAAAGATCCCTATAGTAAAGATAAAAAAAAAATTATTGGTGTAGAACCCAATAAATATAAGTAGAGATTTTTATTTTAACAGTACAAGTCCATTTTGATAGCTGTAATGAACGAATATATACGTAAATTAAAATTTAGAGGACGAAATTCTAAAAGAATGGTGAATGTGGATATCTCGAAATTTTGTGCGATGCTTAAATCAGTTTATTAAATAGGTATAACGTTGACGAGTATGATCTTGCAATGATCATTAGAGAAAGGGAAATGAATGCGTTAAATGTTAAAGAATATATAAACACACGAAGTGTTCCAGGTTTTTAAGTGAAAGGTGATTGGAAATCAAACAACCTTACACTCAGATATGCATTAAGTTTATTCAACGATAATTGAGAAAAAGGTTAAGTGAAAACTGAGTAAGGTGAGGTTTCGTTATTATTCCCGATGACGGAATCCAGAAAGGAGGTAAGGATGTGACAGCAACCCGTAGTATCATGAAGTTTAAAAATAAGAATTTAAATAAATAAAATAAAATTCCTTAATATACTGACCGATTGTTGATTTTTGAATAAGTGTAATCTAAATGTTTCATATTGTGCAATATGTGATTTGATGTAAAGAAAATTAATATATTCGTTTAATTGGCAAAGAGGTTTAATAGATTTAATTAAACCGATTGAATTAAGTACAAAGAAATTGTTATGAAAGAGATAATACTGAATATTAGTAAGTGTAAAATTATATTATGAAATAATCAATTAATAATTTGTTATGTCTAGTTGAGCAATGGTAATGTTATGAATTTAAATTTGCAATGAATAAAATAAGAGGAATACGACTTACATGAAGATAATATTTAATAAAAAGAGAAAGTAGCGAGTTACAATATAAATAAAACCATTGATTAATGTGGTAGTCGGATTGTAAAACATCGTAGATTAAGAATATTTCTCCGACATAAATATTTTATGGAGTTTTATTGTAGAATAAATTTAATTGAAGCTTGTTGAAATATTAAGTAAATCGAAGATAAATAATTTTAGTATTAAGTTGCATAGTTAATTACGCGAAGTAAATATTCAAATTTAATTTGTAATAATAAAATGTAGAGGAGTAATGATTTAAAAAATGAAATTATAGCTATACTTGTCTAATTGGAGATTATAAAATATTTGGTTAGTAAGATTTAATTAGATTTTATATATATAACAAAGTTTAATTAAATTAAAGTGGTGACGAAAAATATCATAATAATAAGAAAGATTAGATAAAATAAGCTAAAAGAAAAATTTTTGTGGTTCTTACAGCCAAACAAGGCCAATTGAGCCTTCAATTCCATTAGTAGCCTGAGACTTTTGGTTTTAGCAATGTGTAGAAGCCCAAATTAGAGGAATATGTAACTTGTTTTATCTAAGGCTAATCACACAGAAGAGAGAGATATGAGGAATTGAGTGAGTCTCCACTCTGTAAATGATAAAGAAAATACTGAGAATCAAAGAAGAGGAAGAAGAATAATCAATCTTTCTGCTCTAATCCACAAGCTAATTAAAGGTAGATCAAGTTAGTTTAGAAGTTTACAAGTATCTTAAAAGTTTTTGTTTTCTAAGTTTCTTTGTAATTGAAGTTCTAATGGTTAAAATTTGTTGAGAAATCAGTTTCATATGTATTGATTATTTGTGTTTGAATTTCATAAATGTTTTTTTATAAAATGATTATAGAGAGTATCATATCCAAGTATACATGTGGTTAGAAGAGGTAATTAAGTGTATTGTTGTTTATATGTAATGTTTGGCTTGTTGTAGGAGTCAAAAAAAATTTTGAGTGTTAATCCATGTATAAATCAGAAATTTGACGGTGGATCTTGTTAATCAACGTTAAAATAACGAAAATAACAAAAGTATAAACGGACCAATTTGGGTTGAGAAAAAATTTGTAGCGGTTGATTACACAACAAGTTGATGAAATATGAAAAACTAGTGATTCAATTATTTTGATTTTTTTAAGCCTTTAGCTTGGTTTGTATTTAAGTTTAATTTAAATTCTGAGAAAACATTGTAAATAAACATGGTGGTATATTGATATTACAAAGATTATCATAAATAGGTATGCAATGATTATTTGTGTTCTGATGCTTTAAAATTCGTGTTTTTGGATTGAAAATTCTGCATTTACGCGAACGGCATTATCTTGAATCTTTGCGTCTCACGCCCCGGCGAGCTTCATTAGTGCTAATTTCCTTTTCCCTGGCGCTAGGCTTTGTATAGTAAACTCCTATGCGGCCTGCGAGAGTTTTGGTGTTGAAAATTTCTGCGCCCCCGTGCGGGATTTAACAGACAATTGTAAATTTTTCTTTTTTTTTAAATTTCTTTATCTTTTTGGTTATGATATGTTACCCTTATAACCAGCATTTACTTAAACCCATTAAACATCTAATGTAAACGCAAAGTTTTTAATGACTTAACTAAAGTTTAAGATACGATTAAAGTGGACACGTATTAAAATGAAGGATTGATGAAATGTTAAGTAGAATTAAATAACTAAGGTGTTGCTACGTTGCTACTAAAAAGAGATACATGATATATATATAATCATGTAGGATACAAAAGTGCAGAATAAATATAAAGCTGGAAATCTACTACAAACAAGGCAAGTCTTACGTGTTCCTATTTTGCCTAAGTGAACTTGTTTAGTTGAATTATGTTAATTATTATTTTGCATATTTCAAAACCACATGAAGAATTGCAAGTCATTGGTCAGCATGTAAATGTTACTAGTCAACTTATGGACTATTGATTGAATAAAGTGAATAGAGATTGAGTAAAGGGACTCAATCTTTATGCATGTTTAACTTGTGATCCGTCTGAATGTATGTTAACACTATGTGTAATAATTATGAGATGTTAAGTTGAAGCATGTTATTATGTGCTCTAATGTGATGCATTGAAAAAACCTGTTAGATATGTTGAAGCTATTTAAGCTTAATCTAGGCAAAATAACCACTTTATAGAAGGTTTATAATGTATTCAAGGTAGACCTTTTTATGTGCCTACTTGAAATTGGCATGATATCATATGTTAAGCGCATGAATATTAATTGGTTTTTAGCTTTAAAAAATATAATTTTTGAACCAAGAATTTAAGGTGTACTGGAATGATGTATTCGTTGATGTAGTTTAAATGTAACAGAGGTTGAGTTGTAAAAATTTGAATTAACTTATTAATAAAAATTTTAATCCGATGTATAAAGGTTATAAAATCTAGAAGTAAAGTTTTTAATATTATAAAAACTCTGATTGAAGAGAATCAAAATGTAAATATTGTTATTTTAGAATAAGTAAATGATTAAAGTTTATATGATTCAGGGAAAACAAATGGAAGAACACTGAAAAGTTTTAAAACTTGGTTCCGCATTTTATTAAGTTTTAACACAAAGAATAATGGTTAAGACTAAGAGATCCAGAATGGATTATGTAATTGGTTAAAGAAAACTCCCCGAAGTGGAGAGTTTTGATTGAGTCAGAATTTAGTGGTCGTTACATTATAATTCAGATAGAAAATAATTGTGAAGATAAAAAATTACTATTTTAATCATCGAGAGCTCTGCGCAATCTTGTGGAAGTACAAGCTAGCTCACTACACAGAGGTATTACTCTAGTGGTATATTATTTTCATTTTTTCTTTATATATATTTAGGTAAAAAATATATTTTTATAAAAAGCAATTAAAATGCCCAAATTATTTTAAGTATATAGTACAAAAATCTTTATTTACAAGCCAGTATTATAATGCCCAAAATTAATTTTTAAGTATATATAGTACAAAAAGCCCTATTTACAAGCACTTAAAATGTCCCGATTTATAATTTTCTTATATATTTAGAAAATATACTTTTATAAGCATTTGCCTATGTCCAGAAATTTCTTCAACCTATTTAGTAAAAATAATTCATTTTATAAGCAAGCCTTATAAATGCTGAAATTTTCTTCAAATCTTACATAAGACGCGAATATTCATTTTATAAAAAGTGCAGTTATAATGCTCAAATATTATTTTAAATATAATTGAAAAATATTCCATTCCATGTAACGCAGTTTTATAATGCTAAAAATTATTTCATATTATGTGTAAAAGAAGTCTTATTTAATATGACGGGTTTATGATACCCCGAAATAAAACTTAAAAAGAAAAAATTTTAATCGTTTTTTAAACGGCTTATTTTGTGTCGTATCATAAACTTATAATTGTGTTAAGGAATTATTACGACGAACGTTTAGAACCGTTATATTAACTGTAAAAAGAGAAATACGAAGGCAAGTCTAGTATAACCCATGTTACATTTTTAGCAAGTCAATTACATCTTGCTATCAAATTATTGTGAAGTTATTGCTTCTTGTTCAGCATAACTTAAGAAATGAATCATTATTCATATATTGTTTATTCGAGCGTAAATTGTTGTGTCAAACCAAATTGTTTTGGTACGACATCTTATACTGAGAAATGGAACACCTTGATGTAAGGTGAACTGAAACATCTTGATATAAGGTGCCGGTAAATGTTGATTATATATCGACATAAAATTGTAGGATGATATGCATACTCCTAGGATATTGGTTAGGCTGATCCCCTATTAGATATTCGAAATCAAACGGTTCTAAGTCATTGAAGACTGATAGAACTAATTAAAATATAAGGTTTATGTACAGAAACCCTCCAGTTATACATCATTGACATCTTTCAAATCAAACACATTGTGTTTACATTTTCAAATGAACTTGCTGAGCATTTGTAGCTCATTCTTGCATATATCTTCTTTTGCAGTTTTTAAATGATAATCCTGGTACTTCTGGGACAGACAAAGGAAAAGGACATGTTTACTAGTTTTATTTACTGTTTTTGAATAATTCAAGTCTTTTATAAGGCTTTGTTGTAATAACTTAGTACTGAGAACGATGTAACCGAACTTAATGATATGTAATATATTATCATCCTTTATTACATCAAATGCGATATACTCTGATCTTTATTTTCTTTAGCATAGTTGTACTAAGTAAATACAGTATCTATACGAACTATACATCTAAATGAGGGTATTTAAATGATACTGAGAGTTCTGTAAGCGCTGAGGTTACACTTAATGAGCGCCGGTAAGGTGCCACCTTTACCGGAATGCGCCCCTCAGTTCCAAGAACAATCTTAT
Source organism: Aralia elata (assembly GCA_034770075.1). Lineage (NCBI taxonomy): Eukaryota > Viridiplantae > Streptophyta > Magnoliopsida > Apiales > Araliaceae > Aralia > Aralia elata. The sequence continues at coordinate 36,004 of JAVJAP010000144.1, forward strand.
TGTTAATATTGTGAATGTCAGATAGATAGTGAATATCGATATGAAAGAGGTATTCATGAGATATGAATCTATACATCCAAGTGAGGGTATCCAAACACAGATAACGTTCTGGCAGGAATTATCATCTGTTATGGGATACTGGTGAAACCTTGGATAGATAAAAGTCATATTTTATTGAATATTTATAGTTGTATAGTTTCACGTGAGCACCAGATCTGCTGCAGGGAAGTGTAGAGAATTTGGGGGCGTCACACCAAGTCTTACTGGTAGGGGCCAAAGGATCTTTTGAAAAGAAGAATAATTCAAAGAAGGTATAAGGAAAGGCAAAAAGAAAGGATAATAAGAACAAAACTGATGCGGATAGCAAAGGAGTTTGCTTCCACTGCAATAAGCCTAGACACTGGAAAGGAAACTGTAAGGAGCATCTTACAGAGGCTAACCAGAACAAGCTTAGTGAAGCTTCGGTTACAGATATAGTTTGGTTCATGATTGAAATAAATTTTTCTGTAAGTCAAGGTTCTACTTGGGTATTGGATATCGGCTATAGTTCTTACGTATGCAATTCAATGCAGAGACTAAGCAGAAGTAGAAAGCTAAACAAAGAGTAAGTAATCTTATGTGTGGAGAATGGAGCAATGGTTACTACATTAGCCGTAGGAACTTATAGTTTAGCGTTGCCTGCGGGCAAGTCTATTAAGTTAATAAGTTGTTATTATGTTCCAGTTCTCTTTAGAAACATTATTATTTTTCGTTGTTAGACAAGGAAGGTTTTCTGGTAATTATATTTAAGAACAATTGTAGTTCTATTTATAATGATAATGTTTTGTTTGAAACTGGAAGATTACATGATGAACTTTGTATACTTGGTCTTACATGAAAATAATTTTACAAATTGAACAAACTAGTAAAAGAAAAGGAGATGATCATTCAAAGAGTTGAATTTGTGTATTTAATGAAAATACAAGTCTGAATCATTTGAAAGGTTCAAAGAATTCAGATGTGAAACAAATTAACAAAGTATTAAGATTCTTTGAGCACAGCGAGGAAGGAATACTTATACAATGAGTTTTTAGATCATCTCAAAATGGTATTTTCTCATCATGGACGCTTCATGATACGCAATAATTAATTGGTGTGTATCTTAAAAGAGAAATCGTGCCTTGTTGGACATGGTGCGGTCCATAATAATTTTTACCGACATTCCAGTATCCATCTAGGTTATGCCCTAGAAAACGGTCCGCATATCTACAAAATAAGGTAACCTCAAAATCCGACCCCAAGACTCTATAAAAGTATGGATAGGGATGATTCCTAGTCCTTAAGTATGTTAAGATAAGGGGTTATCCAGCTTATGTGAAAAGGTTTCAAAAGGATAAGCTCAGGACAAAATCTGACAAGTGCAGATTTGTGAGATATCCTAAAGAAAGTTTAGGGTACTATTACTATAATCCTACACGTTGCCTTCTTGGATAAAAGTGTTTATCATTGAAAGGAGCTAGTGGGAGGGTAATAGATATTGAAGGAGTTCAAGAACCACAAAGCATTAGAAGTTAAACCGAGGAACCTGTAGATAGACCTATTGTATCACAATTGAATCATAAATCTAGAAGAGTACCGAAGATACCTAGAAGGTATGGATTCATCATAGAGGATGATGATACGGTACGCATCACAGAGGATGATGATCCGGTTATATACGATGCGGCTATGAGTAGTAGACACTCAGAGAAATGACAAATGGCCATGAAATCCAAAATGGACTCAAAGTATAAGAACCAAGTATGGATTCTGGTTACTCCACTGAAGGACATATTGCCTATAGAGTGAAATTGGGTCTTTAAGAGAAAGACTAGGGCAAATGACAAGGTGGAGACCTATAAGACCAGACCTGTTTAAATGGTTTCAAATAAAGTCAAGGAGTTGACTATGATAAAACCTTATTACCGGGTAATGCTCAAGTCCATTTGGATTTTGCTTGTGATTGTAGCTTATTACGAAATCTGACAAAATGGATGTGGAGACGTCATTCCTCAATGAAGACTTGAGGAGAATGTATGTATGATACAGCCAGAGGATTTGGTTTCAAAGGTTGAAGCAAATCGTGTATGTAAGCTATAATGATCTATTTATGGATTGAAGTAAGCTTCTCAAAGATGGAACATTCGTTTTGATGAGACAATCAAAAGAGTTTGATTTTATCAAAAACGAGAATGAACCTAGTGTGTACAAAAGGGTCAGTGGGAGCTCTGTGACATTCCTAGTATTATATGTTGATATACTACTGTTAAGGAATGACATACCAGTGCTACAATCAATAAAGATAAAATTGTCTAAACATTCCTCCATGAATATCTTGGGAGGAACATCCTATAAATTGGGGATATAGATCTATATAGATAGATTTAAAAGGATGTTCGGCTTGGCCCAATGAAACGTATATTCATTCGATGCTAAAGGCGTTTAGCATGGCAAACTCCAAGAGAGGTCTCATAAATGATGAGCCATGGAGTGTATCTCTCTAAAATTGTCCCCCAATTGAAAGGGAGGATCGCATGAATTACTATCATGTATACAATGAATATACAAGGCCTAATGTTGATCAGTCATATTCTGGAGAAGATCACTGTAAGACAGTGATAAATATCTTTAAGTACTTAACCGGTATTGAAGATGTGATCATGATTCATGGTAGGGGTCTGAATTAAAACTAGAGGGTTAAGCAGACTCAAGTTTTTTCAGATTAACCAAGACGATAAACAAATCCACTTTAGGGTAAATCGTTACCTCAAATGGTGCTGCAATGAAATTGGAAAAGTTCCAAACAGCAAAGAATTGCTGGTTTAAGTGACAAAGACAAAGTATATAGCTGTAAATGAAGCTGCAAGTTGATTGTTTGGATGAAAAGTTCATTACAGAACTAGGAATAATTCCTAAGTCTCATCTTGGATTCAAATATGTGTTCCGGCACTTTCATTTGATTAGAGGAATCATTGAAAGAGCAGAAGTCACTATAGAGATAGTGGACTCTCAAGAACAACATTGAATATCCTTTTAATGAAGCTTTATCCAACAACAGGATGACCATCACTTAGACAATAAGGGTATTAGATACAATGGTGATTGGCTTTAGTGCAAGTGGGAGATTGAAAGTAGTATGCACACAAGCCAATCATAGTTGATATGATGTAGCATATACTTTGTAATCTTATTCGGTTATTAAAGGCATTTTACTTTATCTATATTGTGCTGTTATTTTAAATGTGATAAACCCATAGTTTTGAGCAATGCTTTTAGAATCATGATAGTGATCATGCTAATGAGATCTAAATTCTAGATACCTCACAAACTAAAATCGTTCCTAATCGTTAGATTACTAAAAGGGGATTAGTGAATCCAGATAGATTAGTACATACGTTGCTTGCTCTTAGGAAAGGATGATTGATCTCATAATCATTTGTGTGGAGACATTAAAGCAAGTATGTAGGTGCTTAATGGAAAATAAGTTCACTGAACGTGGCTCGCTAAGGAATACCTAATGGAGTTTTACTCGCCTGTAAATAGGAATTCCTCTAGTGATAGTAGTACAAGTGATCCTTGGACTTGAGATCATCAGAGTATCTTGTGTATGATGAGTTATACTTTGACATGTCCCTTAAGACCTTTAGGGTATATCAAAGGGTATGATTGGGTATAATGAGTTGTACATGGAGATAGGTGAATGATCAACAAAGAATCTACCACGTCTAGTAAAAGATGTGAATGTCCTATGTGATTCGATAAATGACAACTCAGTAGTCCTTGGCCAAGGCAGAATGAATTTAGAAAGGAGTTTCTAATTTGCATTAATTAGAGTTGTGCATTTGAGAAATCGAAATGCATATAATTAAATAAAATAAAGACTTGACAGTAATTCCATGTCTTATATTTAATTGGGACATTGTATGGTGGAAAGGATTTGAATTGTACGATAACTATCTACTGAAAGGTTCTTTTGTGATTAATGTTTGAAATCTATATTATCTGGAAAGTCGTTGATCGTTAAGGGGGCTTACCCTTATTGTAGAATAAATATTATTTATTTAAATGAATTAAATAGTTTAATTTATTTATTTAAATAAAATTAGAATTGTTCTAATTGATTTATTCACAACCGGTTTAATATGGAAAACCTAAAGGGTCACACCGCAAAAGAAAAATATTTATTTAAGAAGTAAATGGCATAATAGTAATAATAAGTTAAGTGTATTTAATTTAGTCTATGGAGATAGAAATAAATTAAATAGCTTAATATTTATTATTTAATATTTTGGAAATATTAAATATAAATTAATAAGAATGAGTCTTATTATTATTATTACTATTACTATTATTTAATTCCTAATAGGGATTGAGAATTAATTCATAGAAGTATTCTCTCATGAATTCCTAATTAGATTAGGAGTTTTAATTTAATTAAAGGAGTTTAATTAGAAATAAGAACCCTAATCCTAAATAGTTTAGGGGAGGGTTTTCCTACATCTATAAATAAGAGAAGTCTTATCATAGATTAGGATTACACACTCTTGATAAGAATTGTGGAGAGTACTTACAATTTCTATAGAGATAGAAACTAGGGTTTTGCCAATATCCATCTTCTTGAACAAGTATTATTCCTTGGTGGATCACCTCTAGAGGCCAAACACTTGGGTGGCTAACGTTAATCAAAGGAAGGAATTTAATCGGTGGAATTCAAGGAGAACGCGAAGGAATTGGAGTTGAACTTGTACCTGCGGAAGCTAGAATTCTACAAGGGTATAATTCTTATTCTCTATCTCTTTTCGTTTAATTAATAATTGTGTATAAAGAAAAGATCATGGTGATGGTTTGTATAAAATTTTAAAATCTGATTTTATCGCGCTTCCGCTTTATTTATGTAATTTGATTTCATGTTCGCGTTATACAAACCTAACATCTTCTTGAATACGTATTATTCCTTGGTGGATCACCTCTAGAGGCCAAACACTTGGGTAGCTAACGTTGATCAAAGGAAGGAATCTAATCGGTGGTTTCAAGGAGAACGCGAAGCATATGGAGTTGAACATGTACCTGAGGAAGCTTTGATCTACGAGGGTATGAATCTGATTCTCTATCTCTTTCGTTTAATTGATAATTGAGCACAAGAAAAGATCATGGTGATGATTTGTATAAAATTTTAAAATCCAATTTTTATCGCGCTTCCGCACTATTTATGTAATTTGATTGCATGTTCGCGCTATATACAAACCTAACAAAAAGAATTACAATCCTAGTTAAAATTACATACACAATATCCTAATTTTAATAAACTACTTTAACAACATTCCTAAATCTCTTCCTTCTCCAAATCTGCTGTTGATTTTTCATCCTTGAAATTCACCATGGGACCCATTAGGAATATAGCAATCTGCAGCACAGTGGAAGGATTAATAAGTCGCATGGTGGGACCCTTCGGAAAGAAAAGCTAAAATCATGTATGCCAAGCTCTGCACTTAACCCGCGCCAGCGCCCAACTGCCCAAGCATTGCTGCACTAGGATCAAGCGCAGCTGCGCTACCTCCAGTGCTGCTACACTTGATCCTAGTGTAGCTGCGCTCCACTTTCTGTTTATTTTCTTCTTCCTTCCTTGCTTATACGTCCAAGCTTCAAATATTTACGATTTTACCACTTAACTCCTTTTTTCCTACAATATAAAAATAATAATAAAAATACTATTAAATAACAAAAAATACTTAAAAACTCACAAATTATTAAGCCTAAAAGTACCCAAATAATAGGTATAAAACTCACTCATCAAATACCCTCAAACTTAAATATTTACTTGTCCCCAAGCAAAACAATAAATAAAAATGCTAATTAACAAACTACCTACAAGTCAAGCAATGAACCAATACGTATCCAATATATGGCCTCAAAGATTAACCACATTACTAAAACAGAACATCAAAACAATAACTGAAAGTAGTATGCACACAAGCCAATCATATTTGATATGATGTAGCATATACTTTGTAATCTTATTCATTTATTAATAAAAGAATTGATTTTCTTAAAAGGCATTTTATATTATCTACATAGTGCTGTTATATTAAATGTGATAAATCCATAGTTTTGAGCAATGCTTTTAGAATCATGATGGTGATCATGCTAATGAGATCTAAATTCTAGATAGCTCACAAACTAAAATCGTTCCTAATCGTTGGATTACTAAATAGGGGATTAGTGAATCCGGATAAATTAGTACATACATTGCATGCTCTTAAGAAGAGGATGATTGATCTCATAATCATTTGTGTGGAGACACTAAAGCAAGTATGTAGGTGCTTATTGGAGAATAAATTCACTGGACGTGGCTCGCTAAGGAACACCTAATGGAGTTTTACTCGCATGTCAATAGGAATTCCTTTAGTGATAGTAGTACAAGTGATCCTTGGACTTGAGATCATCATAGTATCTTGTGTATGATGAGTTATACTTTGACATGTCCCTTAAGACCTTTGGGGTATAACAAAGGGTATGATTCGGTATAATAAGTTGTACATGGAGATAGGTGAATGATCAACAAAGAATCTATCACGTCTAGTAAAAGATGTGAATGTCCTATGTGATTCGATAAATGACAACTCAATAGTCCTTGGCCAAGGCAGAATAAAATTAAAAAGAAGTTTCTAATTTGCATTATTTAGAGTTGTGCATTTGGGAATCGAAATGCATAAAATTAAATAAAATAAGACTTGACAGTAATTCCATGTCTTATATTTAATTGGGACATTGTATGGTGGAAGGATTGAATTGTACGATAACTATCTACTGAAAGGTTCTTTTGTGATTAATGTTGAAATCTATATTATCTGGAAAGTCGTTGATCGCTAAGGGGGCTTACCCTTATTGTAGAATAAATATTATTTATTTAAATAAATTAAATAGTTTAATTTATTTATTTAAATAAGATTAGAATTGTTCTAATTAATTTATTCACAACCGGTTTCATATGGAGAACCTAAAGGGTCACACCGCAAAAGAAAAATATTTATTTTAGAAGTAAATGGCATAATGGTAATAATAAGTTAAGTATATTTAATTTAATCTATGGAGATAGAATAAATTAAATAGCTTAATATTTATTATTTAATATTTTGAAAATATTAAATATAAATTAATAAGAGGAGTCTTATTATTATTATTATTATTACTATTACTATTATTTAATTCATAATATGGATTGTGAATTAATTAATAGAAGTACTCTCACATGGATTCCTAATTGGATTAGGAGCATAATTAATTAAAGGAGTTTAATTATAATAGAAACCCTGATCCTAAATAGTTTAGGGAAGGGTTATTCCTACATCTATAAATAAGAGGAGTCTTATCATAGATTAGGTTACACAGTTACACACTCTTGCATTAGATTGTGGAGAGTACTTATAATTTCTATAGAGATAGAAACTAGGGTTTTGCCAATACCTATTCTTCCTTGGTGGATCACCTCTAGAGGCCAAACACTTGGGTGGCTAACATTGATCAAAGGAAGGAATCTCATCGGTGGAATTTGAGGAGAACACGAAGGACTAGGAGTTGAACTTGTACCCAAGGAAGCTTTGATCTACGAGGGTATAATTCTTATTCTCTTTCTCTTTCGTTTAATTCATAATTGAACACAAGGATAGATCATGGTGATGGTTTGTATGAAAATTTTTAAAATCCGTTTTATCACGCTTCCGCCCTATTTATGTAATTTGATTACATGTATGCGTTATATACAAACCTAACAATAACATGTTTATAGTTTCAACTTATTCATCAACTTTACACATGCCCTTGACCATATTAAATGTGTGTGCATGAGTACCAACTATTTCAACCAATCATAACCCAAAATAATTCACATAATCAACCACTTAACAGAAAATTTCAATATCAACTCTACGAATTCGCTAAACACATCAAATTCAGATAATCCAGACAAATCACCCAAATCTAGGTTCCCCGGGATGTTTTAAACATTACGCACAAAAAAAAATTTCTTTAATTTTATTTCTTCTTTTCATGCCTTTCCTAATTCTAGTGAGATCATTGTATATGTATATTTTTCTCACCATTTACCAAACGAGTGCGTTTTACGCTCCATCTCGTTCTTAATCATGTGTTTATGAGCGAATGCGTCTTACGCTCCATCTCGACTCACCACATACTCCCATTTCCTTTTTTTTTTCTTTTTCAACAACCCCAGAATTCCCCCAAACATAAATGATTATCTAGATTTCACTTCCAATGATATGCCAACAAAATTGTATAAAGTCTCAATAAAAAGTTTCAAAAGCAATTAACCATGCAAATTTTTCTGAATTATAACTAGCTAAAATAGGTGATATATGCTTATTAAACCAATATGGATCTCAGGCAAGTTAAAACCAACTACTAAATCAAAACATCAACTTCACATTGTTTATCAATTCACTTTGAGTTAAACATAATCACCATTCTTATCATTGGCCATAACTAAACAACATTCAATTCATTGCTCAATTCATGCAAACTACATATAAATGCACATATAAAAAATTAAAGTGAACTACTAATTAAAATGCCCCCAAACTTACACCAAATAATGTCCTTATTGTTAAAAATAAAGAAAGTTAAATATAGAGAACTTTCCTTAAAAGAGGTCAGTTACTGCTCTCCACAACCGTCTCCTATTATCTGCTAAGATGCGATTAATGACTTGGAACAAAATTAGAACAAAAGTTAAATAAAATAGAGAAAAATTTACAATTAAATTTTTTTATGCTTTTTTTTAATAAAAATTTCTTTTTAAAAAAAAAATTTATTTATTTTTATTTTTTTTAAAAATTTTTATTATTATTATTAATTTAAATAAAAATGTGTTATGCAAAATCGGACTGTGAGGCTCCAGCAGTTACGCTAAATCTTGTACAAGAGCAATACATTTACTTACACTCTTGTCGGTCCAATTTCGTAAATGATAACAATAAACAGAACTGTAAGGCTCCAGCAGTTACACTAAATCTTGTACAAGAGCAATGCATTTACTTACAGTCTTGTCAGTCTATTTATCGCAGTCGAAAAACACGTGCAAAAATTAAAAATAAATAAATAAATAAAAGTTTAAATTAAGATCAACTTGATTGAAATCAATAATGAAAAAATCTTAGAAAATAATTCCCCAGCAACGGCGCCAAAAACTTGTTTGCCTAATTTATTACTAGCAAAATACATGCAAGTATACGCGATCGACTAGCAATATAGTGGCAAGAAGAGTATCGTTCCCACAGAGAATTATATCTAATATTTTTCAAATACCAATTTCATATTAACCCAATTTAATTTAAATAGATAGAAGTTTAATTCATAACAAATAAATTAAATATTTTCAAATATTAATTAACATCAATGAAAAATACAATTAAGAAAAAGTTAGAGAAGAAAAACTCTTGTGAAGACATCTTCCATCTCCAAGCCTCCTTCAATTCCTTGCCTCCATTGGTGTTAAAAGTGTTTTTGCACTAGATCTTCAAACCTGAAGTCTAGCCGCCGCGATAAAAAGATTAACTATTCTAGTAGCCCTTTAACATGTATTTATAGGCCTCCTAATTTTCGTAACCCTAAAAGAATTACAATCCTAGTTAAAATTACATACATAATATCCTAATTTTAATAAACTACTATAACAACATTCCTAAATCTCTTCCTTTTCCAAATCTGTTGTTGATTTTCTATCCTTGAAATTCACCATAGGACTCACTAGGAATATAGCAATCTGCAGCACAATGGAAGGATTAATAAGTCGCATGGTGGGACCCCCTAGGAAAGAGAAGCCAAAATCATGCCTGCCAAGCTCCGCACTTAACCTGCGTAATGCACTAGGGCCTAACTGCCCAAGCGCTGTTGCGCTAGGATCAAGCACAGTTGCGCTCCACTTTTTGTTTATTTTCTTCCTCCTTCCTTGCTTACACGCCCAAACTTCAAATATTTACGATTTTGCCACTTAACTCCTTTTTTCCTACAAAATAAAAATAATAATAAAATAAATAAAAATACTATTAAATAACAAAAAATACTTAAAAAATACTATTAAATAACAAAAAATACTTAAAAATTCATAAATTATTAAACGTAAAAGTACCCAAATAATAGGTATAAAATCCACTCATCAATTATGTACCCATTTGTTTTGATTAATTATGATTTGGAAGGATTTACATGGTTAATTGTGTCTGGAAGTTTTTGTTTACTCTATGAAACTTGATTGGACATCATTGGTAGTAAAGTTGAGGCAATGATTTAAGTTTGGGGGAAAATATTAAGAAAAAAAGAATATAATAATAATAAATTTATTTTCCTATGCAAAAATGGAGTATGTGGTGAGTTGAGATGGAGCATTAAAAATACACTCGCTCATAAACACATGCTTAAGAACAAGATGGAGCGTAAAACACACTTTATTCAACAATTGGTGAGAAGGAGCATAAAATGCACTCACTAGGGGGAAAGGAAAAAAACAGAAGAAAAATTATGAGCTTATAGTTTAAATATTCATAGAACCCTCAGCTTAAGTGTAACGAACAAGATTTTTATATTTGATCTTTAAATATTTATTGAATTAAATAAATATTTGTGTTGATTTATTTATTGAGTTAAATAAATATTTGATGAAATTATTGTAGATTAATTTAATTAAATGTGTTACATTAATTAAATTAATGTGAAATAATTTTATAGTGCAAAATGTGAATTTAATTGGGATAATTAAATTAAATGAGTTGTTTAATAGTTGTGATGTTATTCTAATTAATTAGAGATTTATTGATTTGTCATAATTAAATAAATGAGAATTTTAATTATGTGATAATTTGATTTAATGAGTAGTAGTGGCTTTTATTTAATTGAAATTAAATAAAATAATTTGATCAATTAAGGTGTGACAAATAAACTATATAATAAGTAAGTTAGTTAAAATAAAGTGGAAGGAGCCTTTTAAAGGCTAACCAAACATGGCCTTGAGAACATGGGATCAGTTAAGGCCATAATGCGCTTAACTGATACTCACGCATATCAGTTATCATGTATGTATTACATCAGATCTGTAATGTCCAGAAATTTTAAAATTGTATCGAATTTATTTTTATAAATGGATTCATTTTATATAATTTAATAAATTTAATAGGATCCATGTAAGCAGTATTATTCAAACTTATAAATTATCCTAACATTTAATTGCAAGAAAATTGGGAAAAAAAATTAATTTATTTTACTATTATCGGATCTAAATAATTCGCACGAAGAATTATTGTTAATATTATAAATGATTAATTTATTTAATTATTTAATTCAATTTAAATATTAGAAGAATAATGTTAATAATTTTAATAAACAAGTTGGCCTATTTTCTTTTGTTCCAATTGACCCAAATAATAGGGCTGAGCCCAATTCCCTTTCAATTTCCTATTGGGCCGCCTTTTGTATTAAGTCAGCCGACCCAACCCCATTGGGTTGGGCCCAATCTTCTGCCAGGTTAGACCCTTTTTGCAATCGGGTTAGATCCAGTAGTTGGGGCAACCGGTAAAATCCATGTGGGAGGGGTTCCAACCGGCAAAAGGAGAAATCAAATTGGGGGAGGATAATCGAGCAAAAGAAAAGGGGGAAAAACCCTAACACCTCAATCAATCAGCCGATCAATCAGTCGAAGCGAACGAGTACGCGACAGGGGAAAGGAAAGGAGCTGTCAACCATGCACCGACAGTAGCAAAAGGACCGGCGGATTGACCAACGATCGAGGTGGGTAATCGACGCAACCGAGCGCCATCGTTCGGACCAAAGGTTCGAAACAGTGGGCGATTGGACCGGTGGGGGTTCGAGACTCGAGGATTTGCCAGCGAAGTTCAGGCGACGTGATGGAATAGGTCGGCGACCACTCTTCTCCCTACCGTCGGTTAATAACTTGGATAGGTAGGGTATTGCCCAATATTTGGGGTAAAATTTTATCTATAAATTGAGCTTCAAACCCCTAAACCAAGCTGCCGAACCTTTGTTGTGAGTCCCAAATTAGGGTTTGAAATTAGACGAACAGAAATTTAAAGTGAGAAAGGGAGCAGGGGTGGCTGGTCGCGGGTTCATTTTCAGTTGGCGTGAATGGTCGATTTCGTCAATTATTTTGGACGAAGAAGAAGGACTGTCGTTCGCACGTCATTGAGGTATAGCCATAGGATTATTGAGCCACTGTGATGGCTCCTAGCTGGTTTTGTATGAATTTTTCCATACTTAATTCAATATTGCCTACTGTATGTATGGTATCAAGTGGAAAACTTCCTCTGTATTGGGTCAACTGTTTTCTGTATTGGATTAAGTGTTCTTCTGTGTTGGGATAATTTCCCTCTATACTGGATTTACTTATTGTTGGTAATATTTGTGTCTCCTTCTTTCCTCTTTCGGTGCTGGGATGTTATTGCCCCTAGAATTGAACTGTCAATGATGAACCTTAAAGGTTCTAGCAGTCAATTGTGTTGGCCATAAGATACAGTTCATTGTATTGTGTTGAGTTATCCTAACTTAGAAATCTGGAATGGTGATATTTACTGTATTGGAAAGTATATCCTCTGTGTTGGTTCATAGCACTGTGTTAGGTTTGTTTTTGGGTATAAACTATTTGATTGGTAATATGAATCAAGGGGCAAAACTCTGGGTTCTGGTATGGGTTAATGTTGGGCTAAACACAGTATGTCATATGGCCTGATGCCTGTTGTACTGGATAACAATATTGTGTTGGGCAAAATTCTTGGAGATAATTTACAGGAGCTTGATATATCACTAGGGACTGTGATACATCAACCATACTAATTGTGCTATCTTTGGCTCAAACTTTGGTTATTACATTGAAACTAATCCTGTACTTATAAATTGATTAGTTAACACACTAATAAATATAATTAATAAAGTAATTACTTATTTCAATAAATAAAAATATTTAATTTTTATTTAATTATTATTTAATTAATAATAATGAATAAAGTTAATAATAATTTAGTAATTATCCATGAATAATAAATAAAGTTAATAAATAGTTGATTATTGCTTAATTACTATTAAATAATAATCAAGTATGAATTTAACAATTTGATTATTTGTCAATAAGTGATAAATAAAGGTAACAAATATTCAAAGAAATAAATTAATTATTATTTATCAATAAATAATAAATAAAGGTTATAAATATTCAACTGTTATTCAATTAATATTGGATAATAATTAAGTATGAATAAGTTAACAAAATAATTATTTATTATTTAGCAATAAATAATAAATAAAGGTAATGAATATTTAATTATTATTAATAATAATAAAGTGTAAATAAAGACAATAAGTATTTGATAATTTATTTATTGTTTAACATTAAACAAAGGTAACAAATATCTAATTATTATCTACTTGATATTGATAATAAATTAGGTATAAATAAATTAATAAGGATAACAATTACTTAATCATTAATGAAATAATGATTAAGTACGAGTAATAAGTTAATTATTTATTCTTGGTCCTTAATAAATAATAATAAACACTTAAGGATTTCTTAATAATAATTAAGTATGTGTAGAATTTGTACATTGAGTATCTAATTAAGGTTGAATAAGGATATCAGTGTAATAATTATTCAATTACCATTAAGGTAAATAGTAACTAAGTAAATAAAAGATTTAGTAAGAGATCAACTACTATTTGGTTATTATCAAATCATGTTAAATTCATTAATTATCTTGTAACTGATAGATAAGGGATTTAACCCACATTTAGAAGGGTACTCATATGATAGGTAACCAGGACTAACTATTATTTATCTTAAATAATAGCTATAGGCCATTAAAATTTTGTTTAGCTGATGGCTAGGTAGTAATTAAATTCGGTGAATTGTTTATAATTACGCAATGCTAATGGATAAACCAACTCTACCAACTGATAGGTTATCCAAGGTCAAGTAATTAAAGCTAAGATTTAATTGTAGCTGAGCAAACAGGCAAGTTCCTAACCCTAAACTTCTTACATTGTTGCAAGTTCTTCTTACTCAAATTTTACATTGAGTAAGTTCTTTAACTGCATTTCTTCAATATATCGAATGCAAGTTTCTTTTTACTCAACTGTTACCTTGAGCAAGCTTTTAAACCTTATGCATTGTTTTAATTCGTGCAAAAAGGTATATATTGTTGCAAGTTATTCTTTAAGCTTGAATCTTATTTCCGAGCATGTTTTAAGTGGTCTAATTACTTTTAAAATTATTCCACATCTGTATATTTATTGACATTCACACTCGAGCATTTGAATTCGCATATTTAAATTCAGGAATTTATAAACCACTCATGGTTAAGTCTGAACCCTTGTTCGGTCAGACAATTATGTGAGAATTTATAAAAGCTATCCAAACCAATCAATGGTAAGGATTCTTAGACTGTATGAACACCCCTTTATGTATAGGGGAGTACCCCACGTACCGTATATAAGGCACAAACAGCAGAATTAAATGTTATGCATATACATAGGGTATGCGAGGCTGATCCCCTCAAGTACGTTATTCTGTAGCCAGTAACCAGAGGGTCAACCAACTATTGACTCCTCTGGAAGTTATCGTTCAAAGTTTATTTGACTATCAATTGTTCTAAAAGCATTTAATGTTCTTGCTTCTGATTATTCTATTGTTGAAATCCCTTTAATATCCCTTCATCATGATATATCTTTATTGTTGCACTTTAAACTTGTTGGGCAAACTCGTTGCTCATTCTTGCTATATCATGACTTCATTGCAGCTAAACCCGAGACGTCAGGGAAGAACAAAGGGAAAGAAAAGATGAAATGATAGACTTCTCGTAGCAGACTTTAGATTCATGTGTTAGTTAATTACTGTTAATGTAATTTAAACCCTGATAGCTATTTAGGGTATGGATTGTGTAAATGTTTAAGGTTAATCGTATTCTGGGACTAGTAACACCTTGTAATGAACAACGTATGTTTATTTTATTCCGCATTTTAGATACCATATGTTGTTATAGGTGGATGTTTATGTTGGATCGTGATGACCGGATCCGGGTATTTGGAGACCCGAATTTGGGGGCGTCACAAGATCTTTCATAAGGTTAAAACACATAGAGAAAAAGAGAGAAAACTTGAGAGAAATTGAGATTGAAGAAGGAGTTTGGAGAATTAGAGGGTTTTCTTTCATCTTCTAGATATCTAAACAACTTATCAAATGTAATTTCTTAAATTCAAGCTTTAATTTACGTTCTTGAGTTTTTTCCATGAAAGTTAAATTGAGTTCTCTATAAATTGATTTTAATGGCTAAATTGTTAAGAACTTGATGTTAGATGCTTGTTAGTATGTGTAATCTGTTTTATATGATTTGTGTGTGATTTAGAGTAATCAAATTCATGAGATTACGTTTGAATTAGAGTTTTGAAGTTTATAGAGAAATAATATTTGAATATGGCTTAAATGTATGAAAATTTATGTTTAAATTGCATATTAAATGATAAATTGATGATTGATTATGTTTATACATGTAGAAACGAAAAGAACGAAACTTAAACGGACTGATTTGGTGTTATAACGAATCTGTAATGTGTGATTTCATGAAATTCGACGAAACTTTGAAAAATAGCAAGAACATGAAAATTATGAGCTCAAATTCAGTTGTTTGAGTTGTTTAAGTTAATAAAATCATGCTCTAATTGTTGGGTTATGTTTTTGTAAAGTCTAAAATTGATGGATAGCCTTAGATTTGTTGTTTGAACAAAGCTTTGGCCAAATTTGGCTTTTTTTGTGTTTTTTGCGAAGTTTAGGAACTGATTCTGCATCGCGGCGCCGCAGCGCCGGTCCGAGGTTTTATGGGTTTGGGTCAGGCCAGCGTCGCAGCACCGGCTCAAGGCCAAATCCTAGTGTCGCAGCGCCAGACCGGGTCAGCCGGGTCGGGTCAGGTCGGGTCATAAACCTAGAAAATAAAAAAAATTCAGATTTTAAAATAAAATAATTTCACATATGTGATGCAACATGATAAGTATGTAAAAGAATAATAATAGTTTTAGAGTGTAGGTTTAAGTTATGTTTTCGGAAGTGATCAATCGTTTAATAAATGAAGTAATTAGTTGAGCTATGAATATTAATTGTTCAATATGACTTGAATGTATAGGTCACTCAAAGAGAAAATAGATAATATTAATTGTAGCAGATGTGTCAGGCAAGTATCTTATCCTTAACTTATTACTATTACGCAAGTTTTCTATTCCTGACTCGTTATCGTTATGCAAAGTTCTATAACTCTAATTTCATTGAGCAAGTTCATAAATCCCATTCTTATATTGAGCAAGTTTCTTACTCTTGTTTATTCAAGTTTATAATTCTGAATGAGACGTTCTAATTTCTTTGTAGTAACAGCTCGATTATTCAATGTTTATTCAGTTGTATTCATTGAGATTCAAACTTTGATTTAAATATTATTTATATTTCTGTATTGAAACCTTGAATGGCTAGCGAACCCTCTTTGATTCGACTAGTCCATAGTTGATGAGCGTTCTAAATTCTAGAACTACTGTTGAAGCTTATCCAAACCGAACTTCCTTCGGTGCAGACTCTTATGTCAAAACTGAGACGAACAACCCTATTATAGGGGATTATATTACGCGATAGCGTTGAGATGTTGTGCACATACATGGTACGAAGGGCTGATCCCCCTAAGTACGAGAAGTAAGGTCCAAATAGTCTTACGACTGCTAAAGGTTTAAAGTAAAAATACTTGATAATCTAGGATATAGTTCATGGTCTTGTGACCATCAGATATACTTTTGATTCTTGTTTTCTAATCTTGATTCAAAAGTTGAGCTTTCTATTGTTCAGTATCCATTGATTACTCGCATGTTATTATTACTATTATTGTTATACTTGTGGGCAATTGTTTGCTCACTTTTGCATAATAACATTACAACTAAGGTTGAAAGAGTTGACGAGCCCTCCACTAGTAAGGGAAAAGGCAAGGCGAACAAGTGATGAAGACTTGTTTAGATTAATTGAAAGATGTTTATGTATAAGATTTATGTTAATTATGTTATGTTTCTGAATTAATTTTTTGTTTAAGGTTAGATGACCTGGATTGATTTGTTTAAGATGTTGTAACCCTTTAATGGGAAGATTTCTATTTCAGTTATGCGTTTCATTTATTGCTTTATTTATGGGTAGTTAGATGTGAATGATTTAGACAGTGAACACCAAATTCTGTGGGAATGAAGTACCCAGATTTGGGGGTGTCACAGGTTAGTATCAAAGCTGTAGGTTATGAACCTTAGGTGGGGAAACCTTAGGGTAGTAGCCTTTTAGGAGATAGAAAACATAGTGGTGATAAACTCTTATCGAGTTCTAAGGAATGAATTAAGGAATTCATTAAAGATAATAAAAGACTTTATGTCCTATGTGCTTATGTGTTAACAACCTATGTGCCGCTAGTGGTATTAGGTATTAATTAAAACTTAAACTTTATTGTCAAGATGTCGGATATTGGAAGATTCAGTCAGCCTAGGGAGGTTGAGCCCCGAGTAGCTAGAGAGGAGGAACCCCGTGGCAGTTGATATAGAGAGAGCTATCTCCATTGATCACTGTTATAGGTCAGGAGCATGAGCCTGAATCTAATCCAGAGGAGGACTATGAGGAGGTAGAGGTAGAGGTTGAGGAGGATGATGAAGATCCTGAGGAGGTACCCCTTACCTCTATCGACGTCGAGATGTATGATGCACTGTATTACCGTACCGTAGAGTTACAGAGTAGAATCAGAGATTTGAAGAGGCTGGAAAATATACGCCAGACTGCTATAGAACAGAAGGATGAGAAGATTGAGGATCTTGATGTACGTCTTGGAGACGTGGAATGGAAGCTAGTTCAGGCAGAGAGTCAAAAGGAAGAGTTGTTGGCTGAGAATGAGAAGATGAAGGTTAAAATTGAGAAATTGAAGAATGACCTGAGTGAAGAGTTAGCGGAACGTGCTAGAGCAGAGGACGCCTGGATGAAGGCCTCTCGACGTGCTGAAATTTCTGAAGATGGTGAGCGGGCAAAGAAGGCTAAGATTAAGGAGACGGACTACACATTTCAGACAGCAATTGACAAATCCCAGGATCGAGTTCTCTACTATCCAGTTCAGTTCGAGGACTTGCCATGGTACATATTGGATCGCAGGATGATGTTCCGTATCATGGAGGAAGAATGCAGAAAGGCGGTTCGACGCCTTAGTAGGCCGCGATAGGAAGAGTATTGAAATATGTGAATATTTATGGTAGTTAGTAATGTAAATTCTAGAGTGGTTATAAACAATAGAATATGATTATTTAATCTTGAAGATTCTTTGATCTCGGGATAGTTGATGTAAATAGCAGTGATGCTATCTTTCTATGTTTAAAACTTTTGAATAAATGAAAGATCAAAGTTTGTTTGAAGATATTATGTGTTAAGTGTTAAACTTGAATTATTTAAGTTGAGTATTAAACACTTAAGAAATTGAGTAATGGTCTAATAAGCGTATACTCTTAAACAGAAAATGTCGTCGAGACGCCAACCACGTCAACAAGTTCAGGAAAGCTCTACAAATAATAACAACAACGATTCCAATGCTAATCCTGTACAGCAATTGGTAAACCTTTTAGCTGGAGCATTTGCGAATCAGCTGCAAGCTCCACAAGTTACGTCATTTAAGGATTTCAAAGCGGTAGGACCGCTAGAGTTTAGGGGTTCCATCAACCCAATCGAAGCCTAGACTTGGGTGATGGAAATGGAGAAGGTGTTAGACGTTGCTAGGGTTAGTAATGACCAAAATGTTAGGTTTGTATATAGCGCGAACATGCAATCAAATTACATAAATAGTGCGGAAGCGCAATAAAACGGATTTTAAAATTTTTCATACAAACCATCACCATGATCATCCTTGTGATTAATTATCAATTAAACGAAAGAGATAGAGATATATAATTATACCCTTGTAGAACCATGCTTCCACAGGTACGAGTTCACCTCCAAATTCTTCGCGTTCTCCTTAAATTCCACCGATTAAATTCCTTCCTTTGATCAACGTTAGCCACCCAAGTGTTTGGCTTCTAGAGGTGATCTACTAAGGAATAATAGTTGTTCAAGAAGATGGGTGTTGGCAAAACCCTAGTTTCTATCTCTATAGAAATTGCAAGTACTCTCTCTCCAATTTTTATGGAAGAGTGTGTAAACTGTCTAACCCCAAATCATGATAAGACTCCTCTTATTTATAGATATAGGAAACCCTCCTAAACTATTTAGGATTAGGGTTTATATTCTAATTAAACTCCTTTAATTAATTATACTCCTAATCCAATTAGGAATGCATGAGAGAGTACTTCTATTAATTAATTCTCAATCCCTATTAGGAATTAAATAATAGTAATGGTAATAATAATAATAAGACTCCTCTTATTAATTTATATTTAATATTTTCAAAATATTAAATAATAAATATTAAGCTATTTAATTTATTCTATCTCCATAGATTAAATTAAATACTCTTAACTTATTATTACGATTATGTCATTTACTTCTTAAACAAATATTTTTCTTTTGCGGTGTGACCCTTTAGGTTCTCCATATTAAACCGTTTGTGAATAAATCAATTAGAACAATTCTAATTTTATTTAAATAAATAAATTAAACTATTTAATTCATGTAAATAAATAATATTTATTCTACAATAAGGGTAAGCCCCCTTAGCGATCAACGACTTTCCAGATAATATAGATTTCAACATTAATCATAACAGAACCTTTTAGTGAATAGTTACCGTACAATTCAATCCTTCTACCATACACTGTTCCAATTAAATATAAGACATGGAATTACTGTCAAGCCTTATTTTATTTAATTATATGTATTTCGATTCTCAAATGCACAACTCTGATTAATGCAAAGTAGAAACTCCTTTTTAATTTTATTCTGCTTTGGCCAAAGACTTCTGAGTCGTCATTTATCGAATCACATAAGACATTCTCTCCTTTTACTAGAAGTGGTAGATTCTTTGTTGATCATTCACCTATCTCCATGTATAACTTATTATACCCAATCATACCCTTTGATATACCCTAAGGGTCTTAAGGGACATGTCAAAGTATAACTCATCACACACAAGATATTATAATGATCTCAAGTCCAAGTATCACTTGTACTACTATCACTAGAGGAATTCCTATTGACAGGCGAGTAAAACTCCATTAGGTATTCCTTAGCAAGCCACGTTCAATGAACTTATTCTCTAATAAACACCAACATACTTGCTTTAGTGTCTCCACACAAATGATTATGAGATCAATCATCCTCTTCATAAGAGCAAGCAACGTATGTACTTGTAACGACCGGGAATTCTGAAATTTCCTTGTAATTCGAATTTTTGAATATTAATGAATATTTTATATTTTATTAATATTATATTTGTGTTACGTGTTTAAAGGTTGTGTGACAATCTAGATCATGTGAATGTATGAATTTTATGTGTTATAGTTTTATTTAAGTGAATAATTGATTTCGCGTAGCGTCGCTAAATCACTATTCACGGGGCACGTTTCCTGTGGCACTATTCACGCCATAAAATTTTTGTGTCGTTTTCGACTTTCATAAATTTCATAAATACGTGTATGCGTACGAATAATTTTTTCAAGTGTCAGAAATTTTGTTTGAGCTGATACGTGATTTTATCCGTATCCGAAATGCATTAAATGGGTGTTCCGAATGTTTGGACAAATCCCATAATAATTATTTTTACCCATCCCAATATTTATGATAATACCCATTTTAATTTTGGGTTGAGTTATTTACCAGTTTTGGTACAAAAGTGGGAGTTTTCGGATATATTTTTGGTATTTTCGGGTATTTAATTTGGCTTATTGCTCCAAGTGGGAACCACCAAAGCACTTTCAACCAATCAAATGAGAGCTTGGGGAGAGCATTGCCGGCGCCACCTTGAGTTCCAAACCCATTTTCTCCCTAAATTCATCCACTTCTCCAACAATCATTCATTCAACTCTCAATCTATTCCATTCCATTCCAAGTTGCTCAGCTGATAGAGATAAAGAGGGAGAGAGAGCTCGCCAGAAGAAGAAGGGAGAGAAAGAAGTCGCCGGAGTTCGCCGGAAAAAGGAAGAAACTCGCCGGAAAAGAAAGGAGGAAGAAGAAGAAGGCTCGGGTGGAGGAACCAAGCAAGGAAGAACCCCCAAAACAAAGCCTAGCCGAGCTTCTTAACATCTAGGAAGGATTTACAGAGGTAAACAATCAATCAAATCCTTTTCATTCGATTTCTTGTTAAGCTTTTCAAGTTTTCTTAGTTTTAAGCTCTTAAGCTTGTGGGTCAGATTTTTGGCGATTCTTGGTGTTTTTGTTTGTTGTGATTGTTTGTAAATGTTGTTAAGAGAGTATGTAAGCCATTAATAACATCAAAGTGGAACAAAAACGCAAGAAATCCTTACCTTGGCTTAATGGAGCAAGAACAATGGACTTTAGACATGAACTTGGACATTTAGACTTTTTAGAGGACTGTAAAGCTATGATTCCGTGTTTGTTAATTTTGTTTGTTATTATGGTATTGTAGTTCCATGGGTTACGAAGCTAACCCAGTTGGAATGGAGTAAAAAGGAGTTAAAAGGAGTTCGTAGTAATGATTTTTGTAAAACATGTCAAGAACTTGAAGAACAGAGTATGAACTTTACACTTTGGCTTAGGATTTGACCATGTTAATGTAAATGGGTAGCTCTGCATTTTTGATATGTTGTAGCCCTATGAGTTAGGAGTCCATAGAGTCCGAAATGGACCAATTTGCTTGAGTATTGAAGGAGTTATGGAGATTGGAATGGCTGAAGGTCGGAGTCGCGAATTGGGAAGAAACCCAGAATTCGGCTACTAGAGAGTCGCGCCGCATCGCCACTCATAAGCCTTGCAGCTCACGCTGCAGCGAGGGGCAAGTGGGGAAAGACCGGGGCTCACGCCGCAACGTGAGGCCCAAGCCTTAAGGCTCACGCCGCAGCGTGAGGCCCTGTCATTGAGAAAACACGGGACTCACGCCGCAGCGTGAGGCCCAGTGCTTGAGCTTGGCGCTGTAGCGCCAGCTCCGTGTCCGGTCCAGGTCGGGCAGTCAGGTCGGGTCAAGTCGAGTCGAACCTAATGAATCCTTTTCAAACGGGTCCAACACTTATATCTTTCCTTGTATTAAATGATTAGACAGGTTAACTAAGCATATTTTGTTAAGCCCTAAATGCTTAATTATTTATTAAATGTCAACCAAATTAGTATTGTCTTAAGGCAGAAATTATATAATCTAATTGCAATTTAGGCTTAGTTTCCAGGGGGGCAGCCGCTCACTCACCGGGGAGCGAGACCCCCGACTGGGTAGTCGTAGTGGCAATCAATGTGTTTTAATGATGCAGCGTCCGTTTTGAACCATTATTTGGTATGTGACTAATTGTTATATAAATATGTACTTAATTGTGTAGGATATTAAGGAGCGTGTGTTATAATATTGTAGCAGCGCATCAGGCAAGTTTCCTAACGCTTGTCTAACCCTTGTGTTGGACAAGTTTCCCTAACCTTACTCGATTTATACTTGAGCAGGTTCATATTTTATACAGGTGTTGTATATTGTTGCAAGTTTCATAACTCAAATGGAGTTATTACTTTTAAATCATATTAGTGGATTAATTACTCTCAATTATTCCACCTCAAAGATAACTATTGATATTCGCAGTTATGCATTTGAATTCATTATCTGTTGTTAGATTGTGAAATGTTTAAGTTCTTCATTCATGAACTGTCTAAGGAAATAGTCTACGCCATTTGTTTCGGCTAGACATGTACAGGTTATTATTTTAAAAGCTATCCAAACCAGTAGTTGGTACGGATTCTTGGACTGAGAGAGCAACCCTTATTAGGGGATTATAATGTGTCGGTTATTCGATGCAATCAGAGTTAAATGTTATGCATATACATGGTGTACGAGAGGCTGATCCCCTCGAGTACAACTGACGGGGCCAGGTTTTAAAAGAGTTAGTTAAATGATTGACTCTTTGGCCAAAAGTTAATGGTTGGTTGGACCACTCAGCAGTAAATAATCATTATTCATTATTTCATTTGGACTTTGATTATGTCATTTCAGCTATTTCATCAATGTTCATAAATTGTTGATCCATGCAGCAATTATTCTTATTCATCCATGATATATCTTCTTCTTGCTTTTAAACTTGCTGAGCAAAGTAGTTGCTCACCCTTGCTATATCATGAACCTATTGCAGTTAAGCCGGAGAGTTCCAAAGCGGGCAAAGGCAAAGGAAAGCTTAGGGAATAGTTATATGTACTATCCCTTTATGTAATCGTAGAATAGTTTTGTATTATTAATGTATTCTGCGATGTATTTATTTAAGGTTGTAGACCTTGGGACCATAGTAAACCTTTTGTAATGAACAACATATGTTTATTTATTCCGCATTAGTTAATTTATGTTGTTTAAAGGTGTATGATTGTATTTTATCGTGAGCACCAAATTCGAGGTATGGGTACCTGAATTTGGGGGTGTCACAGTACTAATCTATCCGGATTTACTAATCCCCTTTTTAGTAATCCAACGATTAGGAATGATTTTAGTTTGTGAGCTATCTAGAATTTAGATCTCATTAGCATGATCCCCATCATGATTCTAAAAGCATTGCTCAAAACTATGGGTTTATCACATTTAATATATCAGCACTATGTAGATAATGTAAAATGCCTTTAATAACCGAATAATATTACAAAGTATATGCTACATCATATCAAATATGATTGGCTTGTGTGCATACTACTTTCAATCTCCCACTTGCACTAAAGCCAATCGTCATGGTATCTAATACCCTTCTTCTCTAAGTGACGATCATCCTGCTGTTTGGATAAAGCTTCAGTAAATGGATATGCAATGTTGTTCTCCAGAGTCCACTATCTCTATAGTGACTTTTCCTCTTTCGATGATTCCACTAATCAAATGAAAGTGCCGCAACACTTGTTTGAATCTAAGATGAGACTTAGGAACTATTCCTAGTTCTGTAATGAACTTTTCATCCAAACAATCAACTTGCAGCTTCATTTACAGCTATATACTTTGTCTTTGTCACGAAACCAACAACTCTTTGCTGTTTGGAACCTTTCCAATTCACTGCACCACCATTCAAGGTAACAATTTACCCTAAAGTGGATTTGTTATCATCTTGGTCAGTCTGAAAAACTTGAGTCTGTTTAGCCCTCTAGTTTTAATTCAAACCTACCATGAATCATGATCACATCTTCAATACCGATTAAGTACTTAAAGATGTTCATCACTGTCTTACAGTGATCTTCTCCAGAATCTGACTGATCAACATTATACCTTGTATATTCATTGCATTCATGATAGTAACTCATGCGATCTCTTTTTCAATTTGGCGACAATTTTAGAGAGATACACTCTATGGCTCATCATCATGAGACCTCTTTTGGAGTTTGCCATCCTAACGCCTTTAGCATCAAATGAATATACGCTCCTTGGGTCAAGCCGAACATCCTTTTAAATATATCTATATAGATTTATATCCCCAATTTATAGGATGATCCTCCCAAGTCATTCATGGAGGAATGTTTAGACAATTTTATCTTTACTGATTGTAGCATTGGTGTGTTATTCCTTATTAGTAGTATATCAACTGTGACACCCCCCAAATCCAGGTACTTAATTCCTACTGATTTGGTGTTCACTAACTCATACATTTAAAACTAACTACCCATAATAAGAACAATTAAATAAACTTAATGAAACATCTTCCCAAAATTGGGTTACATCACCAAACTCTTAAACAATCAAATCCCAGGTTATCTTAACCTTAATACATCAATGCGGAATAAAACTTAATTTGAAACAAGTCTTGTTACATAAGACATCAACTAGACAACAAATCTTACGCTACTTCTGCAACTTGCCCTTTCCTTTACTCGTGGACGGCTCGTCCTGCTTTTCTGGCTTAGCTGAAATGTTTAGTGCAAGAGTGAGCAAACAATTGCCCACAAGTATGAAAATAACAATAATCAAATAAAATAGAGTTCAACTGAGGTATAATAATTTTCTGAATTCAATCAATAAGGAATCAACGTCTAAAAGCTCGTTAGAATGCTCGATTCAAGGAAAATAGATTTCAAGATTTAGAAATTATATCTGAGGGTCACAAGACCTCGAACTATGTCCTAGGTTAACTGGTATCTCTACTGTAACCTTTAACAGTCTTAAAGACTATGGACCTTCCATCTCATACTTAGGGGGATCAGCCCTTTGTACAATGTATTGTGCACAAACATTTTAACGCTGTCGCGTAATTAATCCCCTATATTAGGGTTGTTCATCTCAGTCTAATAGCAAAATCCGTACCAAAAACCACAACACTTGGCGCAGTGGTGCAAGCCGCCCTGGGAACGAACCGTAAACCCGGACGACTCAGGATCGACTCCCACTAGCAACATTTGAAGTGGTCACGGATCGCATTATTCAGGGTGACGCCATGTATTAGGCGGAGCCTATGCGCAAAGCCTGGTCCGGGGTGGGGGATTAGTCCGACCCGCGGGTTGGGAAACCCACATTATGAAAAAAAAACAAAAAAAAAATCCGTACCAAAAGGAACTTGGTTTGGAAAGATTTTAAAATGTTCTAAGTCTTTAGAACTCTCATCAACTAAGGACTAGCTGAATCAATAAGGTTTGCTAGTCTGATTCATCAATAAAAATTTGTACAACAGGAACTATGTTCAAAATCTAATTAACTATCAATGATCGAATAACAATTGACTAGAATAAAGTTTAAACATTTATCATGGTATCAACCTCGCTTGAATAACAATAAGCTAAGGTTAGTAACTTGCTCAATGAAAGTAAACTTGCTTTAAATAAAATAACAAGTTTAAGAGAAGAACAACTTGCCTTGCGCGTTAGCTAAACAATTATAAATCACGCTCTTCGTATATCCTACACAGATCATTATGATCACAATATCAATTAGATCATTACATCTAGGACTAACAGCTTTACTATCCAATTATGATCTGAACTTTTTAGCTAACCACAAAACTCAAATCAGACATTTATACCATCACATAACATAGATTATAACGTATGTTTAACATCTCAAATCCTTGCGGGTATAGAATTACAAATTTTATGACCTATAACTTATAATCATCATATAAATAGCTACGTTATGCTATTAAGTCTTATATTATGCTTTATGATTCTTCACATACATTAGAATAGGTTAACATATCATTACCCAAGCTATGCATGTGAAAATAAAATTCAGGTTCTGTCCTGGAACCGGCGTGGACGCGCCACATTTACTCTTGGAACCAGGGCGGCCGTGCTGCACACTTACAGGGACTGATCTGCAGACGGCACGGCCGCGCCTCTTTTGCACCGGAAACCAACTCGGCCGCGCTGCGATGCAGACTCAGTTGCTGCAGCGTGAACAGGCTCTGTTTCTTCCCAAACTTCATATTAACGACACTTAGAGACTTAATCAACAATCCCAGACGTTACCAACTTTATTAAAACTCAAACCCAACATGTATTCAACAATTTTAACGACACAATTCGTATAAACAATCACATTCAAAGCCAAAAATCAAAGTTCTTGCTAATTTGTCCATGTTGAACACACTTAGCATAATCAAGCACTACAACTTCGATATTCAACCATTTTACTCCATTCAAATCACATTGTTTTCGTTTCTCAGTGAGTTACAATAATAAACCACTAATTTACAGATTAACATATCAATTAAACTTAAATTTTTTATACATATAAGCCATATATGAAAATACAACACTGTAAACCAAAAAAAAACTAAATTCTTAAAGCATACTTTCATGGATAAATATCTTCTAATTGGTTTACACTCATCATATAATCATCTAATACATGCTTACTAACAACTATTAACAAGTAATTCATGTATTTAGCATAAAAATTTATATACAGGAAAATAGAAATCATATACAGAGAAGTATAGTGAAGAACTTTTAGAAAAGGATTATACCTTCTATTGCTTTGATTAATCTCCTTGGGTTTTAGAATTTCTACCTTCAATTTCCACACTCTTCTTCTCAATTCTCTCTTTTCTCTCAACTCTCAAATTCACAGAGTTCTCTCTCAACTCTTTCTTTTCTTTCTCTTCTGTGTTTCTTTTAGGCTTGGTAAAAATACGTAAAGAATAAAAATAAAACTGATGGAGTTTTAAAATAAAACTGATGGTTTTAAAAACAAATAATAACTTATAATTAAAATCCATCAGTTACATATAATTCAAAAGCCTCTAAGGCTTGTTTGGCAAAACAGAATTTAAATAACTCATTATTTCCAACCAAAAGTCATAAGGCCTTGTTTGGGTAAAACTAAATAAAACACTTTCTCATTTATTTTAATAAACCATTATAACATATAGTTTTAATTGTCACACTTCTAATTTAATTGAACTTATTATTAAATAAATTCAATTAAACCTTACTAACTTAAATAATAATTTTATTTAACCAATAACAATATCACCAAATAAATTATATTATTCAAATAAATCATTTATTCAAATAAATCTTTTCATCATCTTATTTAATTATTAAATTAAATTAGAATAACACATCAAATCATATTCAAATAACAATTAACACAATTAAACTCAACATGAACTATTCACTATAGCTTTATAAATTATTTATTTAACTCAATAAATCAATTAATAAAAATATTTAGATAACTCAATAAATATTTTTATTAAATCACAAAAATTGCATTCGCTACATCTTTCCCTCCTTAAAAGGATTCTGTCCCCAGAATCACAACGCAATAAATTCGTCCGTTACATTCTCCCCTCTTTACAAGGATTCTGTCCCCAGAATCGCAATACAAAAAATTAAACAAATAATTGAGGGTATTCCACGTAGCTTCTTCAGCACTGTGGTTCCTCCAAATTACCTTAACAGAAGGTATCACTTTATTTCTAAGGACTTGCTCCTTCCTGTCCACTATCTGTACAGGAACCTCTTTATAGGACAAATCTTTCTCAAACTGTGTAGGTTCATATTCTATTACATGTTTATAATCAGACTTATACGGTCGTAGCACCGATATGTGAAAAACATTATGAATGTGGTATAACTCGGGAGGTAAAGCTACCTCATAAGCCACCTCGCCTACTCGTTTCAGCACCTCGAAGGGTCCAATAAATCGTGGACTGAGTTTACCCTTTTTACCAAATCTGATTTTTCCCTTCCAGGGAGATACTTTGAGGAACACAAAACTCCCAACTTCAAATTCACGATTTTAACGATGCTGATCCGCATATTTCTTTTGCCTATCTTGAGCAGCTAACAATCTGGCTCTTATCACCTTGACAATTTCAGCGGTTTGTTGTACAAGCTCGGGTCCCAACAGACGACGTTCACCAACCTCGTCCCAACACAACGGAGTTCTGCACTTCCTCCCATACAACGCTTCATATGGCGGCATCCCAATACTCGCGTGATGACTGTTGTTATAGGAAAATTCGACCAGAGGTAAATGATCATCCCAGTTGCCTTTAAAATCCATAACGCATGCCCGAAGCATATCCTCCAACGTTTGAATTGTTCTTTCGCTCTGGCCATCGGTTTGAGGATGGTAGGTTGTACTCATTCTCAATTGCGTCCCCAAACACGCTTGCAGACTCCTCCAGAATTTTGATGTGAAACGTGGATCTCTGTCCGACACAATTGATACTGGGACTCCGTGCCTTGGGATAATCTCCTTGACATATAATTTCGTCAGCTGCTCCAAAGTAAATCTGATTTTGATCGGCAAGAAAAGCGCTGATTTCGTCAATCGGTCCACTATAACCCATATCGCGTCATAACCCTTCTGAGTAGTTGGAAGCCCTACTACGAAGTCCATCGTGATATGCTCCTACTTCCATTCTGGTATCTCCAAGGGGTGTAACAAACCACTTGGTCGTTGAT
Organism: Aralia elata; assembly: GCA_034770075.1. Classification (NCBI taxonomy): domain Eukaryota; kingdom Viridiplantae; phylum Streptophyta; class Magnoliopsida; order Apiales; family Araliaceae; genus Aralia; species Aralia elata. The sequence goes on from JAVJAP010000144.1 coordinate 65,090, forward strand.
GTTCTGCTTTAACTCTCTGACAAGTGAGACACGTCGCAACACACTCAGCAACCTCTCTTTTCATGTTTGGCTACCAAAAATGTTATCGAAGATCCTGGTACATTTTTGTACTTCCCGGGTGTATTGAAAATCTTGAACTATGAGCTTCGTTCAAAATCTCCTCTCTGATTGCCAATACTGACGGTACCCAGATTCTGCCTTCAAATCTCAGCAACCCTTCGGTATCGATTTTATATTTAAGCTCTTCACCTTCAAGCACTCTTTTGCGTATATTAATACACTCCTCATCCTTGAGTTGCGCTTCCTTGACTTTGTCCACCAGAGTTGGTTGAGTTTCCATCTGAAACAATTTTTCATTAGGCTCGGCCAGACCCTCCACCTCTATCTCCAATTTATCCATGTCCGCTACGAGCTTCTCTTGAGTAGTTAACAAAAATAGTTTCTCCCGACCTTTTCTACTCAAAGCGTCGGCAACCACATTGGCCTTTCCCGGATGGTATAGAATTTCACAATCATAATCTTTGATCAATTCTATCCATCTTCTCTTACGCATATTCAAATCTTTCTGTGTGAAAATATACTTCAGACTTTTATGGTCTATATATATTTCGCACTTCTCCCCATAGAGATAGTGCCTCCAGATTTTCAAAGCGAACACCACGGCTGCTAACTCCAAATCATGGGTCGGATACCCTTTTTCATAGTCCTTTAGTTGGCGTGATGCATATGCAATAACCTTACCATTCTGCATCAACACACAACCAAGTCCTTTATGCGATGCGTAACTATACACCACAAAATTTCCTGTATCATCTGGCAAAGATAACACAGGTGCCGAACTTAGTCTCTTCTTTAGTTCTTGGAAACTCTCTTCACACTTCTCCGTCCAAACAAACTTCACTGATTTTCTTGTTAAATTCGTTAACGGAGTGGCGATCCTGGAAAAATCTTGAATAAAACGTCTGTAGTATCCTGCTAAACTTAGGAAACTCCTCACTTCCGACGGTGTTTTTGGCTGATCCCAGTTCATTACAGCTTCCACTTTCGCTAGATCCACTGATATCCCGTCTTTATCAATAACATGCCCAAGGAATTGAACACGCTTCAACCAAAATTCGCACTTCAAAAATTTTGCATACAATTTCTCTTTCCTTAACGCCTCCAATGTCACCCTCAAATGCTCCACGTGTTCTTCCTGAGTTTTGGAGTAAAGCAAAATGTCATCTATGAATACCACTACAAATTTTTCCAGAAATGGTTTGAACACTCTATTCATTAAGTCCATGAATGCTGCAGGCACATTCGTTAACCCAAATGATATAACCAAAAACTCATAGTAACCATATCTAGTTCGAAATGCCGTCTTTGGTATGTCTTCTCTTCTCACCTTTAACTGATGGTACCCACTTCGCAGATCTATCTTTGAAAAATATCTCGCTCCCTTCAGCTGGTCAAACAGGTCATCGATCCTTGGCAACGGATACTTGTTTTTAATCGTGACCTTGTTCAACTCTCTATAATCAATGCAAAGACGCATTGATCCGTCCTTCTTCTTGACGAATAATATCGACGCTCCCCACGGCGAAACGCTCGGTTGAATATACTTTTTATCCAGCAACTCTTGCAATTGCACCATCAACTCCTTCATTTCTACCGGAGCCATTCTATATGGGGCTTTTGATATAGGGGTTGTACCCGGTGCTAAATTAATTACAAACTCAATTTCCCTATCTGACGGTAATCCTGGCAAATCATCAGGAAATACATCCGCAAAATCCCTGACAATCGGTATCTCCTCCAACTTTACACTCACCTTTCGGGTGTTGACTATGTAGGCTAGATATCCTATACATCCTTGTCTCAACATCTTTCTGGCCTGCATCATCGTCAGACAACTCGTTTATCTAGGCGACTTGCTGCCATAAAACACTACCTTTGACGGAGTCATAAGGTTCACACACTTCTTTTGACAGTCAATGACGGCCCCATGTTTGAACAACCAATCCATTCCCAGAATGACATCAAACTCCCCAAGACGAATTGGGATCAAGTCTACTGTCATCACATGACCTTTAATATCTACCTGACAGTTATTGTGGACAAACCTAACAGGAATCACTTCCCTATTTGCAATTTCTATATTCATGGGGTAATCTAATTCTTCCTGAGGTAACTCTAATTTCTAAGCAAAATCATCGGATATAAATGAGCAAGTAGCACCCGAGTCAAACAATACATAAGCATTAACATTATTGACTGGAATGCTACCTGACACTACATCCTTTGACTGCACAGCATCCTGCACCGTCATGTTAAATGTTCGAGCGGTAGGTCGATTGGGCTGTGCCGGTCCTGTGATAGTCAGATTGCCTCCACCGCTGTTTCCTTTTTCCTGCACTGGCTCCACCTGTAGTAGCTTTCTTAGGGCAGTCTCGGGCAAAGTGATCCTTCAACCCGCAGATGAAACATGCACCCTTCTTCGGACTAGGGCAATTCGGTGCGATATGACCCTCCTGTCCGCAGTTGAAACATACCCTCTTACCCTTCAAACATAACCCCACATGACTCTTTCTGCAGTTACTGCACACCTCCACCTTTTTTTCTGATTACTCTGCTAACTTCCCGCAGAGTTACTATCACTCCATTTCCTCTTCTGACCGCTGCCCCCATGGCTACCACTTATCTTGTTTTCACTTTCATTCTTCTTCTTCCTCTGCTCCTGATTATATTTGGACAGAGCATCACTGCCTCCTTCAGCGATAATTGCCTTTTCCAAAACTGCCGCAAATGAATTTAGTTGGAACATCGAAACTCGGCTATACAGCCAGAGCTTCAATCCCTGCTCAAACCTTCTAACCTTTCGCTCATCCGTGTTGACTTGGTATGGCGCAAACCTCGCCAACTCGTTGAATTTTGCAGCATATTCAGGCACCGTCATTGTACCTTGCTTCAATTCCAGAAATTGCACCTCCATTTGATTTTGTGCGCTTGCCGGAAAGTAGGTCTCAAAAAATATCTCCTTAAATCGTTTCCACGGTATTACCCCTTGGCCAACTCGAGTCTTATTTGCTTGCCACCAGTAGCTTGCTTCTGACTTGAGGATAAACGTTGCAAATGCAGTCTTCTGGTCCTCGTTGACCCTAGCGACATCAAACACTTTCTCCATCTCCATGACCCAGGTTTGTGCCTCGATCGGATTCATAGACCCTTGAAATTCTGGGGGTCCAACAGCCTTGAAATCTTTAAAAGTTGTGGCCTGGGCTTGGGGTTGATTCGCAAATGCTCTCGTTAGCAGGTTTACCAGCTGCTGCATTGGGTTAGTGTTGACTTCTTCATTGTTATTGGTGGATCCTTCAGGGTCTGTTGTCGGGTTTGTCTTCTTGGCGGCATTTTACTGTTAAGAATTCGCGCTATTAAATTATTACTCAATTACTTAAACATTTAAGTCTTAACTTAAACATTTATAAACAACACTTAACACATAGCACATCTGATAAACTTTCGCATTTTATTCATTTACTGCTTCAAAACATAATAAAAATAGCATCGTAGTTATTTACATCAAATCATCTATCCTGAAATCATATGATTCCAGGACTACATCATTATTCTATCCCATTATATAAAACTGGGATTTACAACTCATTAACTTCATAATTTTCATACTAGCATATCTAATCATTATCTATGATGACATCCCACGGCGCACAGCTTCCTTACGTTCCTGCTCCATAATACGAGTCACCATCCTTCGATCCACCATAGCTGGATGACGATGAACTCGATCCTGAGCTCTATCTACTGTGGTGTGAAAAATATACTCCATCTCATCAATCTTGGCCTTCTTTGCCCGCACCTCACATTCAACACGATCTGCGCGGTTAGCCTCCCTCAACTAAGCAGTTTCAGCTCTCGCCCGCTTAGCTGACTCCTCTTTCAACTCATCTCGTACAATTTCATTCCTGGCTATCAACTATCCTCATCGATACTCAGACTGTGCTAGCCTCTGCTCAACCTCTGCAAGACGTGATGAAAGGTCTTAGATCTCAGCATCCTTCTGCTTTAGAGCGGCTTGACGTTCCACAACCTGCTCTCCTAACTCCTCATTTTCGCTCTCAACATGAACCAGCTTCCACTCCACGTCCCCAAGACGTATGTCTAGCTCCTCAATCTCACTGTTCTTCTACTCCAAGACAGTCTGTCGCTCAGTCAGCTGCCTCTCTAACTCCTCCACTCTATCTTGCAACTCTATGTTGCGATCATACACCTGCTCGTACATCTGAACACCTAAGGAAGATAGTGATATCCCCTCAAGGTCTTCCTCCTCCTCCTCAACCTCTTCAGGATCCTCCTCAGGATCTGTCTCAGGCTCATACTCGGGACCTGCAACTGTGATCAATGGGGATGGCTCCCTCTACACTAGCTGCTCCCGAACCACGTGAATATCTCGGGGCTCCTCCTCCCTAGCCTGGCTGGGTTCTCCTCTATCAATCATCCTGACAACAAACTTTTAAGTTTTAACTACTACTCGATACTACTCGCGAGCACATAAGTTTGTTATCAAGTAAACACATAGCACATAATCATTTTATTGTCTTTTATGGATTTCCATAATCCATTCTTTAGAACTCGATAAGAGTTTATCACCACTATATTCTCTATCTTCTAAAAGGCTACTACCCTAAGGTTTTCCTCACCTAAAGGTTCATAACCAATCAGCTCTGATACCAACCTGTGACACCCCCCAAATCCGGGTACTTAATTCCCACTGATTTGGTGTTCACTAACTCATACATTTAAAACTAACTACCCATAATAAGAACAATTAAATAAACTTAATGAAACATCTTCCCAAAATTGGGTTACATCACCAAACTCTTAAACAATCAAATCCCAGGTTATCTTAACCTTAATACATCAATGCGGAATAAAACTTAATTTGAAACAAGTCTTGTTACATAAGACATCAACTAGACAACAAGTCTTAAGCTACTTCTGCAACTTGCCCTTTCCTTTACTCGTGGACGGCTCGTCTTGCTTTTCTGGCTTAGCTGAAATGTTTAGTGCAAGAGTGAGCAAACAATTGCCCACAAGTATGATAATAATAATAATCAAATAAAATAGAGTTCAACTGAGGTATAATAATTTTCTGAATTCAATCAATAAGGAATCAACGTCTGAAAGCTCGTTAGAATGCTCGATTCAAGGAAAATAGATTTCAAGATTTAAAAATTATATCTGAGGGTCACAAGACCTCGAACTATGTCCTAGGTTAACTGGTATCTCTACTGTAACCTTTAACAGTCTTAAAGACTATGGACCTTCCATCTCGTACTCAGGGGGATCAGCCCTTTGTACAATGTATTGTGCACAAACATTTTAACGCTGTCACGTAATTAATCCCCTATATTAGGGTTGTTCATCTCAATCCACTAGCAACATTTGAAGTGGCCACGGATCGCATTATTCAGGGTGACGCCATGTATTAGGTGGAGCCTATGCGCAAAGCCTGGTCCGGGGTGGGGGATTAGTCCGACCCGCGGGTTGGGAAACCCACATTATGAAAAAAAAACAAAAAAAAAAAATCCGTACCAAAAGGAACTTGGTTTGGAAAGATTTTAAAATGTTCTAAGTCTTTAGAACTCTCATCAACTAAGGACTAGCTGAATCAATAAGGTTTGCTAGTCTGATTCATCAATAAAAATTTGTACAACAGGAACTATGTTCAAAATCTGATTAACTATCAATGATCGAATAACAATTGACTGGAATAAAGTTTAAACATTTATCATGGTATCAACCTCGCTTGATTAACAATAAGCTAAGGTTAGTAACTTGCTCAATGAAAGTAAACTTGCTTTAAATAAAATAGCAAGTTTAAGAGAAGAACAACTTGCCTTGCGCGTTAGCTAAAAAATTATAAATCACGCTCTTCGTATATCCTACACAGATCATTATGATCACAATATCAATTAGATCATTACATCTAGGACTAACAGCTTTACTATCCAATTATGATCTGAACTTTCTAGCTAACCACAAAACTCAAATCAAACATTTATACCATCACATAACATAGATTATAACGTATGTTTAACATCTCAAATCCTTGCGGGTATAGAATTACAAATTTTATGACCTATAACTTATAATCATCATATAAATAGCTACGTTATGCTATTAAGTCTTATATTATGCTTTATGATTCTTCACATACATTAGAATAGGTTAACATATCATTACCCAAGCCATGCATGTGAAAATAAAATTCAGGTTCTGTCCTGGAACCGGCGCGGCCGCGCCACATTTACTCTTGGAACTAGCGCGGCCGCGCTGCACACTTACATGGACTGATCTGCAGATGGCGCGGTCGCGCCTCTTTTGCACCGGAAACCAGCACGGCCGCGCTGCGATGCAGACTCAGTTGCTGCAGCGCGAACAAACCCAACATGTATTCAAATACATGCTTACTAACAACTATTAACAAGTAATTCATGTATTTAGCATAAAAATTTATATACAGGAAAATAGAAATCATATACAGAGAAGTATAGTGAAGAACTTTTAGAAAAGGATTATACCTTCTATTGCTTTGATTAATCTCCTTGGGTTTTAGAATTTCTACCTTCAATTTCCAAACTCTTCTTCTCAATTCTCTCTTTTCTCTCAACTCTCAAATTCACAGAGTTCTCTCTCAACTCTTTCTTTTCTTTCTCTTCTGTGTTTCTTTTAGGCTTGGTAAAAATACGTAAAGAATAAAAATAAAACTGAATGGAGTTTTTAAAATAAAACTGATGGTTTTAAAAACAAATAATAACTTATAATTAAAATCCATCAGTTACATATAATTCAAAAAGCCTCTAAGGCTTGTTTGGCAAAACAGAATTTAAATAACTCATTATTTCCAACCAAAAGTCATAAGGCCTTGTTTGGGTAAAACTAAATAAAACACTTTCTCATTTATTTTAATAAACCATTATAACATATAGTTTTAATTGTCACACTTCTAATTTAATTGAACTTATTATTAAATAAATTCAATTAAACCTTACTAACTTAAATAATAATTTTATTTAACCAATAACAATATCACCAAATAAATTATATTATTCAAATAAATCATTTATTCAAATAAATCTTTTCATCATCTAATTTAATTATTAAATTAAATTAGAATAACACGTCAAATCATATTCAAATAACAATTAACACGATTAAACTCAACATGAACTATTCACAATAGCTTTATAAATTATTTATTTAACTCAATAAATCAATTAATAAAAATATTTAGATAACTCAATAAATATTTTTATTAAATCACAAAAATTGCATTCGCTACATCAACATATAATACTAGAAATGTCACATTGCTCCCACTGACCCTTTTGTACACACTAGATTCATTCTTGTTTTTGATAAAATCAAACTCTTTTGATTGTCTCATCAAAACGAATGTTCCATCTTTGAGAAGCTTTCTTCAATCCATCAATGGATCATTGTAGCTTAAAACACGATTTGCTTCAACCTTTGAAACAAATTCCTCTGGCTGTATCATACATACATTCTCCTCAAGTCTTCATTGAGGAAGGGCGTCTCCACATCCATTTTGCCAGATTTCGTAATAAGCTACAACCATAAGCAAAATCCAAATGGACTTGAGCATTACCCGGTAATAAGGTTTTATCACAGTCAACTCCTTGACTTGGAAAATCTTTTAAACAGGTCTGGTCTTATAGGTCTCCACCTTGCCATTTGCCACAGTCTTTCTCTTAAAGACCCATATTCACACTCTAGGCACTATGCCCTTTTGTGGAGTAACCAGAGTCTATACTTGGTTCTCATACATGGAGTCCATTTCGGATTTCATGGCCATCTGCCATTTCTCTGAGTGTCTTCTACTCATAATCTTATCGTATATAACTGGATCATCATCCTCTATGATGCGTACCTTATCATCATCCTCTATGATGAATCCATACCTCATAGGTATCTTCGGTACTCTTCCAGATTTACGATTCGGTTATGGTACAATAGGTCTATCTACAGGTTCCTCTTTTCGACTTAAAGTGCTTTGTGGTTTTGAACTCCTTCAAGATCTATTACCCTCCCACTAGCTCCTTCAATGATAAACACCTTTATCTAATAAGGCAGCGTGTAGGATTATAGTAATAATACCCTAAACGTTCTTTAGGATATCCCACAAATCTGCACTTGTCAGATTTTATCCGAAACTTATCTTTGAAACCTTTTCACATAAGCTGGACAGCCCCTTATCTTAACATACTTAAGAGTAGGAATCCTTCCTATCCATAACCTTTATGGAGTCTTGGGTTCGGATTTTGAGGTTACCTTATTTTTGTAGATATGCAGCCGTTTCTAGGGCATAATCCTATATGGATACTAGAATGTCGGTAAAAATCATTATGGACTGCACCATGTCCAACAAGGTACAATTTCTCCTTCTTGATACACCAATCAATTATTGTGTATCAGGAGGTGTCCACTATGAGAAAATAGTATTTTGAGATGATCTAGAAACTCATTGCACAAGTATTCTTTCCTCGATCTGATCAAAGAATCTTAATACTTTGTCAATTTGTTTCACTTCTGAATTCTTTGAACCTTTCAAGTGATTCAGACTTGTATTTCATCAAATACACACATTCAACTCTTGGAATGACCATCTCCTTTTCTTTTATTAGTTTATTCAATTTGCAAAATATTTTTCATGTAAGTCAAGTATACAAAATCTATCAAGTATTCTTTCAGTTTCAAACAAAACATTATCATTATAAATAGTGTTAGGTTTGTATATAGCGCGAACATGCAATCAAATTACATAAATAGTGCGGAAGCGCAATAAAACGGATTTTAAAATTTTTCATACAAACCATCACCATGATCGTCCATATACTCAATTATCAATTAAACAAAAGAGGTAAAGTATGAGAATCATACCCTTGTAGAACCATGCTTCCACAGGTACGAGTTCACCTCCAAATCCTTCGCGTTCTCCTTGAATTCCACCGATTAAATTCCTTTCTTTGATCAATATTAGCCACCCAAGTGTTTGGCCTCTAGAGGTGATCCACCAAGGAATAATAGTTGTTCAAGAAGATGGGTGTTGGCAAAACCCTAGTTTCTATCTCTATAGAAATTGCAAGTACTCTCTTTCCAATTCTTATGAAAGAGTGTGTAACTTTCTAACCCTGAATCATGATAAGACTCCTCTTATTTATAGATATAGGGAACCCTCCTAAACTATTTAGGATTAGGGTTTTATTTTAATTAAACTCCATTAATTAATTAAACTCCTAATCCAATTATGAATTTATGAGAGTACTTCTATTAATTAATTCCCAATCCCTATTAGGAATTAAATAATAGTAATTGTAATAATAATAATAATAAGACTCATCTTATTAATTTATATTTAATATTTCCAAAATATTAAATAATAAATATTAAGCTATTTAATTTATTTTATCTCCATAGATTAAATTAAATACACTTAACTTATTATTACAATTATGTCATTTACTTCTTAAACAAATATTTTTCTTTTGCGGTGTGACCCTTTAGGTTCTCCATATTAAACCGGTTGTGAATAAATCAATTAGAACAATTCTAATCTTATTTAAATAAATAAATTAAACTATTTAATTCATTTAAATAAATAATATTTATTCTACAGTAAGGGTAAGCCCCCTTAGCGATCAACGACTTTCTAGATAATATAGATTTCAACATTAATCACAAAAGAACCTTTCAGTGAATAGTTACTGTATAATTCAATCCTTCTACCATACAATGTCCCAATTAAATATAAGACATGGAATTACTGTCAAGTCTTATTTTATTTAATTATATGTATTTCGATTCTCAAATGCACAAACTCTGATAATGCAAATTAGAAACTCCTTTCTAATTTCATTCTGTTTTGGCCAAAGACTTCTGACTTGTCATTTATCGAATCACATAGGACATTCTCTCCTTTTACTAGAAGTGGTAGATTCTTTGTTGATCATTCACCTATCTCCATGTATAACTAATTATACCCAACCATACCCTTTGATATATCCTACAGGACTTAAGGGACATGTCAAAGTATAACTCATCATACACAAGATACTATGATGATCTCAAGTCCAAGGATCACTTGTACTACTATCACTAGAGGAATTCCTATTGACAGGCGAGTAAAACTCCATTAGGTATTCCTTAGCGAGCCACGTTCAGTGAACTTATTCTCTAATAAGCACCTAAATACTTGCTTTAGTGTCTCCACACAAATGATTATGAGATCAATCATCCTCTTCATAAGAGCAATCCAACGATTAGGAACGATTTTAGTTTGTGAGCTATCTTGAATTTAGATCTCCTTAGCATGATCACCATCATGATTCTAAAAGCATTGCTCAAAACTATGGGTTTATCACATTTAATATAACAGCACTATGTAGATAATGTAAAATGCCTTTTTAAGAAAATTAATTATTTTATTAATAAATGAATAAGATTACAAAGTATATGTTACATCATATCAAATATGATTGGCTTGTGTGCATACTACTTTCAATCTCCCACTTGCACTAAAGCCAATCACCATGGTATCTTGTACCCTTCTTCTCTAAGTGACGATCATCCTGCTGTTTGGATAAAGCTTCAGTAAATGGATATGCAATGTTGTTCTTGAGAGTCCACTATCTCTATAGTGACTTCTCCTCTTTCAATGATTCTACTAATCAAATGAAAGTGCCGCAACACATGTTTGAATCCAAGATGAGGCTTATGAACTATTCCTAGTTCTGTAATGAACTTTTCATCCAAACAATCAACTTGCAGCTTCATTTACAGCTATATACTTTGTCTTTGTCATTAAACCAACAACTCTTTGCTGTTTGGAACCTTTCCTGTTTGGAACCTTTCCAATTCACTGCATCACCATTCAAGGTAACAATTTACCCTAAAGTGGATTTGTTATCGTCTTGGTCAGTCTGAAAAACTTGAGTATGTTTAGCCCTCTAGTTTTCATTCAGACCTACCACGAATCATGATCACATCTTCAATACCGGTTAAGTACTTAAAGATGTTCATCACTGTCTTACAGTGATCTTCTCCAAAATCTGACTGATCAACATCAGACCTTGTATATTCATTGCATTCATGATAGTAACTTATGCGATCTCTTTTTCAATTTGGCGACAATTTTAGATAGATACACTCCATGGCTCATCATCATGAGACCTCTCTTGGAGTTTGCCATGCTAAACGCCTTTAGCATCAAATAAATATACGTTCCTTGGGTCAAACCGAACATCCTTTTAAATCTATCTATATAGATTTATATCCCCAATTTATAGGATACTCCTCCCAAGTCATTCATGGAGGAATGTTTAGACAATTTTATCTTTACTGATTGTAGTATTGGTGTGTTATTCCTTATTAGTAGTATATCAACATATAATACTAGAAATGTCACAGTGCTCCCACTGACCCTTTTGTACACACTAGGTTCATTCTTGTTTTTGATAAAATCAAACTCTTTTGATTGTCTCATCAAAATGAATGTTCCATCTTTGAGAAGCTTGCTTCAATCCATCAATGGATCATTGTAGCTTAAAACACGATTTGCTTCAACCTTTGAAACAAATTCCTCTGGCTGTATCATACATACATTCTCCTCAAGTCTTTATTGAGGAAGGACGTCTCCACATCCATTTTGTCAGATTTCGTAATAAGCTGCAATCACAAGCAAAATCCAAATGGACTTGAGCATAACCCGGTAATAAGGTTTTATCACAGTCAACTCCTTGACTTCAAAACCTTTTAAACAGGTCTTGTCTTATAGGTCTCCACCTTGCCATTTGCCCCAGTCTTTCTCTTAAAGACCCATATTCACCCTCTAGGTATTATGCCCTTTGTGGAGTAACCAGAGTCTATACTTGGTTCTCATACATGGAGTCCATTTCGGATTTCATGGCTATCTGCCATTTCTCTGAGTGTCTTATACTCATAGCCTCATCGTATATAACTGGATCATCATCCTCTATGATGCGTACCTCATCATCATCCTCTATGATGAATCCATACCTCCCAGGTATCTTCGATACTCTTCCAAATTTACGATTCGATTGTGGTACAATAGGTCTATCTATAGGTTCCTCGGTTCGACTTAAAATGCTTTGTGGTTCTTGAACTCATTCAAGATCTATTACCCTCCCACTAGCTCCTTCAATGATAAACACCTTTATCTAAGAAGGCAGTATAACGACCGGGAATTCTGAAATTTTTCTTGTAATTCGAATTTTTGAATATTAATGGATATATTATATTTTATTAATTTATTTTTGTGTTGCATGTTTAAAGGTTGTGTGACAACCTGGATTGTGTGAATGCATGAAATTTTACGCGTTATAGTTTTAATTAAGTGCATAATTGATTTCGCGTAATGTCGCTAAATCACTATTCACGCCATAAAATTTTTGTGTCTTTATCGATGTTGAATAATTTCATAAATACGTGTATGCGTACGAATAATTTTTCCAATCGTCGGAAATTTGATTTGAGTTGATACGTGATTTTATTCGTATCCGAAATGTATTATATGGGTGTTCCGAATATTTGGACAAATCCCATAATAATTATTTTTTTATGCGTCCCAATATTTATGTGAGTACCCATTTTAATTTTGGATAGAGTTATTTACCAGTTTTGGTACAAAGTGGGAGTTTTCGGATATATTTTTGGTGTTTTCGGGTATTTATTTTGGCTTGTTACTCCAAGTGGGAACCACCCAACCACATTAGACCAATCAAATGAGAGCAAAGAGGGAGGTTGCTGGCAAGTTTGAATTTGTTGGCCAACCTTGAGCACCACACCCATTTTCTCCCAAATTTACTCCTCCACTCTCCCATTCCATTCAAACCATTCCATCTCTCTCTTGCATCCCATTCAAACCATTCCAAGCAGGTAGAGAGAGAGAGATGCTATTAGAGAGAGAGTGCTGAAGAACAAGAACAAAGGAAGAAGAAGAGGAAGAAACTTGGAGGAAGAAGAAAGAAGAGAGCTCGAGAGGAAGGAGAAGCGGGTCAAGGAAAAAAGAGAGGATGAGGGGCTCGAGTGCAGCAAGGAAGGAAGAAAAAGAGTCTCAAACCTAGCCTAGAAAGTTCTCTAGCATCTTGGAGGGATTAGAAGAGGTAATCATCTCATTTAACCCATTTCCATCTGATTTTGGTTAGAGTTTTCAAAGTTTCATGGTTATAGAGCTTTTAAGCTTATGGGGTTGACTTTGCTGCGATTCTTGTTATTTTTATTTGTGTTGGATGTTTATATATGTTGTTAAGAGGTTATGTAAGCCATTAATAACATCAAAGTGGAACAAAAACGTAATAAATCCGTACCTTTGCTTAACGAGGATGAAGAACATGAAGAACAATGAACTGTGGACATGAACATGGACTGTTGGACGAATTTAGAGGACCATTGTAGATATTTTCATGTTTGATAATTTTGGTTAATGCTACAAGTGTATGAATGTATACGAGTCTTATAGATCATGTTATAAGCTTTCCATAGCCTCTGAAATGGCTTAATTCCGAGTTGTAACGAAGAAGTTATGAAGGTTTGAAGTTTGGGTGCCAAAACAGAGCTTGTTGACGAGCTTGGCAAAGAGGAGCCCTTCGGGGGCGAGCTCATATGGCCTACGGGCGAGCTCAGCCCTTCGAGGGTGAGCACATTTGTTCTAGGGGCGAGCTCAGCCCTTCCGGGCGAGCTCATTTGGCCTAGGCGAGCTCATTTAGCTTAAGGCGAGCTCATTTGGCTTAGGGCGAGCTCATTTGGCTTATAGGGGGAGCTCATATGGCCTGGGGGCGAGCTCAACCCCTCTGGGGCGAGTACAAGCTCATCCGGGGCGAGCACAAGCCCTCTGAGGCGAGCACAAGCCCTCTAGGGCGAGCACAAACACTCTGGGGCAAGCACCAGCTCATCCGGGGCGAGCAAAAGCCCTCTAAGGCGAGCACCAGCTCATCCGGGGCGAGCACAAGCCCTCTGGAGCGAGCACAATCACTTTGGGCGAGCACAAGCACTCTGGGGCGAGCACAAGCACTCCGGGGCGAGCTCGTTGTGCGATGCAGACCTCCTTTAGTAAAACGGACCTAACTTTCTCATATAAACTCCAAATTGGATGATTCAAGATGATCCGGAAAGCTTAGAGATAGAACTATAATTTCTATTAATTAGAATTGAAATTTACTACCTGGAACAATTTTGAAATTGACCATTTTTAGTGCTATTGTGTAAACAGAAGGCGTCGGTCATGCGCGTGTGCAACGTGTAATGCTTCCGACAATAAAAGACATTGTTCTAAGTCCTAAAACATGAATGTTATGAATTATAATGATACTTAGCATTAAGAAATGAGTATTAGATAAATTGAATGGGTGTGCTAGACGTACGCGATGCGTGTCGCTTGGGCATTCGAATAGGCGAGGTTGACGTGCAGACGCGCTAGCGTCGTAGCGATGTAACTAATGTGTATAATATTGTTTAATATTTTGTTTCTTATAAGAATGAAACATTATAGAGTAATATAAACCATTATTTGGCATCTTGTGTGTGACTAATTGTTATGTGAATATGTACTTAATTGTGTAGGATATTAAGGAGCGTGTGTTGTAATATTGTAGCAGACGCACCAGGAAAATTTCCTAACGCTTGTCTAACCCTTGTATTGGGCAAGTTCCCTAACTTCATTTTTTCTATTTATTGAATGCAGGTTTCTTAAACTTACATTTGAGCAAGTTTCCTATTTTATTCAAATATTGTATATTGTTGCAAGTTTCAAGACTCAAGTCGAGCTATTAGTTCAAATTATATTAGTGGATTAATTATTGTTGATTATTCCACATCAAAATTAATTATTGATATTCGTACCTTGTGCATTCGATTTCATGATTTGTTGTTGGACTGTGAAATGTTAAGTTCTTCATTCATGAATTGTCTAAGGAAATACTTTACGCCTTTTGTTTCGGCTAGACATGTACAAGTTATTATTTTAAAAGTTATCCAAACCGATTGTTGGTGCGGATTCTTGGACTCAGAGATCAACCCTTATTAGGAGATTTTAATGTGTCGGTTATCCGATGCAGTCAGAGTTAAATGTTATGCATATACATAGGGTACGAGAGGCTGATCCCCTCGAGTACTACTAATGGGCCAGGCGTTTAAAAGGGTTAGTTGAATGACTGATCCTTTGGCCAAATAGTTCATGGTCTATTAGACCACTCAGCAGTAAATAATCAATATTCATTATTTTCATTTGAACTTTGATTATATTATCAGCTACTTCTTCAATGTTCTTAAATTGTTGAACTGTGCGATTATTAATCTCATTCATTCATGATATATCTTCTTTATTCATCTTAAACTTGCTGAGCAAAGTAGTTGCTCACCCTTGCTATATCATGAACCTATTGCAGTTAAGCCAGAGAGTTCCAAAGCGAGCAAAGGCAAAGGAAAGCTTAAGGAATAGTTATATGTACTATCCCGTTATGTAATCGTGGAATCGTTTTGTATTATTACTGTATTCTGCGATGTATTTATTTAAGGTTATAGACCTTAGGACCGTAGTAAACCTTTTGTAATGAACAACATATGTTTATTTATTTCCGTATTAGTTAATTTATGTTGTTTAGAGGTGTATGGATGTATTTTATCGTAAGCACCAAATTCGAGGTATTGGTACCTGAATTTGGGGGTGTCATAGGTTGGTATCAGAGTTGTAGGTTATGAACTTTAGGAATGCGAAACCTAGGTTATAACCTTAGTATCAAACTCGTATTGAGTACGCTAGGTGATGGATCGAGGAGATTCATTTGATGATCATGTCTGGAGGTGGATTGTAGAAATCCATCGAGCCGAGTTGTGCATGATAAAATATCATTTTATTTTATCAATGAATATATTTTATTGTGGCACTGACATCTTGCTGTCTATTTATTTTGTCTGTGGTTGTAGGATGTCTGAGATGGGAGAGTCCAGTCCTGCTAGAAAGGTGGAGTTCACAGACATTCATGTGGACGCAGGGCATTTAGTGGAGGTGCAGCCGAGTGAGCCAGCGATGATGGACACTAGGGATAAGTCTAAGGCCGAGTATAGGTTCTGAAGAGGAGCCAGTTACCGGGAGAGTGCTGAGGCTGTTAAGCGACGAGGGGGAGGATGAGGACCTCGAGGAGTATCCAGTGACGGAGGATGATGAGCCGCCTGAGTATGTAGATAGCATGGGCACTACTGCTAGTGACATCATCGAAGAGCTGACAACAAGGAATGAGGAGCTCGAGGATCGAGTAGCCCACTTAGAGGAGCAGAACCAGGATCACCAGGACCGAGAGGAGCAGTACAGGTCATTAGCGTATCATACTTTGGGGGAAAAGGCTGAGTTAACCCAGAAGCTGCAGGAAAAGGACCAGAGAATTGCCGAGCTAGAGGCAGAGGTTCACGGTCGGCGTGGGGTTTCTATTCAGCTTGGTGTGATGGTTTATGACCTCTTAGAGAGGAATGTGGTGTTGGTAGGACAGATAGAGCGGGTAGAGGATCAATTGGAGACTACTCGTCTGGAGCGAGATGAGAGGCTATAGAGCAGTTGGCAGCCCGGACTACAGAGATTGATTCCCTCCGTTTAGGCTTGACTACTTCCATAGGCAGGCTGAGGGACAGGGTGAGGAGGTACCCCAGGGATGAGGGGAGTAGCAGGCGCGTGATTAGGTGCCGAGTGGTCGACAGGCTGGCTCGACGGGAGCTCAGGGTTGCAATTCGCCGTAGCAGGTGGTGATGTGTTATTTTTAACATTATGTTTGCAGTAGGTCCCACTTTTATTGTATTAGGGGCTTAATTATGTTGTAAATCCCTATGCTTGTAGCGTGCACGGGATAGTAGATGAACCCCAATTTTTTTTCTGATAGAGGGGTGAAAGGTTATTTTTCCCCACTTTTGTTTGTTAGGGGATTGTTAATGGTTGGCAGGCCATGTCATTTAGCGTTTATAGAAGTATGCCACATGTTGAGTTTGGTTGTATTGAAACAGTGACATATGGTTATAAATGCAGTTATTTTTGTTAAATCAAATGTGTTTGATAGATGCTTTTACTTTTAATTGTTGACTTAAATGACTTCTTGCATATGGCATAAATCTAGTAGTAAAAGCCGACGATTTTCTTTTATCAGATCATGGCGCCAAGAGGACGACCACGAAACCAAAGGGTTGAGGAATCGGTTAATAACACTCAGGGCCATCCAGACCCAATGAGAGCGTTTGCTGAGTTACTGGCAGAAGCCATGCGACATAGACCCCCACCTATTGGAGAACAGCCAGAGCGGCAGCCTGCGCAGCATTTGGCTAGTTTCAAGGATTTTAAGCTAGTAGGACCTCTCGAGTTCAAGGGAACACTAGACCCGATTGAAGCCCAAACCTGGATCGAAGAAATAGAAAAGGTGTTCGAGGTTGCAAGGGTGGCAGAAGAGCAGAAGACAGGGTTCGCCACTTTTATGATGAAAGGTGAAGAGAACTATTGGTGGAAGGCCAACAAAGGTCGTGCTGGAGATGGTGTAATACCATGGGAGCGTTTCAAGGAGCTATTCTTCGAGAACTATTTCCCGACGAATATGCAGCAGAATATGGAGGTGAAGTTTCTGGAGCTCAAGCAGGGGAACATGTCAGTTGCAGAGTATGCAGCTAAATTTAATGAGTTAGCCCGATTTGCACCTCATCAGGTACACACTGAAGCCAGAAAGGCAAGGAGATTTGAGTTAGGCCTGAAACCGTGGGTGTATAGTAGGGTGGCAGTTCTAAGGATTGACACATTTTTTACGTTGTTGGAAAGGGCCATCATCGCCGAGGGAGGCAACGAGGCTCTAGAAAAGTTCAATCAAGACAAAAAGAAGGGTCACGAAGGAAGCAAGGGAGGCAGCAGCGGGGGAAGTAACCCGAATAAAATGAAATGGAGTGATAGCCAATCTTTCGGTGGCAACAAGTCTGGAGGAGAGGTTAAGAAGGGTAATAAGTGCAACAATTGTGGAAAGAATCACTCTGGAGAGTGCATGAAAGGAAAAGGAGTTTGTTTCAACTATGGGCAACAGGGACACTTTGCTCCTCAATGCCCAAAGGGAAAGAAAACAGGATGCTTCTCATGTGGAGCACCAGATCATTAAATCAAGGATTGCCCGAAAAGGAAGGGGGATGTAACAAGTGGTAATAGGAACAACAACAACAATAACAACAGGCTAAATATTGGAGGACCGGCTAGCCAAACCAACAGACCAACGGCACACACTTTTAACATGACCGTTCAGGATGCGGTGGAGTTAAAGGACGTGGTGTCAGGTATTATTTCGATCAATAATATCAGTGCATATGTATTGTTTGATTCGGGTGCTACCTGTTCATTTGTTTCGGAAGATTTTGCTAAACGGTTAAATTTACCTCGTGAGAAACTAGAGAATCCTATGAATGTGGAAGTAGCTAATAAAGAAGTTATTCCTGTAGAACACGTCCATAGAAATTGTTGTACAGAGATAAATGGGCATAAACTGAGCATAGGTTTAATTCCGATACGACTAGGAGAATTCGATGTGATTCTTGGGATGGATTGGTTGTCTAATCATGGAGCTGTGATTGACTGCCAAAACAAATGTATACACCTGAAGACTCCAGATAAGTCGAGGGTTGTATTCTATGGGAGTAAATCGCCTAGAGAATCTCGTTATCTGACGATGATGCAAGCGAAGAAATTGCTAAAGAAAGGTTGTATAGGTTATCTGGCTCACGTGGTTGATACCCGAAGAGTAGAGGGTGAGCTGGGTCAAATACCTGTAGTAAGGGAATTCCCAGATGTTTTCCCAGATGAGTTACCGAGTTTACCACCGGACAAAGAGGTCAAGTTTGTAATCGATTTGGTACCGGGAACCTCACCGATCTCAAAGGCACCGTACAGGATGGCACCAGTGGAAATGAAAGAACTGATGGTTCAACTGCAGGAGTTGCTAGATAAGGGGTATATTCGTCCGAGTGTATCTCTATGGGGAGCGCCAGTACTATTTGTAAAGAACAAAGACGGATCGCTTAAGCTTTGCATTGACTATCGGGAGTTGAACAATGTCACGATTAAGAACAAGTACCCGTTGCCCAGGATCGATGATTTGTTTGACCAATTGAAGGGAGCGAAATACTTTTCGAATATTGACTTGAGGACGGGATATCACCAACTGAAGGTGAGGCAGGAGGATATTCCAAAGACAGCATTCAGAACTCAATATGGACACTTTGAGTTTTTGGTGATGTCATTTTGGCTGACGAACACGCTAGCAGCATTTATGGACATGATGAACAGAGTGTTCAAGTAGTATCTAGATAAATTTGTTGTCGTTTTCATAGATGACATTTTAGTCTACTCGAAGACGGAGGAGGAACATGTCAAACATTTAAGGATAGCCCTGGAAACACTGAGAATGGAGAAGCTTTATGCAAAGTTTTCCAAGTGTGATTTTTGGCTACAAAGGGTGCAGTTTTTGGGGCACGTAATTGATAAGGATAGTGTATCAGTGGATCCTGCCAAGGTAGAAGCGGTAATAAACTGGGAGCAGCCAAGGACGCCGACAGAAGTCCGAAGTTTCTTGGGATTAGCGGGTTACTATCAGAGATTTATTCAGAACTTTTCAAAGATAGCAACATCGTTGACAAATTTGACAAGGAAGACTGTGAAGTTTGTATGGACGGATAAGTGCGAAGATAGTTTCTTGGAGTTGAAGAAGAAACTTAGTGAGGCACCTGTGTTATCACTGCCAGATAATACAGGGGGATTTGTGGTGTACAGTGATGCGTCACACAAAGGCCTTGGATGCGTGTTGATGCAGCATAGGAAGGTCATTGCGTACGCGTCACGGCAGCTGAAGGACTATGAGAAGGGATACCCGACTCATGACCTGGAACTAGCGGCAGTGGTGTTTGCTCTAAAGATTTGGAGGCACTATCTGTATAGGGAGAAGTGTGAGATATACACAGACCACAAAAGTATGAAGTATATCTTCACTCAAAAGGAACTAAACATGAGGCAGCGACGATGGTTGGAGTTGATCAAAGACTATGATTGTGAGATTCTATACCATCCCGGTAAGGCCAATGTAGTAGCTGATGCTCTAAGTAGGAAGGGCAGAGATAAGTTGATGATGCTGACAGCTCAAGAGAAACTGATCAAGGATATGGAAAGACTGGAGTTGGTAGTCAAGTATCCGATGAATGCAGACGAGAAACTGTTCGCAGTAGAGGCGAGTCCGACTTTATTAGACAGGGTAAAGGAGGCTCAAGAAAAAGATGACGAATGTGTTGCCATAAAGAAGCGAATCTCAGATGGAGAGGAATTGAAGTACAAAACTGATAGCATATGACTGCTAAGGTTTGAAGGGAGGATCTGGATACCGATGGTTCTGGAGTTGAGAGAAGAGATTTTGCAAGAAGCTCATTCTACAAGGTAATCGATACACCCTGGTAGTACCAAGATGTATCAGGATTTGCGCCAGTATTTTTGGTGGCCGAACATGAAGAGGGAGGTTGCAGAATGTGATGGGCGATGTTTGACATGTCAGAGGGTAAAAGCGGAACATCAGAAACCGGGTGGACTGCTACAACCGCTGGAGATTCCGAAGTAGAAGTGGGAGCATATCACGATGGATTTTGTGACGAGGCTTCCACCAACTCAGAAGGGTTACAATGCGATTTGGGTGATCGTGGATGTTTAACTAAATCTGCACATTTTCTACCGATCAAGATAAGGTACAATCTAGAGCAGCTAGCAAAGTTATATGTGAAAGAGATTGTGTCACGACATGGAGTGCCGGTATCTATTATATCTGATAGAGATCCGCGTTTCACGTCAAATTTCTGGAAGAGCTTACAAGAAAGATTGGGAACTCAGTTGAGGTTGAGTACAGCGTATCATCCTCAAACGGATGGGCAGAGCAAACGAACGATTCAGACTCTGGAGGACATGCTTACAGCATGTGTGATGGATTTTAAAGGCAGCCGGGACGACCAGCTACCATTGGTGGAGTTTTCCTATAATAACAGTTATCATGCAAGTATTGGCATGCCGCCATACGAAGCATTATACGGAAGGAAGTGTCGAACACCTCTGTGTTGGGACAAAGTCGGTGAACGGAGACTGTTGGGACCTGAATTGGTATAGCAGACTGTGGATGTCGTCAAGGTGATAAGAGCTCGATTAGTAGCGGCTTAGGATCGACAAAAGAAATACGCCGATTTGCATCGTCAGAAGCGAGACTTTGAAGTTGGCAGTTTTGTATTTTTGAAGGTATCTCCCTAGAAGGGGAAGATCAAATTTGGAAAGAAGAGAAAATTGAGTCCCAGGTTCGTAGGACCTTTTGAAGTTTTAAAGACGGTAGGTGAAGTGGCGTACGAGGTAGCTCTATCTCCTGAACTTGAGCACATTCACAACGTGTTCCATGTTTCTGTGTTACGACCATATAAATCCGACTACAAGCATGTGATATCCTACGAACCGATTCAAGTTGAACGATATTTGTCATATGAAGAGATTCCTGTCCAAATATTAGATAGGAAAGAGCAGACGTTAAGAAACAAGGTTATTCATTCGGTCAAAGTACTTTGGAGGAACCATGCAGCTGAAGAAGCTACGTGGGAGCTAGAAGAGAAGATGAGGAAGAATTATCTGCATCTTTTCGAGTGAACCCATGTTAAGTTTTCCATACCTAGATTGTAATTTTGGGGACAGAATTCTTATAAGGGGGGAGGATGTAACGACCGAAAATTCTGAAATTTGCCTTGTAATTCGAATTTTTGAATATTAATGAAGATATTATATTTTATTAATATTATTTTTGTGTTGCATGTTTAAAGGTTGTGTGACAACCTGGATTGTGTGAATACATGAAATTTTACGCGTTATAGTTTTAATTAAGTGAATAATTGATTTCGCGTAACGTCGCTAAATCACTATTCACGGGGCACGTTTCCCGAGGCACTATTCACGCCATAAAATTTTTGTTTCTTTATCGATGTTGAATAATTTCATAAATACGTGTATGCGTACGGATAATTTTTCCAAGCGTCAGAAATTTGATTTGAGCTGATACGTGATTTTATCCGTATCCGAAATGTATTATATGGGTGTTCCGAATATTTGGGACAAATCTCATAATAATTATTTTTTTATGCATCCCAATATTTATGGGAGTACCCATTTTAATTTTGGGTAGAGTTATTTACTAGTTTTGGTACAAAAGTGGGAGTTTTCGGATATATTTTTGGTGTTTTTGGGTATTTATTTTGGCTTGTTACTCCAAGTGGGAACCACCCAACCACATTAGACCAATCAAATGAGATCAAAGAGGGAGGTTGCCGGCAAGTTTGAATTTGTTGGCCAACCTTGAGCACCACACCCATTTTCTCCCAAATTTACTCCTCCACTCTCCCATTCCATTCAAACCATTCCATCTCTCTCTTGCATCCCATTCAAACCATTCCAAGCAGGTAGAGAGAGAGATGCTGTTAGAGAGAGAGTGCTGAAGAACAAGAACAAAAGACGAAGAAGAGGAAGAAACTTGGAGGAAGAAGAAAGAAGAGAGCTCAAGAGGAAGGAGCAGCGGGTGAAAGAAAAAGGAGAGGAGGAGGGGCTCGGGTGCAGCAAAGAAGGAAGAAAAAGAGTCTCAAACCTAGCCTAGCAAGCTCTCTAGCATCTTGGAGGGATTAGAAGAGGTAATCATCTCATTTAGCCCATTTCCATCTGATTTTGGTTAGGGTTTTCAAAGTTTCATGGTTGTAGAGTTTTTAAGCTTATGGGGTTGGCTTTGCTGCGATTCTTGTTATTTTTATTTGTGTTGGATGTTTATATATGTTGTTAAGAGGTTATGTAAGCCATTAATAACATCAAAGTGGAACAAAAACGCAATAAATCCGTACCTTTGCTTAAGGAGGATGAAGAACATTAAGAACAATGAACTGTGGACATGAACATGGACTGTTGGACGAATTTAGAGAACCAATGTAGATATTTTCATGTTTGATAATTTTGGTTAATGCTAAAAGTGTATGAATATATAGGTGTCTTATAGTTCATGTTGTAAGCTTTCCATAGCCTCTGAAATGGCCTAATTCCGAGTTGTAACGAAGAAGTTATGAAGGTTTGAAGTTTGGGTGCCAAAATAGAGCTTGTTGGCGAGCTCGGCAGAGAGGAGCCCTTCGGGGGTGAGCTCATATGGCCTAGGGGAGAGCTCATCCCTTCGAGGGAGAGCTCATTTGGCCTAGGCGAGCTCCACAGAGAGGAGGCGAGCTCATTTGGCTTAAGGCGAGCTCATTTGTCTTAGGGCGAGCTCATTTGGATTATAGGACGAGCTCATATGGCCTGGGGGCGAGCTCAACCCCTTTGGGGCAAGCACAAGCTCATCCGGGGTGAGCACAAGCCCTCTGGGTCGAGCACAAGCCCTCTGGGGCGAGCACAAACCCTCTGGGGCGAGCACCAGCTCATCTGGGGCGAGCAAAAGCCCTCTGGGGCGAGCACAAGCCCTCTGGGGCGAGCACAAGCCCTCTGGAGCGAGCACCAGCTCATCCGGGGCGAGCACAATCACTTTGGACGAGCACAAGCACTCTGGGGCGAGCACAAGCACTCCGGGGCGAGCTCGTTGTGCGATGCAGACCTCCTTTAGTAAAACGGACCTAACTTTCTCATATAAACTCCAAATTAGATGATTCAAGATGATCCGTAAAGTTTAGAGATAGACCTATAACTTCCATTAATTAGAATTGAAATTTACTACCTGGAGAAATTTTGTAATTGACCATTTTTTAGGGCTGTTGTGTAAACAGAAGGCGTCAGTCATGCGCGTGTGCAACGTGTAATGCTTCCGACAATAAAAGACATTGTTCTAAGTCCTAAAACATGAATGTTATGAATTATAATGATACTTAGCATTAAGCAATGAGTATTAGATAAATCGAATGGGTGTGCTAGACGTACGCGATGCGTGTCGCTTGGGCATTCGAATAGGCGAGGTTGGCGTGCGGACGCGCAAGCGTCGTAGCGATGTAACTAATGTGTATAATATTGTTAAATATTTTGTTTCTTATAAGAATGAAATATTATAGAGTAATATAAACCATTATTTGACATCTAGTGTGTGACTAATTGTTATGTGAATATGTACTTAATTGTGTAGGATATTAAGGAGCGTGTGTTGTAATATTGTAGCAGACGCACCAGGAAAGTTTCCTAACGCTTGTCTAACCCTTGTGTTGGGCAAGTTCCCTAACTACATTTTTTTCTATATATTGAATGCAGGTTTTCTTAAACTTACTCAACCCTTACATTTGAGCAAGTTTCCTATTTTATTCAAATGTTGTGTATTGTTGCAAGTTTCAAGACTCAAGTCGAGCTATTAGTTCAAATTATATTAGTGGATTAATTATTGTTGATTATTCCACATCTAAGATAATTATTGGTATTCGTACCTTGTGCTTTCGATTTCATGATTTGTTGTTGGACTGTGAAATGTTAAGTTCTTCATTCATGAATTGTCTAAGGAAATAGTTTACGCCTTTTGTTTCGGCTAGACATGTACAAGTTATTATTTTAAAAGTTATCCAAACCGATTGTTGGTGCGGATTCTTGGACTCAGAGAGCAACCCTTATTAGGGGATTTTAATTTGTCGGTTATCCGATGCAGTCAGAGTTAAATGTTATGCATATATATAGGGTACGAGAGGCTATATGTTGTTTAGAGGTCAGAGAGCAACCCTTATTAGGGGATTTTATGTTGTTTAGAGGTGTATGGATGTATTTTATCGCGAGCACCAAATTCGAGGTATTGGTACCTGAATTTTGGGGTGTCACAGGCAGCATGTAGGATTATAGTAATAATACCCTAAACTTTCTTTAGGATATCCCACAAATCTGCACTTGTCAGATTTTGTCCCAAACTTATCTTTAAAACCTTATCTTGGGCTCGAATTTTTGAGGTTACCTTATTTTTGTAGATATGCAGCCGTTTCTAGGGCATAACCCCAGATGGATACTAGAATGTCGGTAAAAATCATTATGGACTGCACAATGTCCAACAAGGTACAATTTCTCCTTCTAGATACACCAATCAATTATTGCGTATCAGGAGGTGTCCATTATGAGAAAATAACATTTTGAGATGATCTAGAAACTCATTGCACAAGTATTCTTTCCTCGATCTGATCAAAGAATCTTAATACTTTGTCAATTTGTTTAACTTCTGAATTCTTTGACCATTTTAAATGATTCAGACTTGTATTTTATCAAATACACACATTCAACTCTTTGAATGATCATCTCCTTTTCTTTTACTAGTTTGTTCAATTTGCAAAATTATTTTTCATATAAGTCAAGTATACAAAATCTATCAAGTGATCTTCCAGTTTCAAACAAAACATTATCATTATAAATAGAACAACAATTGTTCTTAAATATTGATGAGAATAAAATATGTTATATTTTTATCCCTTAATACTTTATCTTTTATATTTATTTTGTGCATAAATACACTCATTATTCTTATATTTTTATTTTAGGTACAATTAACGTAGTCCATAACTTTGGAAGTGCTTTGGAGGAACAAAGTTGTAATAATGCACAAGTTATTCATGTGGACCTACATGGTATTTTTATATTCACGGATTCCTTTCCAAATTTGAAGAGATTTATGGGATTCCTAGTAGCTCAATGATTCAACAATTGGAATCAAAACTAAATTTGGATTCAGCTTATTTTTTAACGCAATAAGGAAAAATCTTTTACACGGCAATTATGGAAATTCAATCTTGGCAATCTGATTTCTTTAAGGAACTAATAGAAGTAGATTGTAGAATATTAATGTTTTTAATACTAATATAATTAGAGTTTTATTTAGTTAGAATTTCAATTCCAATTTTAAGTTAGATTGTTATTATTTCTATTATTCTTAGGGTTAAGGTTACTTTTGAGTAGTATAAATAAGGGGTCAAGGTTGATGTAATGGACACAACACTTCATTCAATAAATAAAAATATTTCTCTCTATTATTCTTTGGTGTTTTTCATAGCTATGAGTAGCTAAATTTCTGTTCTTGGATTAAGGAGACGGAAGCCTCAGATTATTACACTGTGAGATCTAATTGATTTTAATTGTTCAATTATTATTTTGTGGATTGATTATTCTTCTGTGCTTAAATTCTATGATTGATATATTTAATTGCTAGGATGCATACTAGTTTATTAAGTGTTGAAATCTACTGCTAAATTAGATATCAAATCCGTAATTGTTTGGTTACTCTAATTTACGAAGCAACTAAGGTTAATAATTGACTGCAGATCACGAGATTATTATATCTTAGGAAGAATATTCAACTAAATTAAATGCAACCGCTTGTGCTTGTGTTGTTTAGCTACGTTGGTTTTTCTAATTCTTAAAGCATCTACTAGATTAAACTTTTAGCGCTTGTCTGAAGTTGTTTAGTAGTTAGGGTTATTTAGATCACTTGTTTCTATCTAACTAAAATTAAGGAAAGACATGGAATGATTCAGAATGGTGAATTGATTCTAACGGTGAATATTCAAAATATTAATTGATTATGCTTCAGTCAATGATCAGTCTAAATTTTTGAGGTGGAAGTTGATTTAATCCAAGGTTTGTTTTCTCTGATTTAGTTTAATAAATTATTTTACATTATTTTTAGTTTACTTTAATAATTACATTCAAAACCCCCTTTTCTGGTATACAAAATATAAAAATAGATTAATCATTCTCTGTGGGATCGACTCTTGCTTACACTACTACATAAATATTTTTCGCAGCAAGGTTTTATTTTTGGTTGCATGTGACAGCACACCAAAATTTGGCGCCGTTGCCGGGGAGTGATTTTAGTTTGTTTTATATTTTTGTTATCCTTATTTTAATTATTTTTCATAAGTAATTTGAATTTCCTTGATTGTTTATGCCTGAAACTCGATCTACTAATCAAGGTGATTTAAAGTGTGATCCAGAGATAGAGAGAGCTATTCGCAGATTAAGGAAGGAAGCTAGGATAAATTGTGAAGAAAAGGAAGCCATGGCAGCAAACCGAACCCTGAAATAGCTTGCGGCTCCCGATTTGAACCAACAACCCTTATGCATAACCTTCCCTAATTTTGATACTAATACTCAATTTGAATTGAAATCTGGACTAATACATCTTTTACCTACTTTTCATGGTTTGGAAGGTGAAGACCCCTACAAACATTTGAAGGAATTTCATGTGGTATGCACGAGTATGAAACCGACCGGAGTGACCGAGGAGTAAATCAAATTGAGAGCCTTTCCATTATCTCTGAAGGATTTGGCTAAGGATTGGCTTTACTATCTACCCTCTGGAAGTATCACCATACGGGAAGAGATTAAAAGATTATTTTTAGAGAAATATTTTCCCGCTTCAAGAGCAGCCAACATTCGGAAAGAAATTTGTGGTGTGAGGCAGAACAACGGAGAAACCCTACACGAGTATTGGGAACATTTCAAGAGATTGTGTGTCAGTTGCCCTCATCATCAAATCAGTGAACAACTTCTTATCCAATACTTCTATGAAGGCCTTTCATCTACCGAAAGAAGCATGATCGACGCTACTAGTGGAGGAGCTTTGGTAGATAAAACTCCTGAGGCTGCTAGAAACTTAATTGCGAACATGGCGGCTAATTCTCAGCAATTTAGCACTAGACTTGATTTTGCACCTAAGAATGTTAATGAGGTAAAAATTTCATCAATTTAACAACAAATTGCGAGTCTAACATCTCTTGTTCATCAAATGGCTGCAGGTAATACACAACAAGTAAAAGCTTGCGGAATTTGTGTGGTAGTAGGACACCCAACAGATATGTGCCCAACTCTTCAAGAGGAGTCCTTTGAGCAAGTGAATGTAGCAGGTGGCTTCCCTGGACAACCACAAGGAAAATTTAATCCCTATTTGAACACGTATAATCCTGGATAGAGGGATCATCCTAACTTTAGTTACGAGAATCCACAAGCAAATCAGTCCGCTAATCAAAATTTCTTAAGTTATCAGCAATACAAACAACCATATCCCAATGGACAACAATAGGGCCAATCTTCTAACTCTTCTATGTCTTTAGAAGATATTGTTAAATCTCTTGCCACTAACACTTTGCAATTTCACCAGGAAACAAGGGCAAGTATTCAGAATTTGGGTATGCAAGTGGGACAAATGGCAATTGCAATCAGTCATTTGGAGGCCCAAGGTTCGGGGAAGTTACCCTCTCAAACAGTGATGAATCTAAAAGAGAATGTAAGTGCAATCACTTTAAGAAGTGGCAAAGAGGTAAACAATCCAGAAAAGTCAGCATCTATATAACGGGAGCAAAGCAAAACAGACACGGACAATGCAGACAGTGGTGTTATGTGTGACATTGATGCACCGAAGCGTAAATTTCCCCCTCTCTTTGAATATAAACCTGTACCCCCTTTTCCTTATGCTTTAACTGAAAACAAGAAAATTGATAAGTATTCAGATTTGTATGAGACTTTTCGTAGATGCGAGGTAAATATTCTATTGTTAGATACTATCAAACAAGTACCACGTTATGCTAAATTTTTGAAAGAATTGTGTACCCATAAGAGGAAGCAGGAACTTAAAAGATATGAGAAAGTAAAAGTAGGGAAAAATGTCTCAACTGTTATTCAAAGAAAACTCCCTACTAAGTGTCAAGATCTGGGTATGTTCACTATTCCTTGCACAATAGATAGCACTAGATTTGAAAGAGCCATGTTAGATTTAGGAGCATCTATTAATGTCATGCCATATTCTATATATGCTTCTTTGTCACTTGAACCCTTGAGTAAGACTGGTACTGTAATTCAATTGGCTGATGGATCTAATTTTTATCCTAGAGGTGTAGTTGAGGATGTTCTTGTCCAAGTCAATGGTTTGATTTTTCCTGCTGATTTTTATGTGCTTGATATGAAAAATGGTGGCCAAAATGCACCGATTTTGTTAGGAAGACCATTTTTGAAGACATCCAAAACTAAAATTGATGTTCATAGTGGTATACTTTCAATAGAATTTGATGGTGAAATTGTTAAGTTTAATATTGATGATACCATGAAATCTCCTAGTGATGATAAACCTGTTTATTCTATTGATGTGGTTGACTCTTTAGCACAGGAAGTTTTTGAACTAGATGAAAAGGATGCTTTGGAAATTGCAAACATTGATGAGGAAAGTTCAAAATTACAAGGATCTGTTGCAGCGTTGAATGATGCTCTGAAGGCAGGTGATACCTTTTATGTTAAATTGTCGTTTTTTAACGAGAAGTCTCTATCATCTGTATTACAGGCAATCAAACTTCCAAATGGTTGTGAGGGATGTTTTCGGGTTAATGTGATCAAAGATATAAGAAAGGATAAACCGAATGATGACAGCTATTTTCTGGTGATGGATGAAGATGAGTTCGAGGATTTTCACTCGTCTAATGATGTTGAGGAATTCAATGAAAAGAGCAAGTGGCAACATGAAAAGACAATTTGTGTGTTTGAACCAGATTGAGACAAAGGAATGAGGTCGAGCCAAAGACTTTAAACAAAGGCGTTGCATGGGAGGCAACCCATAGGGGAGTATCTTTCTACCTTTTTCTATGCATTTTACTTTACATTGGGGACAATGTAAGTTTTAAGTGTGTGGGGAGGATTTAAGGGTACTTGGACGATTGATAGACATTTGTGTGTTATTTTTTTTATATTTCGTTTGATTATTTGTTATTTTTTTATTATTTTAGGTTGATTATTTTTATTTTTAGATGATTTTGAATTTTGTGGGTATATTCACTGCAAACCCTCACGAGACACAACTCGTCCACTTGGGGTAACCTTGGGGTTTAAAGGCTTGTTGCACATGCTAAGTGCAATCGTGTTTCCTATGAAAATGGGATATTTTTTACAATGTGTCACTTGAGCAATGAGTTGATTTGGATTTTGATTTTTGACTAATGATAAAATTTTGATTTCTTTTTGATAACTTCTTGGACGATTGATAGACATTGGGTAGTCTGAATTTGATTTTCTTTGTTGATTATTACTTTATTTGAGACCCTTCATTTTTTAGCACATGTCCATTTGGTCAACCTAGTTTTAACTTGGAAGGAATTTATTTGATTGAATGAATTGAGGGAGAAATTTTGGAACTCTATTACTTATTTGATCATAATTTGAAGTTAATATGAGATATTATTTGAGAAAGGGGAAATGATTTAGGCAAATTTTGTAAGTTTGAAAGAAAAAAAAACACAAAAGTGAAAAAAAAAAATCTTCATGTGGTGGGTTGAGATGGAGCATAAAACGCACTCACTTATAAACACGTGACATGGTAAGATGGAGCATAAAATGCACTTAACGAAAGAAAAAAAAAAGAAGAAAGAAAGAAGAAAAGCCTTTTGATCCTCTAGTGTTGATTACTTGTGTTAACTGAGATTTATGTGAAATAAGTGCTCGAGTTTCTCTTTGTCCTTCAAGGTTTTGATCTCATAAATTTTTCTGAGTTTTGATTGGTTTGATACACGTGGATTCTGTAGACACCCAAATTTTGCGTTCCCTATACTAACCGTGACAGGAGGGCAAAATCGTCAATTGAACCGGCTTGCGGGAGCGAAGGAATGGACACAAGCGTGAACGTTCAACACCACCGCGATGATTGGCGACCAAAGCTAACGTGACAATAGGGTCATCCGAAACGGGCATTCTTGAATGAGGTGGCACGTCTCCCGGTAATTCTCGGACTGCAGAGTACGAGCCTGTCAGCAAAAACCGACGTTAAGGCACGAAAATCGAGGCGTGGCATGGAAATCGAGAAAGTCAAACCGTCCAGTCGCGGATTGATCTGCGGCCAAATAGTGCGCCTTTTGAAAACACGGAACTCGAAATCAGGTGAGTGGAAGGGAGCCGGCTAGCCAGCCTATTTTAGCTCATTTTCGTTGCAGCATACAAGAGAGTAGGAGAAGTTGAGCAGTTTTGAGAAAGAAGGATTCAGCAGCAGAAAAGCTCGGGAATTGAGAGAAAAATAGCTAAGTTTTGCAACAAAATAGGAAGAAAAGAGAGAAAAAAAAAAGAGAAGATTTATACTCTTTTGATTTTTGTTGTATCAAATATCCTTCTAATCCTATTTCAAATAAACAAGTTTACATCCATTTGAGATCATTTGCAAGGTAAAAATTCTCTTTGTTCTAGCAATTTATATCATATTGTTTGGTTAAATTAAATGTAATCTTCATGTATCTTGTTGGACAATCACGGATTAGGGATTATTAGTGAGGGTTCCATCAGAACAAAATTCTTCCTAATAACCCGAGGATATCCAATTAGTGAAATTTCTAGCTTGTTTATGATGATTTTTTGGGTGTAATTCATTTAGATTGTCATTCTTGGATATCATGGTGTATTAGGCAAATCCGTGTTGATTAGTTTTGTAGTATTCATTTTGTGGCTATGTAGCAATATCGGGTGTGAGCCTAGGAACGCGACCCCGTGGTCCAAATCCGATGATGGACCTTTTGATGTATGTAATAGATTCAAGGTGCTCGTTTTTGTAACATGTAACCGTTGGGCCTTAAAACGACGCCAAGGCGAGAATCGGGTTTAAGGCCCCGTAGTAGTGAAATATGTGATTGTTGGCGTTCGGGGTATTTTGATGGCTTACATGCCCGTAAATAGCCCCTACGCGTTTTGATATTTAATTTGATTTGCAACACCAAACAAAAGATTCCAAGGCCGAAACAATAAAGATTTTTCTAAAATCAATCAAAGTAGGATATTAGCATCACGAGGCTAAAAATTGGAAATGCTAACGGAAGTCGATTCCTATTTTACGAGAAAACTAAAGAGAAGTTGTTTTCAAGTGTCACAAAAAATGGTTTTTATAAAAAGAACTAAACGTTTTATTAAACCTTGATACATAGGGCGAAAGAGATCCTAGAAATTGCCCATCATTTATGAAAGCAACGTATAAATCTCGATTCCTATTTTGGCTAAGGTTTAATAAACTCTTATTTTTGCCAAAACGACACCTAATGAAAATCTCCTAGTTTTGACAATTAAAATCAAACCTTTTTCATAAAGCTTTCTCGTGTATGCCGAAAAGACATTCCGAAGCGTTCAAAAATTAAAGCACGACTTTCCCTAAAAATCCAAATGATTCTTTCATACAAACTCACCACAACACTCACATAGGCACACACACACACACGCGCATACACACACATTTCATGAATTAAAGGATAGGAAATCATCAAGATTGCGGTAACCGTGTTTCACGGAAGTCGAGGGGTGCCTAACACCTTCCCCTCACTTAAGAAAGCCCCCGAACTCTATGAATCTCAAGTTCGCAGACCAATTAATTCGGAGTCACATATGAGCCAGCGATTTATAAAAAACAGAAATTCGGATGAGTTGGTACATGTGACGCCCCCAAATCCGGGTCACCTGAGCCACGGACCTGGTTCATCACTATTTAACACAAGAATTATACAATCGATAACTTATAGCGGAATAAAGGAATATTTACATTGATATAACATAAATAACCCCGTCCCAAGTCTCGAAACCAAGGCTACAACAAAACATAACATAATACATAAGGGTAAATATGTCTTAATACACGACGTCGATAATAAGTCTTATTACAAAGATGATTCAAAACGATAACGCAAAACTAGTCAGTAGCTTTGCCCTTCCCTTTGTCCTTTCCCGAGCTCTCGCCGCGTGCTGCACTAACTGAAATGTTTTGAGTGAAAGCAAGGGTGAGCAACAATTTTGCCCCGCAAGTATAATAACAGTGAATAATAACAAGAATAACTTTATAGATCATAGGAGTTAATGATGTTAGATAACTCAAGGACGTACACCATTACTTTTATCACCGTTATAGGTTACTATAGACCGAAGGATTTTTGAAGTATCCACAGATTTCAAAGTTTCCCAAAGAAAGGGACTAATCGATACTGAGTGAGCCCCAAGGCACAGAACTCTATCTAGAATTACTGGAAATTAATCCGATAATCCACAAAACTGGTACAATAGGTGATCAGCCTAAAATACCTGGCGTTATGCATAAGCCTTACATTTTCCATTTACGCGCGTGTCGGTTCCCCGACGTTTATACCATTTCCCCTGCTATGAGGGTTGTTCTTCTCAGCTTTACACGGGAGTCCGGGCCAAAACAATTTGATCGGACAGTTTTACTTAACGACGATTATAGTTGGAGGACGTAACCTCACTTCAATAAACAAATCAATAAGTGTCTAGCTGGAACAATTAGCTTTGACATAGCTTTCAGACAGTTTATGGAGTAAGGAATTTTAAGGTTCAACAGCATGCACAATAGCATCAATAATATCTTAAATGAATAACAATTCATAATCTTTGGAATCACACAATATATAACATTGCATGAAATGGGCTTTCATTGCAATACTTGAATAAAAGTACGAATATTAGCACAGTAATTGATAATTGATAAGTAATTTGAACGGGAGTCAAGAAACTCAATAAGCTTGCTCAATAAATAATATTTGCTCGAATATAATTTTGAGTAGGGTACGAAAGCTTGCACAATAATAATTTGAATAAGATATGAGACTTGCTCGATAGATGAATTAAACAATAATTCGAAACTTGTCCAATAAATAATTTGAGTAAGGAACACTCGCAAAATTAAATAAGGGTTGAGTAAGGAACTTGCCTTGCACGTGCGTTAAAACCTTGACGTTAATCGTCCTTCAAAATTAACACCCTACAATTCATTAAAATCATCATAAATATTAGCCACGTAAGGACTAGGTTCAATACAGTCATCACTTCATTTAAAATACATTGATTGCCACTTCGACTGCCCAGTCGGGGGTCTCGCTCCCCGGTGAGCGAGCGGCTGCCCAGCTCGCCGGTGAGCTGGCGGGGGTCGGGGGGCAGCGCCCCCTGGAAACCAAGCGTAATTTGCAATCCGTTTGTTCAATTTACGCCTTAAAATAACATCATTTCGGTTGACGTTGGTATAAAATTTAGCACATAAGACTCTAACAAGTTATAAGCGTTTTTAATCATTTTGTACAAAAATATAAATTTTAGACTCGCGAAAAAAAAATTTACTGGGTCCGACCCGATTCGGCCCGACCCGGCCCAGCCTGACCCGACCCGGTCCAGCCTGACCCGACCCGGACCAGGCGTCAAGCAGTAGCAGTTGCAGTAGCGAACTGCAGTTCCTGCAGAACCGCGACACAGCTACCTTGCCTCGCTCCAGCTGCTACAACTCCTCCTATACTCGATCAATTTGATCCGTTACGGACTCTATGGATTCCTAAGACACGAGGCTACAACATATCAAAAATGCAGACTGACCCATAAACACTAACACAG
Source organism: Aralia elata (assembly GCA_034770075.1). Classification (NCBI taxonomy): domain Eukaryota; kingdom Viridiplantae; phylum Streptophyta; class Magnoliopsida; order Apiales; family Araliaceae; genus Aralia; species Aralia elata. The sequence continues at coordinate 99,564 of JAVJAP010000144.1, forward strand.
CCAAATCCTTAGCCAAAGCACAATATTGATACTCTGTTTTTCGCAGTCATGAAATATCTCACACAAATGGCAACTGTGACTTCATTTTAGCATCATTTTGGTTCATTCAAATTGGGTTATCTTCACAACTGATAGAAGTACAATATTACAACAACAAACAATCAAAATATTTACACCATCCAGGCTTTATAGTCCTCTAACAGTCCGAATGTCCAAAAGTCCAAAAATGTCCAAAGTTCATCCTTTAAGCCAAGGTTCGGATCTTTACTTGTTTTTGTTCCACTTTGAGGGTGTTTATGGTTTATATAGCTTCTTAAGAACCTCCATGATAGATTCAACACAACCAATCAACCAAAAAAATTTAGCAAAATCCAACCCTCAAGCATGTAAGCATAAAAACTCATGAAAGCTTCAAGTGGAGAAGAAATGGTTGTGGTTCGTGGTTACCTTCTTGTTGCTAGCTTCGTGTGGAGCGAAATGGTTGCTAGAGTGCTGCTCTCCTTCCTCTTGGTGCCCTTCTCTCCTTTCTCCTCCTTCCTTGCTTTTCTTCTTCTTCCTTGCTTTTCTTCTTCTTCCCGTAGCTTTTCTTCTTCTTCCCGTAGCTTGCTTATTCTTCTTCTATATTTCCCTCTCTCTCTCTCTCTATGTAGCTCTCTATAACTCTCTCCTTACTTGCAGAAAATGGGATGTATGCTGATGGTTTGAAGGAGAAGGAGGATGAGCTAATGGGAGGGTTAAGGTGGCTTCGGGAGGAATGTTTTGATATGCAGAAAATGGGATGCCCGAGCTAAGTGTTGTGTAGTGAACAACCCCATGTATGGTGTACTGTGCATGTCTATTCCTTTCCCCCAATTGGCTCTCAATATACACGTGGCCTCCCCCAATTGGTTTGAGGCTTAAATGTCTCACCAATTAGTTCGAATACACAGATAAATATACCCGAATATTCCCACTTTTGTACCAAATTTGATAAATAACTCAACCCAAAATTAAAATGAGTACTCCCATAATTTATTGGGACACGTAAAAATATTTATTATGGGATTTGTCCATTTATTCGGAACACCCATACTATACATTTCGGATACGGATTAAATCGCGAAGCAGCTCGAATAAAATTCCCGCCGCTTGGAAAAATTATTTCTTCGCATACAAGTCTTAACAAAATTAAAAGAAATCGAAAAAGACGCAAAAATATTCGGACGTGAATAGTGCCTCGGGAAGCGTGCCATGTGAATAGTGATATTACAAATTTTCGCAAAAAAAATCGATTTATTCACTCCAATGACACAACAATACAAAAATTTAACACATGCACATTTTCTAGGTTGCAACACAATTCTAGGCACGTAACACAAATTAATATAAATAAAAATAAAATATTATTTTATTCATACATAATTCGGGTTACAAGGAAGTCCAAAATTCCCGATCGTTACAGTACATCCATTTCAAATATACCAACTGGCGACTCTGGTTAATTGGCTCATCAAAAAAAACGATCTTTCAAAACCCCGTCGACATTAATGCCGACCTTTTCCCCAAAATCATTCAACCAAAAGGATAAGAAAATCGGAAAGGCGAGAAACCGGCGTCGACAGCTGGCGACTTTGCTGGGGAGTCATTAGAGGGCTTAAGCCGCGTTCAAATCTTGATGTTATCCTATCCTTTTAAAATTCATAAAATGTGTGTGTTTGCGATATTTTGATTTTTTACTTTTGTTGTGTGAATGTGTGTTTGCCCAATAAATGAATGATTGAATGGAATTGCTTTACTTTTAAGTAATCATTTGCATACAGTGAGGACGATGAATGTGAATGTATGTTGAGAGAGTACCTCCTCCTGAGGTGAACCTGTCGGTTGCTTATTACTGGACTCGAAGGGGCTGCTCCCCGGAGATGGCTCAGGAAACGCACCACCCAAATCCGCTCCAATCGAAAGGGCTCAGACGAGTAGATTGCGAAGATTTGGGGACCTTCATGCCGAAAAGCCCGTGAGAGATACCCTAGGATAGGTCAGCCTCAGATTAACCCAATGCAGGAAAGGTCTCTTCACGCCCTTTTACGTTCACACGTATAAAATGTCATGATCCCATTCATATATGCCTCCCCTGCTGACAAAAGAAAGTACTGACCTCCATGTTGTGACACCCCCAAATCTGGGTACTTAATTTCCCCCTGATTTGGTGTTCACTATCCCATTCATTCACATCTAACTACCCATAATTAAGCAATTAAAATAAACTTAATTAATCATCTCCCAAACCGGGTTACATCAATAATTAAAATCCCAGGTCACCACAACCTTAATACATCAAATGCGGAATAAAAATATAGTCTAAAACAAGTCTGGTACAAATGTTCATCAATTAATTAATAAATCTAGAACTATTTCTGCATCTTGCCCTTGCCCTTACTGGTGGACGGCTTGTCCTGCTTCTCGGGCTTAGCTGAAATATTTAGTGCAAGAGTGAGCAAACAATTGCCCACAAGAATGATAACAATAACTTTTAATTGAAATAGAGTTCAAATGAGAAGCAATGATTTTTTTTGAAGTTAATCAATAAGTAATCAAAGTTTGAATATATCTGAGGGTCTCAAGACCTCGAACTATGTCCTAGGTTAACAAGTATTTTTTTTTTACCGTAACCTTTAACAGTCTTAAAGACTATAAATGGACCTTCATCTCGTACTCAGGGGGATCAGCCCTTTGTACAATGTATTGTGCACAAACATTTTAACGCTAAGCGTAATAATCCCCTATGTTAGGGTTGTTCATCTCAGTTTATAATAAGAGTCCGTACCAAAAAGAACTTGGCTTGGAACAAGTTTAGATAATCTAAGTTTTTGAAACGCTCATCAACTAAGGACTAGCTGAATCAATAATGGTTTGCTAGTCTAGTTCTTTAGTAAAGTTTGTATTCGAAGTTTGAATGATAATCAAAGACTGAATAAATAATATCTGGAACAAAATATAATTACTCAACATGATATCAACCTTGCTTGAATAACAATAAGCTAAGGTTAATTAATTCACTCAAAGGAAGTAAACTTGTTGAAATAATAACAAGCTTAAGAAATAGAAAACTTGCTATAATAATTTAACAAGTTTAAAGAAAGAAAACTTGCTCAACGTAAAAGTAATAAGTTGAGATAAGGAAACTTGCTCAACGTAAAAGTAATAAGTTGAGATAAGGAAACTTGCTCAACGTAAAAGTAATAAGTTGAGATAAGGAAACTTGCTCAACGTAAAAGTAATAAGTTGAGATAAGGAAACTTGCTCAACGTAAAAGTAATAAGTTGAGATAAGGAAACTTGCTCAACGTAAAAGTAATAAGTTGAGATAAGGAAACTTGCTCAACGTAAAAGTAATAAGTTGAGATAAGGAAACTTGCCTCAAGCGTAGATTACAAATTAAATAATTCACGATCCTTAAATCAACCTATACAATTACTTATAAGATGGTAACATAAATTAGTTACAAAATTTATAATCACTTTAGGTTCCTTTTACCTAATTATAGTATCTCATTTAGCATACTTTAGACAACAAATGCTAAGTAGTAACCATCTTGGTAGTACATTAGTCACATTAATATAAGTTTAATTATGCATCATAATTTCCCAGAAAAGAAAATAATAAATTAATTTTTTTTTTTAAACAGTAGCGTTTCTCGCCGGGGCGAGAAAAAGCTTAACAATTTCGTCGCCGGGGCGACTCTGTCGCTGGGGCGAAGAAACCAGTTCATTTCTATCGCCGGGGCGATAGACTTGACTGTCGTCTTCCCCAGCTCGCGAACCAGTGAAAACTTAGGCCAAATTTGGCCAAAATTTTCCGAATTCTACCATCCAGAAAACAAATTAGATATACCCAAACACCATATATGATATAAAACATTTACCCAACATGTTTCTAACTAATCTAAGCATTATAAAACACATAATCAATCAATTTAAAACCAAAAATTCACTGTTTTATAAAATAACCATGTTTTTGCCATTTTCATAAAACAAAACTCTGTAAATTCATTTTTCAATCAATTGAACCCATTCTTCTTGCATTATTCATGTTTTTCATCAAATAATCATAAACAATTATCAATTTACCGATTAATAACCAATTAGAGCATCAATTTTCATACATATATACAATTCATAAAGTAAACTCTGTAAAAACTAAAAACTCAATTCTAAAGCATGTTTTCATGGATTAATACCTCTAAATTAATTGTTAATCATCATATAATCATCTAACACATGATTATTACCAATTACAACAACTATAATCAAATAGTTCATATATTCTAACAATTGAATTTACATACAGTAACTAAAACTATATACAGAAGAATAAAACCAAAAGGAAAAAGAAATTATACCTTCAATTACTTTAGGAACTTGATGAATTCTTTTAAAATTACAAGTTCTTTCTCAATTCTTTCTTCTCAATTCTCAAATTCTCAAACTCTGCTCTCTCTTTTCTCTCAAACTCTGATGTTCTTCTTTCTTTTTTTTTCTCTCTGTTCTTCTCTTTTCTTTTACAACAGACGCAACTTAAAAAAAATAAACTGATAGAATTAAGAAAATAAAAACTGACAATTAAATCAAATAATAACGTAAAAATCTAATTTAATTCATCAGTTATAAAATTCAAAAGCCATAAGGCTATGTTTGGCAATTACAATTAAGGATAACCTACTATTCTTATGTCTTGTTTGGTAAAACACAATTAAAATAACCCATTATTTCCAAACAAAGATCATAAGACCTTGTTTGGTAAAACTAAATTAAAACTCCTTTCATTTATTTTAATAAACCAATATAACATATAGTTTAAAATGTCACACATTTAATTCAATTGAACTTATTATTAAATAAATTCAATTAAATATAATTAACTCAAATAATAATTTCATTTAACAAATAACAATAATACCAAATAAATTCTCTTATTCAAATAAATTATTTATTCAAATAAACCTTTTCATCATCTAATTTAATCATTAAATTAAATTAGAATAAACATAACAAATCACATTTAAATAATATTTAACATTATTAAATTCAACAAATACCCACATTTAACTCAATAAATTAATAAAAATATTTATATAACTCAATAAATATTTTTATTCAATCATAAAAATTGCATTCGTTACATCTTTCCCTCCTTAAAAGGATTCTGTCCCCAGAATCACAACGCAATTAAATCGTCTGTTACATTCTCCCCCCTTACAAAGATTCTGTCCCCAGAATCGCAATATATATAATTAAACAAACAATTGAGGGTAATTCTGCATCATTTGCTCTTCGAGTTCCCACGTTGCTTCTTCAGCATTGTGGTTCCTCCATATTACCTTTACAGAAGGTATCACTTTACTTCTAAGGACTTGTTCTTTCCTGTCCACTATTTGTACAGGAACCTCTTCATAAGACAAATCTTGCTCAAACTGTATCGGTTCATACTCTATGACATGTTTATAATCAGACTTATACGGTCGTAGCACCGATATGTGGAAAACATTGTGAATGTGGCCTAACTCAGGAGGTAAAGCTACCGCATAAGCTACATCACCCACCCGTTTCAGCACTTCAAAGGGTCCAATGAATCGCGGACTTAGTTTACCCTTCTTTCCAAATCTGATTTTCCCTTTCCAGGGAGATACTTTGAGAAGCACGAAGCTGCCGACCTCAAATTCGCGATTTTGTCGGTGTTGGTCAGCATACTTTTTCTGCCTGTCTTGAGCGGCTATCAGTCTGGCTCTTATTATTTGAACAATCTCAGCAGTTTGTTGCACCAGCTCGGGTCCTAATAGTCGACGTTCACCAACCTCATCCCAGCATAACGGAGTTCTGCATTTCCTTCCGTACAACGCTTCGTAGGGTGGCATGCCGATACTGGCGTGATGACTGTTGTTGTAAGAAAATTCGACCAAAGGTAAATGATCATCCCAGTTGCCCTTGAAATCCATGACACACGCTCTCAGCATGTCCTCCAACGTTTGAATTATTCTTTCACTCTGGCCATCGGTTTGAGGATGATAGGCTGTACTCATTCGCAACTGTGTCCCCAAACAAGTTTGCAGACTCCTCCAAAACTTTGATGTGAACCGCGGATCCCTGTCTGACACTATTGATACTGGAACACCGTGCCTTGAGATAATTTCTTTGACATATAACTTCGCCAGCTGATCTAAAGTGAATCTGACTATGATTGGTAAAAAGTGCGCTGATTTCGTCAGTCGATCCACGATGACCCATATCGCGTCATATCCCTTCTGAGTAGCTGGAAGACCTACCACGAAATCCATCGTGATATGCTCCCATTTCCATTCTGGTATCTCCAAAGGCTGTAGCAAACCACTTGGTCGTTGATGTTCTGCTTTTACTCTCTGACAGGTTAGGCACTTCGCAACACACTCAGCAACCTCTCTTTTCATGTTTGGCCACCAGAAATGTTGGCGAAGATCTTGGTACATCTTCGTACTTCCTGGGTGAACCGAAAATCTTGAACTATGGGCTTCGGTCAAAATCTCTTCTCTGATCTTTAGTTCTGCCGGAACCCAAATTCGGCCTTCGAATCTAAGCAGTCCTTCAGTGTCAACTTTGTATTTAAGCTCTTCTCCCTCAAGCAATCTTTTCCGTATCTCAGCACATTCCTCATCTTTGAGTTGCGCGTCCTTCACTTTTTCCACCAGAGTTGGTTGGGTTTCTATCTGAAATAATTTTTCGGTCGACTCTATCGGATTCTTCACCTCTAGTTCCAACTTAGCCATTTCCTCCACGAGCTTCTCCTGAGCGGTTAACAAAAACAATTTCTCCCGACCCTTTCTGCTCAAAGCGTCTGCAACCACATTGGCTTTTCTCGGATGGTATAGGATTTCACAATCATAGTCCTTGATTAACTCTATCCATCTCCTTTGCCGCATATTCAAATCCTTCTGTGTAAAAATATACTTCAGACTTTTATGGTCTGTGTATATTTCACACTTCTCCCCATAGAGATAGTGTCGCCAGATTTTCAGAGCAAACACCACAGCTGCTAACTCTAAGTCATGGGTCGGATACCCTTTTTCATAGTCTTTTAGTTGGCGCGATGCATATGCAATAACCTTTCCATTCTGCATCAACACACAACCAAGTCCCTTATGCGATGCGTCGCTATACACCACAAAATTTCCTGTATCATCTGGCAAAGACAATACAGGTGCCGAACTTAGTCTCTTCTTGAGTTCTTGGAAACTCTCTTCGCACTTCTCCGTCCAAACAAACTTCACTAATTTTCTTGTTAAATTCGTTAACGGAGTGGCGATTCTCGAGAAATCTTGAATAAAACGCCTATAATATCCTGCCAAACCTAGGAAACTCCTCACTTCTGACGGTGTCTTCGGCTGATCCCAGTTTATCACAGCTTCGACTTTTGATGGGTCTACCGATATTCCGTCCTTATCAATCACATGCCCAAGAAATTGCACACGTTCCAACCAAAATTCGCACTTCGAAAATTTTGCATACAATTTCTCTTTCCTTAACGCCTCTAATGTCACCCTCAAATGCTCGACGTGTTCTTCCTGAGTTTTGGAATATACGAGGATGTCGTCTATAAACACCACTACGAATTTATCCAGAAATGGTTTGAACACCCTATTCATTAAGTCCATGAATGCTGCAGGCGCATTCGTTAAACCAAATGACATAACCAAAAACTCATAGTGACCATATCTAGTTCGAAATGCCGTCTTTGGTATATCCTCCTGTCTCACCTTCAACTGATGGTACCCACTTCGTAAATCTATCTTTGAAAAGTACCTTGCCCCCTTTAGTTGATCAAACAGGTCATCGATCCTTGGCAACGGATACTTGTTTTTGATCGTGACCTTGTTCAATTCTCTATAATCAATGCAAAGACGCATTGATCCATCCTTCTTCTTAACAAATAATACCGGCGCTCCCCACGGCGAAACGCTTGGTTGAATATACTTTTTATCTAGCAACTCCTGTAGTTGCGCCATCAACTCCTTTAATTCCACTGGAGCCATTCGATACGGGGCCTTCGATATAGGGGTCGTTCCTGGTGCTAAATCAATCACAAACTCGATTTCCCTATCTGGCGGTAATCCTGGTAAATCTTCAGGAAACACGTCCACGAAATCTCTAACCACTGGTATCTCTTCCAACTTTGCACCTTCCTTTCGCGTATCAACTATGTAGGCTAGATACCCTACACAGCCTCGCCTCAACATCTTTCTGGCCTGCATCATCGTCAGACAACTCGCTTGTCTAGGCGATTTGCTACCATAAAATACAACCTTTGACGGAGTCATAAGGTTTATACACTTCTTTTGACAGTCAATGACTGCCCCATGATTAGTCAACCAATCCATACCCAATATAACGTCAAACTCCCCAAGTCGAATTGGGATCAAGTTTACCGTCGTTATCTGACCCTTAATATCTATTTGACAATCCTTGTGGATAAGTTTAACAGGAATTATTTCCCTATTCGCAATCTCTATGTTCATAGGGTAATCTAGTTCTTCCTGGGGTAATTCTAAGTTCTTAGCAAAATCATCGGATATAAATGAGCAAGTAGCACCCGAGTCAAACAATACATAAGCATTAATATTATTGACTGGAATGATACCTGACACCACATCCTTTGACTGCACAGCGTCCTGCACCGTCATGTTGAACGTTCGAGCGGTAGGTCGGTTGGGCTGTGTCGGTCCGGTGATAGTCAGATTACCTCCACCGCTGCTCTCCCTTTTCCTGCACCAGCTCCTCCTGTAGCTGTTTTCTTAGGGCACTCTCTGGCAAAGTGATCCTTCGACCCGCAAATGAAACATGCTCCTTTCTTCGGATTAGGGCAATTTGGTGAAATATGGCCCTCTTGTCCACAGTTGAAGCACACCCGCTTACCCTTCAAACAAGCACCCATATGGCTCTTCCCACAGTTGCTGCACACCTCTATCTTCTTCTTCTGATTACCCTGCTGACTTCCCACAGAGTTACTATCATTCCACTTCCTTTTCTGATTACTGCCCCCATGGCTACCACTTGCTTTGTTTTCATTCTCATTCTTCTTTTTCTTCTGCTCCTGGTTGTACTTTGACAGAGCATCACTGCCTCCTTCAGCGATAATTGCCTTTTCTAGCACTGTCGCAAATGAACTTAGTTGAAACAACGAAACTCTACTATATAACCAGGGTTTCAGTCCCTGCTCAAATCTCCTAGCCTTCCGCTCATCCGTGTTAACCTGATATGGCGCAAACCTTGCCAGCTCATTGAACTTTGCAGCATATTCAGGTACCGTCATAGTACCTTGCTTCAGCTCTAGGAACTGCACTTCCATCTGGTTCTGCGCGCTTACTGGGAAGTATGTCTCGAAAAATATTTCTTTAAACCGCTCCCACGGTATTATACCCTGACCACCACGAGTTTTGTTCGCCTGCCACCAGTAGCTGGCTTCTGATTTCAGCATGAATGTCGCAAATGCCGTTTTCTGGTCTTCACCGACTCTGGCGACATCGAACACTTTCTCCATCTCCATGATCCATGTTTGAGCTTCAATCGGATTCATGGAGCCCTGAAATTCTGGAGGTCCGACAGCCTTGAAGTCTTTGAAGGTCGTGGCCTGCGCTTGGGGTTGGTTCGCAAAGGCTCCCGTTAACAAATTTACCAACTGCTGCATGGGATTAGCGTTGGCTTCTTCGTTGTTAGTAGATCCCTCGGGGGTCTGTTGACGTGTTGGTTGTCTTCTTGGAGGCATTTTACTGTTAAGAATTCTCGTTATTAAACTATTGCTCAATTACTCAAACATTTAAGTCTCAACTTAAACATTTATAAACAACACTTAAACACATAACACATCTGATAAACTTTCACATTTTATTCATTAACTGCTTGAAAACATAATAGAGATAACATCGTAGTTATTTACATCAAATCATCTATCCTGAAATCACAAAGTTCCAGGATTACATCATTATTCTATCCCATTATATAGAAACTGGGATTACAATTTATTCACTTCATAGTTTCTAATAACATAACTAATCACAATCTATGATGACATCCCACGACGCACAGCTTCCTGGCGTTCCTGCTCCATAATGCGTGTCATCATCCTACGATCCATCACATCTGGATGACGATTAGCTCGATCTTGAGCTCTGTCTATGGTAGTATGAAAAATATACTCCATCTCATCAATCTTGGCCTTCTTTGACCGCATTTCACACTCAACACGATCTGCACGATCAGCCTCCCTCAGCCAAGTTGTCTCCGCTCTCGCCCGCTTAGCTGACTCCTCTTTCAACTCATCTCGTACAATCTCATTCCTGGCTATCAACTGTCCGCGTCGATACTCAGACTGTGCTAGCCTCTGCTCAGCCTCTGCAAGACGTGAAGAAAGGTCTTGGATCTCAGCATCCTTCTGCTCTAGAGTGGTTTGACGTTCTGCAGCCTGTTCCTCTAACTCCTCCTTATCACTCTCTACATGAACCAACTTCCACTCCACGTCTCCAAGACGTATGTCTAGCTCCACAATCTCACTGCTCTTCTGCTCCAAAGCAGTCTGTCGCTCCGCCAGCTGCCTCTCTAACTCCTCCACTCTGTCTTGCAACTCTATGTTGCGATCATACACCTGCTCGTACATCTGAACACCCAAAGTAGATAATGATATCCCCTCAGGGTCTTCCTCCTCCTCCTCAACCTCTTCAGGGTCCTCCTCAGGATCCTCCTCAGGGTCCTCCTCAGGATCAGTCTCAGGCTCATACTCGTGACCTGTAACTGTGATCAATGGGGATGGCTCCCTCTGCACTATCTGCTCGTGAACTACGTGAATATCTCGGGGCTCCTCCTCCCTAGTCTGGCTAGGCTCTCCTCTATCAGTCATCCTGACAACAAAGTTTTAAGTTTTAATTACTAATTGACAATACTCGATAGTACTCGCGAGCACATAAGTTTATTATCAAATAAGCACATAGCACATAATCATTTTGTTGTCTTTTATGAATTTCCGTAATTCATTCCTTAGAACTCGATAAGAGTTTATCACCACTATATTCTCTATCTTCTAGAAGGCTACTACCCTAAGGTTTTCCCCACCTAAAGGTTCATAACCTATCAGCTCTGATACCAACCTGTGACACCCCCAAATCTGGGTACTTAATTTCCCCCTGATTTGGTGTTCACTATCCCATTCATTCACATCTAACTACCCATAATTAAGCAATTAAAATAAACTTAATTAATCATCTCCCAAACCGGGTTACATCAATAATTAAAATCCCAGGTCACCACAACCTTAATACATCAAATGCGGAATAAAAATATAGTCTAAAATAAGTCTGGTACAAATGTTCATCAATTAATTAATAAATCTAGAACTATTTCTGCATCTTGCCCTTGCCCTTACTGGTGGACGGCTCGTCCTGCTTCTCGGGCTTAGCTGAAATATTTAGTGCAAGAGTGAGCAAACAATTGCCCACAAGAATGATAACAATAACTTTTAATTGAAATAGAGTTCAAATGAGAAGCAATGATTTTTTTTGAAGTTAATCAATAAGTAATCAAAGTTTGAATATATCTGAGGGTCTCAAGACCTCGAACTATGTCCTAGGTTAACAAGTATTTTTTTTTTACCGTAACCTTTAACAGTCTTAAAGACTATAAATGGACCTTCATCTCGTACTCAGGGGGATCAGCCCTTTGTACAATGTATTGTGCACAAACATTTTAACGCTAAGCGTAATAATCCCCTATGTTAGGGTTGTTCATCTCAGTTTATAATAAGAGTCCGTACCAAAAAGAACTTGGCTTGGAACAAGTTTAGATAATCTAAGTTTTTGAAACGCTCATCAACTAAGGACTAGCTGAATCAATAATGGTTTGCTAGTCTAGTTCTTTAGTAAAGTTTGTATTCGAAGTTTGAATGATAATCAAAGACTGAATAAATAATATCTGGAACAAAATATAATTACTCAACATGATATCAGCCTTGCTTGAATAACAATAAGCTAAGGTTAATTAATTCACTCAAAGGAAGTAAACTTGTTGAAATAATAACAAGCTTAAGAAATAGAAAACTTGCTATAATAATTTAACAAGTTTAAAGAAAGAAAACTTGCTCAACGTAAAAGTAATAAGTTGAGATAAGGAAACTTGCTCAACGTAAAAGTAATAAGTTGAGATAAGGAAACTTGCTCAACGTAAAAGTAATAAGTTGAGATAAGGAAACTTGCTCAACGTAAAAGTAATAAGTTGAGATAAGGAAACTTGCTCAACGTAAAAGTAATAAGTTGAGATAAGGAAACTTGCCTCAAGCGTAGATTACAAATTAAATAATTCACGATCCTTAAATCAACCTAAACAATTAATTATAAGATGGTAACATAAATTAGTTACAAAATTTATAATCACTTTAGGTTCCTTTTACCTAATTATAGTATCTCATTTAGCATACTTTAGACAACAAATGCTAAGTAGTAACCATCTTGGTAGTACATTAGTCACATTAATATAAGTTTAATTATGCATCATAATTTCCCAGAAAAGAAAATAATAAATTAATTTTTTTTTTTAAACAGTAGCGTTTCTCGCCGGGGCGAGAAAAAGCTTAACAATTTCGTCGCCGGGGCGACTCTGTCGCTGGGGCGAAGAAACCAGTTCATTTCTATCGCCGGGGCGATAGACTTGACTGTCGTCTTCCCCAGCTCGCGAACCAGTGAAAACTTAGGCCAAATTTGGCCAAAATTTTCCGAATTCTACCATCCAGAAAACAAATTAGATATACCCAAACACCATATATGATATAAAACATTTACCCAACATGTTTCTAACTAATCTAAGCATTATAAAACACATAATCAATCAATTTAAAACCAAAAATTCACTGTTTTATAAAATAACCATGTTTTTGCCATTTTCATAAAACAAAACTCTGTAAATTCATTTTTCAATCAATTGAACCCATTCTTCTTGCATTATTCATGTTTTTCATCAAATAATCATAAACAATTATCAATTTACCGATTAATAACCAATTAGAGCATCAATTTTCATACATATATACAATTCATAAAGTAAACTCTGTAAAAACTAAAAACTCAATTCTAAAGCATGTTTTCATGGATTAATACCTCTAAATTAATTGTTAATCATCATATAATCATCTAACACATGATTATTACCAATTACAACAACTATAATCAAATAGTTCATATATTCTAACAATTGAATTTACATACAGTAACTAAAACTATATACAGAAGAATAAAACCAAAAGGAAAAAGAAATTATACCTTCAATTACTTTAGGAACTTGATGAATTCTTTTAAAATTACAAGTTCTTTCTCAATTCTTTCTTCTCAATTCTCAAATTCTCAAACTCTGCTCTCTCTTTTCTCTCAAACTCTGATGTTCTTCTTTCTTTTTTTTTTTCTCTCTGTTCTTCTCTTTTCTTTTACAACAGACGCAACTTAAAAAAAATAAACTGATAGAATTAAGAAAATAAAAACTGACAATTAAATCAAATAATAACGTAAAAATCTAATTTAATTCATCAGTTATAAAATTCAAAAGCCATAAGGCTATGTTTGGCAATTACAATTAAGGATAACCTATTATTCTTATGTCTTGTTTGGTAAAACACAATTAAAATAACCCATTATTTCCAAACAAAGATCATAAGACCTTGTTTGGTAAAACTAAATTAAAACTCCTTTCATTTATTTTAATAAACCAATATAACATATAGTTTAAAATGTCACACATTTAATTCAATTGAACTTATTATTAAATAAATTCAATTAAATATAATTAACTCAAATAATAATTTCATTTAACAAATAACAATAATACCAAATAAATTCTCTTATTCAAATAAATTATTTATTCAAATAAACCTTTTCATCATCTAATTTAATCATTAAATTAAATTAGAATAAACATAACAAATCACATTTAAATAATATTTAACATTATTAAATTCAACAAATACCCACATTTAACTCAATAAATTAATAAAAATATTTATATAACTCAATAAATATTTTTATTCAATCATAAAAATTGCATTCGTTACACATGTTTTGCAGGGAATAGCTGGGAAGGCACAATAAGTCATGTCTATCAATCATTATTGCAATAAGGGACTACTAACATACTGTTTTGCAGAAAAAGATTAAAAAACCCAAAACACAAAAGTTACCGCTTTAGCATGCATCCATATCCTTTCATTGCCCATGATCTAAACTTCGAACCGTTGTTTCTGTAGGATTGCTCCTCAAACTCGTTCGCAGTCTAAGAGAGCCCAAAACTCTACATCTGAAATGGCTGAGCTCCCACCTACTAATCCTGGCTCCATATCTAGGGAGGAATTTGATGACTTTAAAAGGCAGATGTTAGAAATGACCATGATGCTAAAGGAACAATTGCTACCTCGACAGGACCCACCTAAAGAGGATCCACCCCAACCTAAGGGCGAGCCAGTCGTCCCAAAGGCCATTCCCGTACCTAACAAAACAGTGATTACTATCCCGGAAGAGGGAGATGCAGATGACCTGCGAAAGAAAATGAGACAAATGGAGGAAACCATCCAATCTATGAAGGGCATAGGGTCCCTAGGCAGGGTTAACTATTTAGATTTATGTGTCTTCCCTGGAGCCAGATACCCGGAGAAATTTAAAATCCCCGAATTTGAAAAATACAATGGGAAAGGGGATTCTTACACACATTTGAAAATCTACATCAGGGAGCTTGGATCTTACGCCGAGGATGAGGGTCTAAGGATGCAACTTTTCCAAAGGAGTTTGACGGGAGAAGCGAGAATCTGGTATGCCCGTCTTGACAATGCCCGGATCCATAATTGGGAGGAGTTGGCCCATACCTTCTTAACACAGTATAGCTTCCAGGCGCAAATGGCCCCGGATAGATACCAAATGACAAAAGTTAAGAAGCAACCCAGGGAATCCTTCAGGGATTATGCACAACGATGGAGGGGTATGGCCGCACAGGTGAATCCCCCGATGAGTGAATCGGAGATGGTGATGACATTTGTAGACATTTAAGAGGCACCGTATTATGAGCGGGTCATATCAGGGATTGGTAGACCCTTTGCTGAGATGATTAAACATGGAGAAATGGTGGATATGGGGTTGAAATCTGGCAAAATCCAGGATTTCACGGCTTTGGAAACAGCTGCAGAACAAATACATAATGGAAACTATGGCAGTACTTCCCGGAGGGTCCAAAAGAGGAAGGAAGAGGATGTTTCCCTCATCTTGCAGGGGTCATTCAGAAAGGCAGAAAACCATATTCCAGTACAGGTGCAGAGAGTAGGGCCATCCCGACAGCCTAATTTCACTGATCAGAGGGCGGAAGGGCTAAGGAGATTTGAGGCCTCACAAAATCGAGTGTTCACCCCGCTCAGGGAGCCTCTTGAACGGGTCTTGGCTGTATTGATGGCCCAAAAGAAGATAGTTGGTTTGGCGCCCCCGAGTGACCCAAAGGGAAGAAGGTTTGACCCAAGCAAGCGGTGCGCATACCACTCAAATTCCCCTGGTCATGATACGCAAGACTGTTGGACGTTGAAGCACAGAATCCAGAACTTGATTGACAGCGGGGAAATTGTGGTGGAACAGCCAGACTCCCCGAATGTTAAGGCCAATCCCCTGCCAAGGCATGATGGAGGGGGGGTCAATGCGACGGAGGCCAATGAAGCCGAGGGGCCGTCAAGGTTGAACTATGTGCAGAAAATTGAGGAAATGATCAACGTGATACATGATCATGGGAGTGCACAGGGAGTGCCCATCAGGTTGATAGGTGTAAGTACGAATATCACGGAGGAACCTATCAAGTTGACGGCTCCGAGGCCCCTCATCCTTGCCGCAAGGCCGCAAATCCCTATCAGTAGTCTAAAGACGGTACCCTGGAATTATGGGGGGATGCCAGAGGAAGCGGCCAGTTGTGCTTCTGTGACGACAAAGGGGAACCCCTTATATCTTCCCGGGCGAGTCCTTGAGAGCCAAAAGAAGAAAAATGAAGAGATTTCCGAGGAAAAGGCCATAGAATTCTTGAAAAGGATGGATCACCCGGAAATAAGAGGGATCCAGATTTTAAATGAGGAGTCAACCCTAACATCAGTCATGGACTTGGTGTTGTCATCCAATGATCACTGCAAAACCCTGGCGAAAGTCCTGGAGGAGGCATACGTACCCAAGGAAATTAGTGAGGAAGGTTTCGGCCATCTGGTGGGCCATCTGTTGGAGAGTGATGTAATATCCTTTGCAGATGAGGACATCCCTAAGGAGGGAAGGGGGCACCGAAAACCGCTACATATTGCGGTAATTTCCTCGGGTTATATCATGAATGGGGTGCTGATTGATGGAGGATCGGCGCTGAATATCTGTCCCCCTAGTACGTTGCAGAAGATGAACATCAATCCCAAGCACCTACGGGCCAGTCATGTAGTGGTGCGAGCCTTCGATGGTTCCCGGAGGGACACAATTGGAGAAATAGAATTACCGGTGGAAATAGGACCCTGTACTTTTGATATCTCTTTCCAAGTTCTAGATATTGCAGCCAGTTATAACCTATTATTGGGGAGGCCGTGGATACACATGGCCAGGGCAGTCCCTTCCACGCTACACCAACAAATCAAATTAATCATCGATGGGAATCTGATAACGATCTCGGCAGAATGTGATGACCCTTCTCCTCCCAGGAGTGGCATGCCAGTGATTAATGTGGACGAGTCGGCGGCACCTGCCAGTTTTCAGGCGTTGGAAATTAGCACTCCCCATTACAAATGCCTGGGATCCCCAGCCATGAAACCTAGGGTCTCCCCAGAACTTACCTTTGTTGCAAAGGAAATGATGAAAATGGAATTCCAACCTGGACAGGGGTTGGGAAAGAGTAGCCAAGGAATCACCGAGCCCATTCAGCTACCCCATCAGATAGGTAAAGCAGGGTTGGGATATCGTGAAGGCATAGCACGGAGACACCGTCAAGGTGCGGCTCCGATTCGGCTAGCTGGCAGTCCGGTGACCAAGGTCAGCAATGAACAGGGGACTAGCGAGCCTGTGATTGGGTCGGGGAATGAAGAGTTAACCCCCGCAAGTGATGAGTCGGCCCAGAGGGAAAGTTTCCTGCAGGAGGTCGCGAAAGAATTTGAAACCAAGTGCTATATCCCCGGACTATTAACAAGCGGTAGAGAGGGGACGGATGTTGTCACGTCACTGGGAGCCCAACAAGCTGTGCCTGTCATCGATTGGGCAGGATTAATTATTCCCGAAGAAGGTAAGAGGGGGGACTTGGGCGATGTGGCCGTAATCATCGGAGAAGTGTCCGATGTGAGGCCACCTTTCATCCAGCGCATTTCATCTGACCTGACCGTCGACAACTGGACCATGAAACCAGTGATGTCTAAACAAGGGTAAAAATCGACAACAGGGTGGTAGACCCTAGAGGATGGGAGGATGAAGAAGTTTATTTTTGTTGTTGTTTTATATTTTGCATAATTATGTCGTTTCTTCATGTTATCTGAAAATGTGATCGTCGTGGAAAATAACTTATATATGACAAGTATTTTGTTGCATGTCAGGTGTATCAATTTGAGTAATCCTCGCCTAACAAACTGTCTTTCAAATTTGAATGATGATTATGATTTTGACATTGAGCTCGACTTCGATTTGATGGGCATTGAGCAAGACGAGACAGATTACGACGACGCGCCTGACGAGATCAAAGGATGGGTCGAGGATAAACCCAAACCTAACTTGGACCAAACCATCACTATAGATATCGGGACCCCTGACAAGCCAAAAGAACTTAAGATAGGGATGGACCTCACCCCTAGCCAAAAAGCCGAAATGACTGAATTGCTAAAATAATATGAGGATGTCTTTGCCTGGTCTCATGAGGATATGATCGGATTGTCCACCGACATTGTGGTACACCGATTGCCCATCAAGGAGGGTTTCAGGCCTGTCAAGCAAAAATTAAGAAAGTTGAAACCGGAGTGGAGCTTAAAAGTGAAGGAAGAGATCATCAAGCAGTTCAGGGCGGGAATCATTATGGTGTCCACTTACCCCGAATGGCTGTCCAATGTGGTCCGAATGGCTAAGCCTGGAGGGAAGGTGAGGGTATGTGTAGACTACCGAGATCTAAATAAGGCCAGTCTCAAGGATAATTTTTCAGTGCCTTTCATACACATCCTAGTGGATAACACGGCCCAGTACAAAATGTATTCTTTTGTGGATTGCTTTACCGGGTATCATCAGATAATGGTGGCGGAGGAAGATCGGGAAAAGACCGCGTTCATCACCCCTTGGGGCACCTTCTGCTATAGGCGATTGGCTTTTGGTCTCACAAACACGGGGGCCACTTATCAAAGAGCCATGATGGCCCTGTTCCACGATATGATGCATAAGGAGATAGAGGTCTACGTGGATGACATTATCGTGAAGTCGAGGGTAGAGTCTGACCATATAACCCATCTTAAAAAGCTATTCGAATCCAGCAAAGCGTGCTTTCGGAGTGCAGTCGGGTAAGCTCTTGGGATTCTTGGTTAGTGATCGAGGCATTGAGTTGGATCCAGCAAAGATTAAGGCCATTGTGGATATGTCGGCACCTCACATAGAGAAGGAGATAAGAGGATTCCTCGGAAGAATAAACTTCATCAGCCGTTTTATATCCCACTTGACGACTACATGCGAGCCAATTTTCAAATTGTTAAGGAAGGGGGCTTCCCAAGAATGGAATGAGCAATGTCAGAAGGATTTTCAGACCATTAAAAAACAACTGACTGAGGCACCAGTGCTGGTACCCCCGAAGGACGGGATCCCTCTATTTATGTATATATCGGTCAATGTCATTGCGATGGGATGTATGTTGGGACAGAAAAATGAGGCAGGTAAAGAGCAGGTCGTCTATTACCTCAGCAAGAGATTTAGCCAATGCGAACAGAATTACACGCCCATCGAGAAGACTTGTTATGCTCTGGCCTG
This sequence comes from Aralia elata, assembly GCA_034770075.1. Lineage (NCBI taxonomy): Eukaryota > Viridiplantae > Streptophyta > Magnoliopsida > Apiales > Araliaceae > Aralia > Aralia elata. The sequence continues at coordinate 118,572 of JAVJAP010000144.1, forward strand.
GGCTGCAGGGAGATTACAGCACTACCTCCATGGGCATACGACGTACCTGATATCAAGAATGGATCCCCTGAAATATATTTTTGAAAGGCCCATGCTAAACTGTCGGTTGTCAAGATGGCAGTTAATCTTACAGCAGTTCGACATGGTGTACGTAACTCAGAAAGCCATGAAAGGACAGGGAATTGCAGATCAGTTGGCAGAAACCCCGTCCGGAGGGATGGAGCCATTAGAAACTCCTCTACCAGGCGAAGATATATTTTGGGTATCACATGCAAAATGTGATGACGAGGGGCAGTTCTGGAAGCTGTATTTTGATGGTGCCATGAATGCCGGAGGGGCAGGAACCGGAGCGGTCCTGGTCTCTATCACCGGAGAGCAATACCCTGTGGCCACTAAACTGAAATTCAGCAATTCGAACAACACCGCTGAATACGAGGGATGTATCTTGGGACTCCGCTTTGCCCGCGACATGGGAGTGAAGAGACTAGCGGTGTTCGGGGATTCAGAACTGGTAATCAGACAAGCGATCGGGGTGTACAACACAAAAGAGCTCCGGTTACTTCCATACCATCATTGTGTTATCCAGTTGATGCAAGAGTTCGAAGATATCGCTTTCCGTCATATTCCCCGGGGACGGAATGATTTTGCCGATGCATTGGCAACTCTGGCTTCCTTAATCCACGTAATCAAAAACAGGGACGTTCCACAGATTGAGATAGCAATACAGAATGCCCCGGTATATGAGGAACATGTGGCGGTATTATCAGACGAGGTGGTGTTGCCAAAGCAGCCCTGGTATCACGACATAAGGGAATATCTGAGAGATAGAACCATTCCCGACCAGGCGAGCCGAACTGAGAGGATGAGAATTCAAAAGATGGCAATGAAATTTTACTTGAGTGGGGATTCACTCTACAAAAGGGATGCTGGGTTGGGATTATGAGCGAAATACATGGTGGAGTGTGTGGGCCACACATGAGTGGACCGATGCTGGCCAAAAAGATCTTGAGGATGGGGCATTATTGGTTAACACTAAAGGCCGACTGCGATGATCATGTCAAACGGTGTTACCAATGCCAGGAGCACGGTAATGTGATCCATACGCCTCCCAATGAACTGCACTGTATGACCTCCCCGTGGCCATTTTCAATGTGGGGAATGGATGTAATCGGACCAATAGAGCCCAAAGCAAGCAAAGGGCACCGATTCATTTTCGTCATGATCGATTACTTCACCAAATGGGTAGAAGCAGCTTCTTTCCCCAAAGTAACTCAGGAGGTCATCGTTGGTTTCATCAGAAATAATGTCATTTGTCGATACGGGCAACCTGAGGTTTTGGTCTCCGACAATGCCAAGAATTTAAACAACGCCCTCATGAAAGGATTGTGCGACCAGTTTAAGATCAAACACCTCAATTCTGTCATTTACCGTCCTAAGATGAATGGGACAGTGGAGGCTGCAAACAAGAACATCAAGAAGATCATGGCAAAGATGTCTGCTAATCATCGGGGATGGCCGGATTCGTTACCCCTCGCCATGCTGGCATACCGAACGTCAACGCGTACTTCTACAGGGGCAACCCCTTACGCTTTGGTATATGGAATGGAGGCCGTTTTGCCAGTTGAGGTTGAAATGGCATCCCTCAGAATAGTGATCGATGCTCAGATAAGCGAGGAGGATTGGATGCAAAGTCGATACAACCAATTGGCCCTAATCGATGAAAGAAGGGTGGCTGCTGTTTGGCACGGTCAGTTATATCAACAAAGGATCTCTAGATCATACGACAAAAGGATAAGACCTCGGAAGTTCAAGGAAAATGATTTGGTGCTAAAAAGAGTCATGCCTTGTCAAGACGAAGCCAAGGGGAAGTTCGCCCCGAACTAGGAGGGACCATTTGTAATTAAGAAAGTGCTATCCGGAGGAGCCCTCATGTTGCAAGAAATGGATGGGGAGGTATTTCCACAACCTCTCAATTCCGACTCGGTGAAGCGGTTCTACGCTTGAATCATCAATTCTTCCTTTTCTTTGAAGGAGCGAACTACGTAGGACCTGATCTCCCAACTTGTGGGGGTACGTAGGCAGCCATCATAGCACGGTCCGATCCCTTAAAAAATAATCCTTTCCCTAACCAAAACCAATTCTCGACAGCCAGATAAAACCTTCCTACACCCTCAAAACCTTCCCGAAACCAGCTGCCTAACCAGCTTCATCCCAAATGACATAACCCTGATCCAACCAAACAGTTACCCAAAATCTAAAACCCAATCCGATGAAATCGGCAGGGTGTGCGGCAATATCTGTCAAATCTCCGTCAAGACTTGAGAGGAGAAAGAAGGCAAAATATCAAAATCATGGTTAGCTGGATAAAATGAGGATCCAATGAAAGGCAGCGATACGACAAAAAGGGAAAATGACTAAATTTAAATGCATGTCTACATATATAAGTCATTTTGTTACAAAATTTCTCTTTCAATAACCGATGAAACTAACATAGTCTATGCAGGAAATAAAATAATCTACAAATCTGAAATTAGCTGAAGCAGGATGGATAAAGTGGTGGATAGATCTGAAGCATCAGCATCCCCTGCAATCTGCTGCCCCATCATATCAATACGATCCAATAAAGCAGTGGCTCGGCTGACAGTCCCAGAATGAGCATCTATAACTGCCCTGGTCTGAAGTACAATGGCATCTCTATCAGCAATGGCAGCATCTCTAGCCAGAATGGCATCATCTCTCTCGACAAGAGCGGCATCCCTCTCAGCCTCAGTAGTAGCCAAGGCCAAGCGGAGTCGGGTATCCTCAATGACCCGACTAGGGGCAGAATCAGCTGAGATGGAGTGATCTGCGGTACCATCTGGGAAAATCAATCCAGAATCACCAAAGGCCCCAGTCTGACTCAAACCAACCGGATCCGAGTCCCCGCGCAACCACTGCACGTAAGCAAATGTCTGGATGTGGCAGCTATCATTATATTCGGCAAAGATCCGGCGAGACCAAAGATCGTATACCCGCAGTAGGTCCCTCTCTGTCTGGGATGATATATAGAATCGATAGGCGGCTGCACCCGTGAAAGGGTGAAAATCCTGTGTCTGATCAAAGTACCCTGTAACAGCCAAGGGATGATAAGTCGTCACGCCCCTCAAGCTAGCAATGGGAATGAAGTCCAGGTCAGGCACATGAGTCAAGAAGCTCATAAAGGAGCAATAACCCGAATAGACCAGTAGATGAAAGGGATCCTCGATGACCGACAAAAATGATGTCCAGGAGGCCACATCAGTACAGCTCACGGGACAAAACGAAAACTGCGTGGTTATGCCATGGCTAAAGCAAAACCCTTGGTGACGGAAGTGGCCGATGGGACTGAGATGACTTACGAACCACACGTACAACAAAGTCGAGCTCCCTCTGAATACTCTGCCGCGGAAGGACTGGCAGTATGAGGCTGACATGTAGGTATCCGCCAATATCATGGGAAGAATGGTGTGATCCTCCTGAAGGGCTCGAACGGCCGCGACAACCCGCATGTCCAACTAATCAGGTCCTGCGGGCAAGTACAAAACTGAGATGACACAGGCCATCAGAACGTCCACTCTCAAGGCACCCCAGCGCTCCTCGGACACGGAAAAATCACCGAGGAAAAGACGAAAACTGTCAGGTGAGCCAAATCGGTCAATCAAGAACTGAAGGGGGACCATATGGTCTAATGTGATCACCGGTAACAAGACAGCCCTCCGCAAACCGGTGAAAGTCAAGAATTGACGGCGCATGGAACCAGCCGTGACCCTGGCACAAGGACCATCCAAAGGCAAGCCGGTGAAGCGAGCATACTCCTCGAGGGTGGGGGTCAGCTCTACTGTCCCTAACCTGAACACTTGACGGGAAGGGGTCCAATAGCTCAGAATACCCTCCACAAAGCCCGCTGGCACCTGAAAGGATAATAAGGACCAAGAATGTCCCAAAAGGCCATCTGTGATAACCCTGTCGGCCGGCGATAAACTGTCCAACCAACGGAGGAGACTGCCGACCAACCCTATAGGAGGAATGGAATCCAAACGTACCATGACATCTGAGGACGACATCTGTAAAAAAATAGTATCAAAAAGACTGTACAGGGGTCATTCTCTATCCATAAATAAAAAGCATGCATCATACAGTTAATAATAGAGCAAATGAATTTCATAGATATAAAAGATAAAAAAAAACTGTGCATAAATAAATAAATGAGTTCAGTACATAGTGCATAAAATGAAAATAATAAATAAATCCAAACAGGTACAGGTACAAAAGCCCTATCCTATCCTGATCTAAATAAAATCAATCTCATCTATGAAAGCGGGATCCTCAAACTGATCCCCCGGAGTCGCCGAAGTCGAAGGCCCAAAGTTCATGTCGGGGATATATGGCTGCGATGTGGCATCAGATGAGCTCGGGCCCGCATCATAACCCGCACCGTCAGGATCGTAGGCATAAGCATCCTCTGGATTCCGGCCCAACACCCGAAGATATAGGGACAACTGGTCTACCTGACGGGTCAGGGTGGCGATCTGCTCGGCATGGGTAGGGCTCCGAACGCAGGCTGCCCAGTCAGTCATCATCACCGAGCCGGGAACCATATCCCCGAGAAAGAATGTGGCCCGGGTCTGAGGACCGATGGTGCGGGGCACCCACCAAGTACGGAAAGCATCACTCGTACTGGGACCCGTGGAAAGCATCCGGCCGTCCTCCCCTGCGAGCATGATCTCCGAAGGCTGAGAATCCAGCGGCCAGGAGGTAGTGAAAGGAAGGGAATGCGGGATGCGAATCTCTCCAGTAACGCATCTGAATGCGCGCTCCCCCAGGTACATCACCCATCCTCCAACACTCTACAAAGTGAGACGACGGATGGAAAGCTCAAACTCCGGGCCAGAAGGATGCCCATCAGCAAACCCCACAGTCAGATGCTCGGAGAGGTAGGGAACCCAAACGACATCAACAGCTGTGATCAGCTCCAGCTGGATGCGGCAGTGTGCAAAGCTGCCAGATACCGGGACCTCCTCCAAAGTGCTATGATGCCATCGCTGGCCCCAGGGATAAGTGTCCAGGCTAAGAGTGGTGACAGGCCTCAGACATGGGAGACGCTCGTAGGCCCAGAACTGCGAACAGAAACAGTAAAAAGCATGAGTAACCGATAAATACAGAAAAGGGAAATAAATGAAGGAAAGTCTAGTAAGAAGAGAGGAAGAGAAGCATCACCAGCAAGAAATGATAAAATCAGAGCCAAGTATCTGTCTGGCCCTCCGAACGTAGACGCAGACCGTGGAGGAAATAAGCAAAGGTGAATGACCCCCAATCATAGTCACTGATACGGTCCACGTCTCTGACAGCTCCTACGATGCTGAAATGAATGGTGGAGGAGTTGTTCCCTAGGAAACAACCCCTCATAATGGTCAGTAATAAACGTCGTAGTAGAATGTCCCGAGTGCCCTGATCCGCTGGAATAGGCAGTGCGTATAGACCCCCGACGGCGTCAACAGCCAAAGCGCCAGACCGAATACTGCGGGCCTTGAACACCCGGTCGTCGGCAGCGAAACCCAGCAAAGCCCGAACCTCTACTGGAGTAATGTCGAGATCCAGAGGGACACGGGACCCGGTGAACTCTATACCTGTGGTGTACCTCCAATCCCAAGGGGTCAGCACAACCTCGCAGTCAAGAAGATGAAGGGACTGCGTCTGATGGAACCATCGCTCGGATAAGGCCCTCATGTAACCCCAGGGGCACTGACGGGGGATGATAGTGAAAAAGTGACGGAAGCCCTAAGAATCCACCACCGCCCGGTAGTCGCTGTGCAAAGCCGTGTAGAGGGAGTAGATGTTGAACCAGTTGCCCCTGGGCTGAGTAAACTCCGGCACCTGTGGCAATCACCAATGGGTCAGTCCAGGTAGAACGGAAATTGAGAAATTGAAAATGAAATGAGAATAGAATTGAATATACCTCATTAGCTACAAGAGATGCCGAGGGGTGACGACTGAGATCCCGACCCAAAAGATCGGGTATCTGCACAGGGGCGCCAGAAGGAGTGTGATGAGGAGATGGAGCCGGTGTGCTAGAGGATGGCCCCTCTGCCACAACCTCCGAAGGAGCAGCCTCCTCAACGTCCGGATGATCGGGACGGATGACAGCCTCCGCCAAGCGGCGAGCCTGACGGGTCCGAGGAAGAACAGGGGCAGGTGCAGCCCTACGACGGCGAACACCCGATGTCCGAGACGCAGAGGAGCTACTAGGAGCGTCGCGATCCATAGCTGGAACAGAACAGGCAAGGAGGAAGGTAAGTTCCCTTTTTTTATTTATGCCACAAATATTCCAATATTTATCGTAGAATTAATGCAACATGATGCATGTTTATTATGTTAAAAAAAAAAATCGGCAGAGTTCCGTCTGTAAAATGGACATCCCAGGCATAAGCCAAACATATTTTCCATCAATCCAAGCCTCAAACAGATCAAAGTTGCATTCATATGTGTAATCACAGCATGTAAAGGACCATAATGCATGATTTTCTTTCAAAAAAAAGGAACAACAGATATGTGGAACCGCATCATGAGCATAAAGTAGGACTCGCACAGTTGATACATAGCATGTATATATGATAATACATAGAATAGCATTGTAAAGCATACATTTCTATCTCTATAGCATGTAAATAGCCAAATGTATAGCAAAACATTGACGAAATTGGAAAGTGAACGGTCCAAGTGTTACCTGTAGCGCGTAGATCGATCCTACTGGAGCAGTTTTTGCAGAAAGGTTGGAAAACTCGACAAAAGGCCCTTGCAAATGAGCAAAATCGCAAGAATCTATGTGGGGTACGAAGTTGAAAGTGACAGATCTGGAAGTGGCGAGCCGCTTAAGAATCCCGATCTTGGCCGCAGATCCATCTGCGGCTGGCCCTGGTGGGTCCCCCTGGTTCCCTTCCAGCCGTTCGATGTGTATTGTGAAAATAAATTACGAGATGGGTGACCGGCGACGAAAACCAGCACCGACAAAGATAACCAACTGGCAACGATAACCGACGATTACGAGATGGGTGTCCGGCGATGAAAACCGGCTTCGGCAAGATAACCAACCGGCGACGATAACCGGGGGTTACGAGATGGGTGACCAGCGACGATACCTGGCCCCGACGAGACAATCGACCGGTGACGATAATCGGCGATTACGAGATGGATGACCGGCGACGAAAACTGGCTTCGACAAGATAACCAACCGGCGACGATAACCGGGGGTTACGAGATGGGTGACCGGCGACGATACCCGGCCCCGACGAGACAATCGACCGGTGACGATAACCGGCGATTACGAGATGGATGTCCGGCGACGAAAACTGGCTCCGACAAGATAACCAACCGGCGACGATAACCGGGGGTTACGAGATGGGTGACCGGCGACGATACCCGGCCCCGACGAGACAATCGACCGGCGACGATAACCGACAATTACGAGATGGATGTCCGGCGACGAAAACTGGCTCCGACAGGATAACCAACCGGCGACGATAACCGGGGGTTACGAGATGGGTGACCGGCGACGATACCCGGCCCCGACAAGACAATCGACCGGCAACGATAACCGGCGATTACGAGATGGATGACCGGCGACGAGAACCGGCTCCGACAAGATAACCAACCGGCGACGATAATCGGGGGTTACGAGATGGGTGACCGGCGACGATACCCGGCCCCGACGAGACAATCGACCGGCGACGATAACTGGCGATTACGAGATGGATGATCGGCGACGAAAACCGGCTCCGACAAGATAACTAACCGGCGACGATACCCGGAGGTTACGAGATGGGTGACCGGCGATGATACCCGGCCCCGACGAGACAATCGACCGGCGACAATAACCGGCAATTACGAGATGGATGACCGGCGACGAAACCCGGCCCCGACAAGACGATCATCCGCATTGGCACCCTTTTACGGACATTTTACATCCATTGCATCTTACGTTGCATCACGTATGTATTGTCATCATTGTGCATTGTCATTCATGCATCGAGTGTCTATTCTTTATCCTGTTCATTTCATTTAAACATTGCATAAACATGATCAAGAGGGGCAGCTGTAGACACCCAAATTTTGCGTTCCCTATACTAACCGTGACAGGAGGGCAAAATCGTTAATTGAACCGGCTTGCGAGAGCGAAGGAATGGACACAAGCGTGAACGTTCAACACCACCGCGATGATTGGCGACCAAAGATGACGTGACAATAGGGTCATCCGAAACGGGCATTCCTGAATGAGGTGGCACGTCTCCCGGTAATTCCCGGACTGCAGAGTACGAGCCTGTCAGCGAAAACCAATGTTAAGGCACGAAAATCGAGGCGTGGCACGGAAATCGAAAAAGTCAAACCGTCCAGCCGCGGATTGATCTGCGGCCAAATAGTGCGCCTTTTGAAAACACGGAACTCGAAACACGGAACTCGAAATCAGGTTAGTGGAAGGCAGGCGGCCAGCCAGCCTATTTCAGCTCATTTTCGTTGCAGCATACAGGAGAGTAGGAGAAGTTGAGCAGTTTTGAGAAAGAAGGATTCAGCAGCAGAAAAGCTCGGGAATTGAGAGGAAAATAGCTAAGTTTTGCAACAAAATAGGAAGAAAAGAGAGAAAAAAAAAAGAGAAGATTTATACTCTTTTGATTTTTGTTGTATCAAATATCCTTCTAATCCTATTTCAAATATACAAGTTTACATCCATTTGAGATCATTTGCAAGGTAAAAATTCTCTTTGTTCTAGCAATTTATATCATATTGTTTGGTGAAATTAAATGTAATCTTCATGTATCTTGTTGGACAATCACGGATTAGGGATTATTAGTGAGGGTTCCATCGGAACAAAATTCTTCCTAATAACCCGAGGATATCCAATTAGTGAAATTTTTAGCTTGTTTATGATGATTTATTGGGTGTAATTCATTTAGATTGTCATTCTCGGATATCATGGTGTATTAGGCAAATCCGTGTTGATTAGTTTTGTAGTATTCATTTTGTGGGTATGTAGCAATATCGGATTTGAGCCTAGGAACGCGACCCCGTGGTCCAAATTCGATGATGGACCTTTTGATGTATGTAATAGATTCAAGGTGCTCGTTTTCGTAACATGTAACCGTTGGGCCTTAAAACGACGCCAAAGCGAGAATCGGGTTTAAGGCCCCGTAGTAGTGAAATATGTGATTGTTGGCGTTCGGGGTATTTTGATGGCTTACATGCCCGTAAATAGCCCCCTACGCGTTTTGATATTTAATTTGATTTGCAACACCAAACAAAAGATTCCAAGGCCGAAACAATAAAAATTTTTCTAAAATCAATCAAAGTAGGATATTAGCATCACGAGGCTAAAAATTGGAAATGCTAACGGAAGTCGATTCCTATTTTACGAGAAAACTAAAGAGAAGTTGTTTTCAAGTGTCACAAAAAATGGTTTTTATAAAAAGAACTAAACGTTTTATTAAACCTTGATACATAGGGCGAAAGAGATCCTAGAAATTGCCCATCATTTATGAAAGCAACGTATAAATCTCGATTCCTATTTTGGCTAAGGTTTAATAAACTCTTATTTTTGCCAAAACGACACCTAATGAAAATCTCCTAGTTTTGACAATTAAAATAAAAACCTTTTATATAAAGCTTTCTCGTGTATGCCGAAAAGACATTCCGAAGCGTTCAAAAATTAAAGCACGACTTTCCCTAAAAATCCAAATGATTCTTTCATACAAACTCACCACAACACTCACATAGGCACACACACACACGCGCATACACACACATTTCATGAATTAAAGGATAGGAAATCATCAAGATTGCGGTAACCGTGTTTCACGGAAGTCGAGGGGTGCCTAACACCTTCCCCTCACTTAAGAAAGCCCCCGAACTCTATGAATCTCAAGTTCGCAGACCAATTAATTCGGAGTCACATATGAGCCAGCGATTTATAAAAAACAGAAATTCGGATGAGTTGGTACATCCATTTCAAATATACCAACTGGCGACTCTGGTTAATTGGCTCATCAAAAAAAAACGATCTTTCAAAACCCCGTCGACATTAATGCCGACCTTTTCCCCAAAATCATTCAACCAAAAGGATAAGAAAATCGGAAAGGCGAGAAATCGGCGTCGACAGATTCACATACACACGAAGGGTAAAAAGTAAAGTAAGATTGATAAAGGAGCTTAAGTTCTAGATGATACATTGTTTTGACGTTTTTCAAGAGTTATTGTGTTGAATCTTTGAGATCAATGTTGAAGTTCATATTAATTTGTGGCTCAATTTTGTCAAGATTGTTAATTGAATTTTTGTTTTGCCCGAGGACGAGCAAAAGATAAGTGTGGGGGAATTTGATAAGAATAAAATATGTTATATTTTTATCCCTTAATACTTTATCTTTTATATATATTTTGTGCCTAAATACACTCATTATTCTTATATTTTTATTTTAGGTACAATTAACGGAGTCCGTAACTTTGGAAGTGCTTTGGAGGGGCAAAGTTGTAATAATGCACAAGTTATTCATGTGGACCTACATGGTATTTTTATATTCACGGATTCCTTTCCAAATTAGAAGAGATTTATGGGATTCCTAGCAGCTCAAGGATTCAACAATTAGAATCAAAACTAAATTTGGATTCAGCTTATTTTCTAACGCAATAAGGAAAAATCTTTTACACGGCAATTATGAAAATTCAATCTTGGCAATCTGATTTCTTTAAGGAACTAATAGAAGTAGATTCTATAATATTAATGTTTTTAATACTAATGTAATTAGAGTTTTATTTAGTTAGAATTTCAATTCCAATTTTAAGTTGGATTGTTATTGTTTCTATTATTGTTAGGGTAGGGTTACTTTTGAGTAGTAGAAATAAGGGGTCAAGGTTGATGTAATGGACACAACACTTCATTCAATAAATAAAAATATTTCTCGTTATTATTCTTTGGTATTTTTCATAGCTATGAGTAGCTAAATTTCTGTTCTTTGATTAAGGAGACGGAAGCCTCAGATTATTACACTGTGAGATCTAATTGATTTTAATTGTTCAATTATTATTTTGAGTATTAATTATTCTTTTGTGCTTGAATTCTATGATTGATATATTTAATTGCTAGGATGCATATTAGTTTATTAAGTGTTGAAATCTACTTCTAAATTAGATATCAAATCCGTAATTGTTTGGTCACTCTAATTTGCGAAGCAACTAAGGTTAATAATTGACTGCAGATCATGAGATTATTATATCTTAATAAGAATATTCAACTAAATTAAATGCAACCGCTTGTTCTTGTGTTGTTTAGCTTCATCGGTTTTTCTAATTCTTAAAGCATCTACTAGATTAAACTTTTAGCGCTTGTCTAAAGTTGTTTAGTAGTTAGGGTTATTTAGATCGCTTGTTTCTATCTAACTAAAATTAAGGAAAGACACGGAATGATTCAGAATGGTGAATTGATTCTAACGGTGAATATTCAAAATATTAATTGATTATGCTTCAGTCAATGATCAGTGTAAGTTTCTGAGGTGGAAGTTGATTTAATCCAAGGTTTGTTTTCTCTGATTTATTTTAATAAATTATTTTACATTATTTTTATTTTACTTTAATAATTACATTCAAAACCCCCTTTTCTGATATACAAAATATAAAAATAGATTAATCATTCTCTGTGGGATCGACTCTTGCTTACACTACTATATAAATATTTTTCGTAGCAAGGTTTTATTTTTGGTTGCCTGCGACAGCACACCAAATATAATACCAGAACCTTCCTTGTCCAACAACGGAAGTAATAATGTTTCTAAAGAGAACTGGAACATAATAACAACTTATTAACTTAATAGACTTGCCCGTAGGAAACGCTCCGGCTAATGTAGCAACCATTGCTGCATTCTCCATACGTAAGATTACTTACTCTTTGTTTAGCTTTCTACTTCTGCTTAGTCTCTGCATTGGATTGCTTACGTGAGAACTACAGCCTGTAATAAAATACCCAAGTAGAACCTTGGCTTACAGAAAGATTTATTTTTAATCATGAACAAACTTGTATTTGTAACCGAAGCTTCATCTAGTTAGCCTCTATAAGATTCTCCTTACAGTTTCCTTTCTAATATCTAGGCTTATTGTAGTGGAAGCAAACTCCTTTGCTATCTTCATTAGTCTTGTTCTTATTGTCCTTTGTTTTTGCCTTTCCTTGTACCTTCTTTGAATTGTTCTTCTTTCAAGAAGATCCTTTGGCCCTCTTCCGCTTCTTGGAAGAATCATCTACCAGTAAGACTTAGTCTTTCTTGGTTAGAAAGTGACTCTTTACAGTTTTCAACATGTTTAAGCAACTCAGGCAGGCTGACATATAGCTTGTTCATGTGGAAATTCACAATAATTTGTGAGAAAGAGTCCGAAAGTGATTGCAAGATCAAATCTTGGATCAACTCTCCATCCATTAAAACCCAGTTGTCCCAATTATTCAATCAGATTGATCATTTTAGGACATATGTCAGTACTGTAGTGCTATCCATCATTCTAGATCGGAAAAGCTCCTTAGATATCTGATATCTAATAGTCCTACTTTCCTCACCATTCAACTCCTTGAAGGTGCCGGAGTACAGTAGGAGCATCCATAGTTTCATGCTGACGCTGAAGCTCGTTACTCATGGATGCGAGCATGATGTACTGAGCCAACTGTGCATCATCTTGCCACTTTCTAAAAGTAGCAATCTCTTCATCAGAGGCATTGTCTGCAACCATTGCAGGGATAGGTATATTAAGGACATAAGATAGCTTTTCAACCTTGAGAACTATTCTCAAATTCTTTAACTAGTCCTTTTAATTTGGTCCGGTTAATTAGCATCTAATATGCTCCACAGTGATAGTAAATTAGACATTATAAAATTCTGTAAATGAATTTGTAATTTAACAATATTTTAGCATACATTCATTTCTTAATTAATTACCAAAATAAATTAGGTCTTTATTTTAAATTGGTACCTCACTATTTTTATCACACTATATTACCCTCAATATATAGTTTGACAATTCTAATTAAAGATTTGCAAGTGAGAATAAGGATCTCATTTCAAATGTATATAGCCTTATGGTGACACAACAAACGATATATAAATAAATAGGTAGACAACTATTGTCAATTACATCACTATGTAACTCCTTGTATTTTGCCTCTTAGATTATTTTGATCAAGTGGTGACACATCCGAATCAAAATTATCCAAGTTAAGTCCAACCTAGCACTTCCATATATGTGAAGAGAAAAATACCGTCCTTGTGGTGACACAACAAAACAGTAATGTTCAATTCCTTAATAAGTATCAAATGTGATAATGCAACATCTTAAATATTTAATACTTGTCGTGGTGACACAACAAACTCATATTAAATATTTAATACTCTATTGCTTTATCATGCTAAAAGGCGACGTTCGATATTCCAAATATCTTTGAACGCTTAAGACTTACTATAATTTCTTTGAGGGGTTTGTTATTAATTCTCTCATCTTGTTTAGCGCGCATGCACATATATATATATATATATATATAAAATACGCGTCATATTATTTAACATACGTAGCATGTTGTATAATATATAATATATACATAGTAAGCATGCACATATAGAATACTATATTCTACCCGGATTGATTATGGACTTTTATTCTAGTTTGGTTCACTAGAGCCATCAAAGTGAACCAAAAGGTCAAACATAGGGTGCAAGAACAAAATTTAAATATAACTATTACATTTAAACCTAGGCTCCATTACAAATGGGTCTTCAAGCGCTCCTTGCTCCTTTGTCTCCAATTCTTCAAGTAATTCTAACTAAACCTATTACATAAACTATTTACAATAAATAGAAACCTTGATCAGCAGTCAAGGGGAAGTACATAGGAGGGAGATAGAATTTACATCAAGAAAAATTAGAGAAGACGAGGTACGCAAACCCCATTTATAAAAAAACTCATTCATGCAAGCATCCACTAAAATAAATCCAATCACACACTGGTCAGTAATCCATAATCAATCCCTATTTATTATCAAACATATCTCCATATGTATCAATAAATAACATTCATCTCATGAATAATAAAACCATTCCATGTATGCATTGATATCATTTAATGGGCAATTAAAAGTTTACTAGAAATCAAATTTTGAAACAAAAAATAAACTCCTTTATTTTAATCAAAATTTAAATCGTAATAAACTTCTTTATTTTATTTTATCCAATTTTGAATAAAAATAAACTCCTTTATTTTTAATCAGATTCCAAATCAAAATAAACTCCTTTATTTTAATTAACATGGAAACCAATTTCAAGTTCAAAATAAACTCCTTTATTTTAACTTAAAATTGCTTGGAAAAATAAAATATGTTAAATCATATTCCTTATCAAAATAAACCTCTTTATTTTCAAGGAAACATGGAATCCTATTCCATATGTGAATAAACTCCTTTATTCTAGGAAACATGGAATCCTATTCCATATGTGAATAAACTCCTTTATTCTAGTTAACGTAGAATCCAATTCCAAGTTCAAATAAAACTTTTAATTTTAATTATATTCCAATTCAAAATAAATCTTTTATCTTAATTGAAAATAAATAAAATCAAAATAAAAAATTTTCAAATTCTGCAGACCGGCGCGGCCACGCTCCAAAATGAACTAGGAGCGGCGCGGTCGCGCTACACCCCCAGAAACGATTTCTGGGTTCGGGCGCGGCCGCGCCGCGTAGTAGACTTCGAAATTTTTTTTGTTGCCCAGAAAATCGATCAAATCGCATACCCATACATACATGGAATCATAATAATCGATAATTAGCACAAGGTTAGGCTTTGATACCACTGTTAGGTTTGTATATAGCGCGAACATGCAATCAAATTACATAAATAGTGCGGAAGCGCAATAAAATGGATTTTAAAATTTTTCATACAAACCATCACCATGATCGTCCATGTACTCAATTATCAATTAAACGAAAGAGATAAAGTATGAGAATCATACCCTTGTAGAACCATGCTTCCACAAGTATGAGTTCATCTCCAAATCCTTCGCGTTCTCCTTGAATTCCACCGATTAAATTTCTTCCTTTGATCAACGTTAACCACCTAAGTGTTTGGCCTCTAGTGGTGATCCACCAAGGAATAATAGTTGTTCAAGAAGATGGGTGTTGTCAAAACCCTAGTTTCTATCTCTATAGAAATTGCAAGTACTCTCTCTCCAATTCTTATGGAAGAGTGTGTAATTGTTGTAGACACCCAAATTTTGTACTTCGTATACTAACCTTGACAGGAGGGCAAATTCGTCAAATGGATCGGCCTGCGAGAGCAAAAGATGGAAAAAGTACAAACACTCGACGCCACCATGATAATTTGCAGCCGAAATCGGCATAACAGCAGGGCTATCCGAATTTGGCATTCTCGGAAGGAGTGGCGCGCTTCCCGAAAATTCCCGGACTGCAGAATGCGAGCCTGTCAGCGAAAATTGACGTTGCGGCACGAAAATCGAGGCGTGGCACGAAAATCGAGAAAGTCAAGCCCGCCAGCCGCGGATAGATCTGCGGCCAAATGAGTGCGCCTTTCTGGAAAGTCAGATCCCGAAAACCGGGTTGAGTGGCGAGCCAGCTGGCCAGCCTATTTAAGCTCAGCTTCGGACAGCATACAGGAGGTTGAAGAAATTTGGAAGAAGAAGGATTCAGCACAGCAGCAGCACGAAATTTGAGAGAAGAATAGTAGATTTTGCAATAAAAATAGGAGAGAAAGTGAGAAAAGAGAGGAATAATATTTTTGTGATTCAATTGTGTCACATATATTTCTTCTTCTATTCAAAATACACAAGTTTATACCCATTTTGATCTCATTTGCAAGGTAAAAAATCTCCTTATTCTTGTAATTTATATCATATCATGCGGTCAAATTAGATGTAATTTTTCATGTAATTTATTGTTGAACAATGAATTAGGGATTATGAGTGAAGTTTCCCTCGGGATAAAACTTTTCCTAATAACCCGATGATATTCGTTCATTAATTTCTGTGTTTGTTTCACGATGTTATATTTGGTACAATTTCCTTTAGATCGCTATTTTAGGATGTCTTGGTATTGTTAGATTATCCGTGTTGGTTATTCTCTTGTAATATCCGATTGTTTGTGTGCGGACATTTGGTTGTGAGCCTAGGAAAGCGACCCCGTGGTCCAAATCCGATGATGGACATATCTTGATGTAAGAAGTAGAAATGATGTAGTTTTCATTGTAAATGTGTAATCGTCGGGCCTTAAAACGACGCTAAGGCGAGAATCGGGTTTAAGGTCCCATAAATAGTGAAGTGTGTGATTGTAGGCGTGTGGGTTATTTTGAAGGCTTACATGCCCATGAATAACCCTCACGCATATTAATGTTTTATTTGCTTGACAATATTGGAAAATTTGATTTCAAAGCCAAACAAATGAAGATTTTTCATAAAAAATCAATCAAAGTAGGATATTAGAATCACGAGGTTAAAATTTGAGAAGTGCTAATGAATGTCGATTCCTATCTAACGAGAAAGCTAAAAAAAAATCGTTTTCAAACATCACAAAATTTGATTTTATGACAATAAGTAATGTTTTATTAAATCTTCGTGCATAGGGTGAAAGAGATTCTAGAAATTGCCCGATCGTGTCACGAAAGCGATGTATAGATCTCGATTCCTATTTTGACGAAGGTTTAAAACTCTTGTTTTGCCGAAACGACATTTAATGAAAAATCTCATAGTTTTAGACAACTAAAATCCAACCTTTCTCATAAAGAATAAAGCTTTCTCGTGTATACCGAAAAGACATTCCGAAGCGTTCTCAAATTAAAAGCACGATTTTCCCTAAAATCCAAATGACTCTTTCATGAAAACTCACCACAACATTCACATAGGCATACACACACACGCGCGCACACACACACATTTCATGAATTAAAGGATAGGAAAGCATCAAGATTGCGGTAACCGTAATTCACGGAAGTCGGGGGGTGCCTAACACCTTCCCCTCGCTTAAGCAAGCCCCCGAACTCTATGAATCTCGGTTCGCAGATCAATTAATTCGGAGTCACATATGAGCCAGGGATTTATAAAAAAAACGAAAACTCGGATGAGTTGGTACATCCATTTCAAATATACCAACTGGCGACTCTGGTTAATTGGCTCATCATAAAAACGATCTTTCAAAACCCCGTCGACATCAATGTCGATCTTTTCCAAAGAATCATTAAATCAAAAGGCTAAAATTGGAAAAGACTATAAGCGGATAAAATCGGCGTCGACAGCTGGCGACTCTGCTGGGGAACATTTAGAGGGCTTAAGCCGCGTTTAAATCGTGATGCTATCCTATCCTTTAAAATTCATAAAATGTGTGTGCGTGCGATATTTTTGATTTTTTACTTTTGTTGTGCGAATGCGTGTTTTGTCGAATAGATGAATGATTTGAATGGAATTGCTTTACTTTTGAGTAATCATTTGCATACGGTGAGGACGATGAATGTGAATGTATGTTGAGAGAGTACTTCCTCCTGAGGCGAACCTGTCGGTTGCTTATTACTGGACTCGAAGGGGCTGCTCCCCGGAGATGGCTCAGGAAACGCACCACCCAAATCCGCTCCAATCGAAAGGGCTCAAACGAGTAGATTGCGAAGATTTGGGGACCTCCATGCCGAAAAGCCCGTGAGAGTAACCCTAGGATAGGTCAGCCCCAGATTAACCCAACGCAGGGAAGATCTCTTCATACCCTTTTACGTTTATGCGTATAAATGTCAAAATTCCATTGCAACATACTCATATATGCTTCCCCTTTATGT
Source organism: Aralia elata (assembly GCA_034770075.1). Lineage (NCBI taxonomy): Eukaryota > Viridiplantae > Streptophyta > Magnoliopsida > Apiales > Araliaceae > Aralia > Aralia elata. The sequence goes on from JAVJAP010000144.1 coordinate 136,426, forward strand.
CAAAGGAAAATACTAACCTCTGTGCTTTGCAGGGAACGGCACGGGAAGCGTAAAAAAATCATATCTAGCATGCATTATGTCAATAAAGAACCGCTAACGTGTTGTTTTGCAGAAAAAGATTAAAAAACCCAAAAAACACAAAAAAAAAAAAATTTTATTACAGTTTTAGCATGCATCCATTTTTCATTTCCCCAGGACTAAACTTCGAACCGTTGTCTCTGTAGGATTGCTCCTCAAACCCGTTCACAGTCTAAGAAAGCCCAGGTCTCTACCTCTGAAATGGTTGATCTTCCCAATCATAGTTCCATATCTCGGGAGGAGTTTGATGATTTTAAAAGACAGATGATGGAAATGGCCACAATGCTAAAGGAACAGTTCTTAATCAGACAGGATCCGGCAAACCAGGGATCGCATAATATTCCACCACCAGGGGATGATCAGAATCCTCCTAAAAATGGTGCAAACTTGCTTAAAGAAGACCAACCCCGACTCAAGGACGAGCCAGTCATCCCAAAGGCCGTTCCCATACCTCGCAGGACAGTGATTACTATCCCAGAAGAGGGGGACAATGACGACCTTCGGAGAAAAATGAAACACATGGAGGAGACCATCCAATCTCTAAAGGGCATAGGCTCCCTGGGCAGGGTTAATTACTCGGATCTATGTGTTTTCCCCGGAGCCAGATATCCAGAAAAGTTCAAGGTTCCCGAGTTTGAAAAATACAATGGAAAGGGAGACCCCTATACACACTTGAAAATATACATTGGAGAACTCGGGTCTTATGCCGAAGACGAGGGGTTAAGAATGCAACTATTCCAGAAAAGCTTAACAGGGGAGGCAAGAATCTGGTATGCCCGCCTCGACAACGCCCGAATCCACAACTGGGAGGAATTGGCCCATACCTTCTTAACCCAATACAGCTTTCAGGCCCAGATGGCTCTTGACAGGTACCAAATGACAAAGGTTAAAAAACAGCCTAGGGAATCCTTCAGGGAATATGCACAACGATGGAGGGGCATGGCCGCACAGGTGAACCCCCCCGATGAGCGAATTGGAGATGGTAATGACTTTTGTAGACATCCAGGAGGCGCCGTATTATGAACGGGTCATCTCGGGGATTGGAAGACCCTTTGCTAAAATGATTAAACATGGAGAGATGGTAGACATGGGGTTGAAATCGGGTAAAATCCGGGATCTTACTGCTTTAGAAACTGCTGCCGAGCAAATACAGAATGGAAGCTATGGCAGCACTTCCCGGAGGGTCCAAAAGAAGAAGGAAGAGGATGTTTCCCTCATCCTACAGGGGTCATCCAGAAAAACAGAAAGTCATCTTCCGGTTCAGGTACAGAGGGTGGGGACATCCCGACAGCCAAACTTCACAGATCAAAGGGCAGAGGGGCGAAGAAGATATGAGGCCTCGCAAAATCGAGTATTCACCCCACTCGGGGAGCCTCTCGAGCGGATTTTGGCGGTATTGATGACCCAAAAGAAGATAATCAATTTGGCTCCCCCAAGTGACCCGAAGGGAAGGAGATTTGACCCAAGCAAACGGTGCGCCTACCACTCGGGTTCCCCGGGTCATGATACACAAGATTGTTGGACATTGAAACATATAATTCAGAACATGATCGACAATGGGGAAATTGTGGTGGAACAACCAGACTCCCTGAATGTTAAGGCAAATCCCCTGCCAAGACATGATGGAGGGGGAGTCAATGCGACGGAGGCAAGTGAAGCCGGGGGGCCGCCAAGGTTAAACTATGTGCAGAAAATTGAGGAAATGATCAACGTGATACATGATCATGGGAGTGCTCGGGGAACGCCCATCAGGTTGATGGGGGTAAGTACGAATAGCATGGAGGGACCGGTCAAGTTGACGGCTCCGAGGCCCATCACCCTTGCGGCAAGGCCGCAACTCCCTATCAGTAGTCTAAAGACTGTACCCTGGAATTATGGGGGAATATCAGAGGAAGCGGCCAGTTGTGCTTCCGTGACAACAAAGGGGAACCCCTTATTTCTTCCCGGGCGAGTCCTTGAGAGCCAAAAGAGAAAAAATGAAGAAGTTTCCGAGGAAAGGGCCATAGAATTTTTGAAACAGATGGATCACCCAGAAACAAGAGGGATCCAGATTTTAAATGAGGAGTCAAACCTAACATCAGTCATGGACTTGGTGTTGTCATCCAGTGAGCATTGTAGAACCCTGACAAAGGTTCTGGAAGAGGCATACGTGCCCAAAGAAATTAGTGAGGAGGGTTTCGGCCAGCTGGTGGGCCACCTATTGGAAAGCGACGCAATATCCTTTGCCGATGAGGACATTCCCAAGGAGGGAAGGGGGCACCGAAAACCGCTACACATTGCGGTAATCTCCTCAGGATATGTCATGAATGGGGTGCTGATCGACGGGGGATCGGCATTGAATATATGTCCTCTCAGTACGCTAAAGAAAATGAACATCAGTCCCAAGCGCCTACGTACCAGTCATGTGGTGGTCCGGGCTTTTGACGGATCCCGGAGGGATACCATCGGAGAGATAGAGGCAAGATAAAGATTTAATGAAGAATAGTTTGTCTTTATTTATCAAAGCTTGTGTAATAAGACTTATTTGATGTTGTGTTTTAATTCTGCATATAATGTACTAAAGGTTAGATGACCTGGGATTTTATTGTGATGTAACCCTTTAATAGGAAGATATTTAATGAGGTTTATTTATTATCCTTTTATTATGGGTAGTTAGATGTGTTTCTGTTGGATAGTGAACACCAAATCTGTGGGATTGAAGTACCCGAATTTTAGGGTGTCACAGGTTGGTATCAAAGCTTTAGGTTATGAACCTTATGTGGGGAAACCTTAGGCTATAACCAAGTAGGGGATCGACATATAGTGGTGGTAAACTCTTATCGAGTTCTAAAGAATGAATTAAGGAATTCATTAAAGTTTAATAATAAAAGACGTTATGTGCTTACTTGTTAATAACTTATATGCTCACAAGTAAAATTGAGTATGATTTAAAACTTAAAACATTTTGGTGATAGGATGACTGACATAGGAGGATCCAACCGGGCTAGGGAGGAGGAGCCCTGAGACATTCATATAGTCCAGGAACAGTTAGTACCGAGGGAGCCATCCCCATTAATCACAGTGGTAGGCCCTGAGTATGAGCCTGAGTCAGATCCTGAGGAGGATCCTGAAGAGGTTGATGAGGAGGAAGAAGAAGACCCGGATGAGATACCATTAACTTCATTAGGTGCTCAGATGTATGAGGAGGTGTATGACCGTAACTTAGAGTTACAGGATAAAGTGGAGGAGTTAGAGAGGAGCAAGCGACGGAGCGTCAAAACGTTCTGGAGCAGAAGGATATAAAGATTCAAGATCTCACTGCACGAGTCGCAGAGCTTGATTAGAAGCTAGCTCAATTAGAGTATCAGAGAGCAGAATTAATGGTTGAGAATGAGGACGTGCAGAATGAATTGAAAGAAGACTCAGCAAAGCGTGCTAGAGCCGAGGATGCATGGTAAAGGGCTACTGACCGTGTTGATCGTGTTAGGGATGAGGTTCGGTCAAAGAAGGCCAGAATGGATGACATGAACTCTACTATGCGTTTTACACAGCGATGGATAGAGCACAGGATCGAGTTTTCCACTATCCAGTGCAGTTCAAGGATCTACCATAGTACATGATGGATCGTAGGACGATGATTCGTATCATGGAGCAACAGCGTGAAGAAGTTGTGCGATGTGGGATGTCCTAGTAGGTGGCGATAATTGTAATAACATATTATGATAGCTAGTCATGAGTATTAATAGAATGTAAATCCCAATTGTTAATATAATAATGGGGTATGATGTTGGTGTGGTTTTGAATTTTATTATGATAGGGTAAATGATGTAAATATTAGTAATGTTATCTTTGTTATGTTCGAAGGTAATGAATGAATAAAACATAAAAGTTTGTCAGATGTGTTATGTGCTAAATGTTGTTTAAAACTGTTTAAATTAAGTCTTAAATGTTTAAGTAAATAAATAGTAATTTAATGGCGAATACTTTAACAGAGAGATGTCGTCAAGAAAAAGACAAACTCGTCAGCAAACCCCCAAGGGGTCTACGAATAATAACGAAGCTGAAGTCTACCCAATGCAGCAGTTGGTGAATTTGTTGACGGAAGCGTTTGCGAATCAACCCCAAGCTCAGGCCACGACATTTAAAGACTTCAAAGCGGTAGGACCCCCAAAATATAAAGGGTCTATGAATCCAGTCGAAGTTCAAACATGGATCATGGAGATGGAGAAGGTTTTTGATGTCGCTAAGGTTGGTGAAGATCAGAAGACTGCCTTCGCGACATTTATGCTCAAATCAGAAGCTAGTTACTGGTGGCAAGCTAACAAAACCCGAGGTGGTCAAGGGGTAATTTCGTGGGGAAAATTCAAGGAAATGTTTTTTGAAACATATTTTTTGCCGAGTTCGTAGAATCAAATAGAAGTTCAATTTCTGGAATTAAAGTAGGGAACGATGACGGTACCTGAGTATGCCGCAAGGTTTAATGAATTGGCGAGATTTGCGCCATATCAAGTCAACACTAATGAGAGGAAGGTGAGGAGGTTCGAGTAGGGATTGAAGCCTTGGCTGTATAGCCGAGTCTCTATGTTCCAACTTAATTCGTTCGCGGTTGTGTTAGGAAAGGTAATTATCGCTGAAGGGGGGAGTGATGCTCTGTCTAAATACAACCAAGAGCAGAAGAAGAAGAAAAGTGAAAATAAGAACAAAGCAAGTGGTAGCCACAGTGGCAGTAATCAGAAGAGGAAGTGGAATGACAATGCCTTTGGTGGCAGTCAGCAGGGAAATTTAAAGAAAAAGATTGAGGCTTGTAGCAATTGCGAAAAGAATCATACCGGCGTTTGCTTGAGAGGTAAGAGAGTATGTTTTAATTATGGTCAAGAGGGCCACATTACACCAAATTACCCTAGTCCGAAGAAGGGCGCATGTTTCACTTGTGGGTCGAAGGATCACCTTACTCGCGATTGTCCCAAGAAAATAGCAAGTGAAGCTAGTGGAGGCTGTGGTAATAATAACAATAGTGGCAAGCTGACTATTACTGGACCAGTGCTATCAAATCGACTATCTGCCCGAACGTTTAACATGACGGTGCAGGATGTTGTGCAGTCGAAGGATGTGGTGTCAGGTATCATTCCAATTAATGATGTAAATGCTTATGTATTATTTGATTCGAGTGCTACTTGTTCATTTATATCCGACAAATTTGCTAAGAAATTAGAATTGCTTCTGGTAGAGTTAGACTACCCTCTGAATATAGAAATTGCGAATAGAGAGGTGATTCGTGTTAGATTTGTACACAAGAATTGTCGGGTAAATATTAAGGGTCATGTGATGTCGGTGGATTTGATTCCAATTCGACTTGGGGAATTTGATGTTATCTTGGGAATGGATTGGTTGTTTAACCATGGTGCAGTGATTAATTGTCAGAAGAAGTGTGTGAACCTTATGACACTGAAGAAGTCAAAGGTAGTATTTTATGGCAGCAAGTTGCCTAGACAAGCGAGTTGTCTAACGATGATACAGGCCAAGAGGTTGTTAAGGCAAGGATGTGTAGGATATTTAGCCTATATAGTCGATACTCGGAAAGAGGGTGTGAAGTTGAAGGAAATACCAGTCGTTAGAGATTTTGTGGACGTGTTTCTAGACGATTTGCCAGGACTTCCGTCGGATCGAGAAATTAAATTTGTGATCGATTTAGTACCAGGTATTGCCCCTATATCGAAAGCCCCGTACCGTATGGCTCCAGTAGAGATGAAGAAGTTGATGGTTCAACTGCAGAAGTTATTAGATAAGAAGTATATTCAGCCGAGCGTATCACCGTGGGGAGCGCTGGTGTTATTTGTTAAGAAGAAAGATAGATCGATGCAACTTTGCTTTGATTACAGGGAGTTAAATAAGGTTACCATCAAAAATAAATACCCGTTGCCAAGGATTGATGACTTTTTTGATCAATTGAAAGGAGCTAGGTATTTTTCAAAAATAGATTTGAGAAGTGGGTACCATCAGTTAAAAGTGAGAAAGGAGGATGTATCGAAGATAGCGTTCAGAACTCGGTATGGTCATTATGAGTTTCTGGTAATGTCATTTGGTTTAACGAACACCCCTACAGCGTTTATGGACTTAATGAATAGGGTGTTTAAACCGTTTTTGGATAAGTTCGTAGTGGTCTTTATTGATGATATTTTGGTGTATTCCAAAACCAAGGAAGAGCACACGGAGCATTTGAGACTGACTTTGGAATCATTACAAAGGGAGAAATTATATGCAAAGTTTTCAAAATGTGAATTCTAGTTGGAGCGCGTGCAATTTCTTGGGCACATGATTGATAAGGTTGGAATTTCGGTAGATCCAGCAAAGGTAGAATGTAAGACCCCGAAAATTTTAATAAATAGAATTTAATTTTCTTCTTATTATTATTTTAAATAGAAAAGTGTTAAATCGATAATGATAAACTTACTAGTGAAATATGACAATTGAGATATCTAATAATAACGCTAAATTACTATTCACGCGATCACTATTCACAGGGTACTATTCACGCTAAAACGCTTTTACATTTTCTTCGATCTTCGAATTACGTCATAACGTTTATATAAGCTGGATACGAAAATTATACGGTATAAATACGAAAGTACTATTCATACGAATATACTATTCATTTATACAAAAAGTCAAACTAGTATATCGGGGAATATTCCTTCTGTCGGATATAGAAAGTGATAGAAATTGGCGACAAAACTTTAACCGATAACTGTTGAAATACCCGATAATAAAAAGAACAGTAAAACGCGTTATTCCACAGTAGTACGCGATATTTCACATGCACACGGTGTTGCACAGTATTTTAAATTATTGATTCAATAATTGATAAAGTAGCAATTGCACAGTATCTTGATTCAATAATTGTTACAGTAGTATCTGCATAATATTTTATATTATTTGTCACGACACTGTAACTCATATTATTTGATAGGATATTTTAGCATTATTGACAATGTCTAGAAATTCTGTCAAGGAAAGGGGTTATTTAATTGTGCGCCATTTTTATGGAAGGCCCCCTCTTTCCTGGGAATAATCTAGTTGTCAGTATTGCGAGTATATACTATTTGTGATATTAATACATTTAACTCAATAATACAGAAAAAGGGACTTATTGTGATAATAGAGTTATTTTTTATAATGGTTTTATCTTTTTGATAATGGAGTTATCTTTTGATAATGGATTAATCTTTTTGAATAAATGGATGGATGATATAGATTAAAGAAAAAATGGATGGATGATATAGATTAAAGAAAAAATGGATGGATGATATAGATTAAAGAAAAAATGGATGGATGATATAAATTGAAGAAAAAATGGATGAATGATATAAAAAGAGTGTGATAATTAATGTGTAGTAGATATTGATTACATTTTACTATAAATAGGGGGTTTAGTATAAGAAAAATCATAACTTCCTTACTTGCTTATACTTCATTTCTCTCTCTAAATTTCTCAAGTTCTCTTAGTGTGCTAGGCTATTGTGAGTATTTGTGAGAATACTAGTATTATCCGAAGTTAGTAAACTTCATAGAAAGCAACATCCAGTATTTTATTAACGAAGGTAGGGAATATCATTTCTTTCATACTCATATATAATATCATTTGCTTTCATGTTCGTAAGTGATATTATACTCATAAAGGTTGTTATTCATTATGTATTAATTTGTGGGGATAACCTGTCCGTGCGGTATGACGCATGCCTGGTGAATACCCTTCTGTATTCATTCCTTATTACTCTGTGGGAATAACCTGTATGTACGGAGTGTCGTACCTGGTGAATATCCCTTTGCATTTGTTCCTTATTAATCTGTGGGTATAACCTGTCCGTGCGGATTGACACATGCCTGGTGAACAACCCTTCGTATTCATTACTTATTAATCTTTTGTGGAAATAATCTATCTACGCGGGTTGCCGCATGACAGGTGAAAATTCATTTGCAGTTTCATATATTCTGTTATACTCGTATAACGTATCATTTCTTTTGTACTCTTTACGGGATATCTTTTTCTTTCACATTTCTCCATTTATGATAAGAAATCTTTGTTTGTTTCCAAAACCTTATTTTTAAATGGTGAAAATCCCTGAAAATTAGTAGCTTAATAGTTTATGCTTCATCTAATATCTTTTCACCTGAATCTTTCTATTTCGTTTTATACATTATAGTTGAATTCTGAACTTATTTCTTGAATATCATTCTTGAATTTGACTCCACAATTTGGTCATCGTGTTGGCAATTTGGTCAATCTTCGACACTGATTAAATTATAAATCTTTTCTTATCCTTTATCTCACTGTATTTATGTTTATATCATTGTCATATCCTCATACTTAAATTGTGGTGATAGTTCTCTTTGGCCCGTAGTGCAAAGATGAACTGGTGTGACATGATTTTGACCAAACTGTGTATTGGTATAATCATGACCTTTGGCGTTACAGATAAAGGGTTCTGGTGAAAATATCTTTGGCCTGTAGTGCAAAGATGAACTGGCGTTTAGCGTGATCATGACCGGTGGTGTTACAAATAAATATCTTTGGCACGTAGTGCAAAGAGAGGCTGTTGAAACTGTTGATTGGTGTTACAAATAAATATCTTTGGCACGTAGTGCAAAGAGAGGCTGTTGAAATTGTTGATTGGTGTTACAAATAAATATCTTTGGCATGTAGTACAAAGAGAGGCTGTTGAACATGAATTATTGATTGGTGTTACAGGGATATAATATTGGTGGTGATCTTTTAACTTATAGAAGATGGTAGATATTATAATCTACTTGACTCTTCTAATGGATTGTCCGTTCCGCTGCAGTTGTTGTTATTGAATAATATCTTTAAATCTCTGATTTATTTCGGTTGAAGGCTAAAGATAATTTTATTCTTCATTATCTTAGTCATGATATTTCCTACTGGGCTATTTGTGCTCACCATTTTCCTTTGTTCTCTTCAGGAAAATAGAGTGTAGCGGGGACTAGCCGGGGAATGGAGTGATGGTCCGAGACAATAGGAGTATCTCAATACATTACTATTAGTGTGGAAATAAATGTATTGAGAATTTAAGATGTATTTGTTTTGTGTTGTCGTATTTTGCACGACAAATATTAGTTGTAAATGGAAAAATTCGTATTTTTATTTGTATTTTTGTAGAAAGTTATTGGCGACTCAAAATGGGTTGTGTGGACCTATTTTGGGGGCGTCACATAGAAGCTGTGATAAATTGGGATCAGCTAAAAATACTGTCAAAAGTGAGGAGTTTCTTAGGGTTGGCAGGATATTATAGACGATTTATTCAGGATTTCTCTAAGATAGCCACTCCGCTGACTAACTTGACAAGGAAGGCAATTAAATTTGTTTGGACGAAGAAATACGAAGGAAGCTTCCAAGAATTGAAGAATAGGTTAAGTATGCCACCTGTGTTATCTTTGCTAGACAATACAGGGAATTTTGTGGTATATAGCGACGTTTTGCACAAGGGACTGGACTGTGTGCTTATGCAGAACGGCAAGGTCATGTGTATGCATCGCGACAGTTAAAGGATTACGAGAAAGGGTATCTAACTCATGACTTGGAATTAGCCATGGTAGTGTTTGCCTTAAAGATTTGAAGGCATTATCTCTATGGTGAGAAATGTAAAATATACACAAACCATAAAAGTCTGAAATATATTTTCACATAGAAAGATTTAAATATGCGTCAGAGGCAATGGTTGGAACTAATCAAAGATTATGACTGTGAGATTCTTTATCATCCGGGGAAAGCAACTGTGGTTGCTGACGCCTTAAGCAGGAAGGGTCAGGAGAAGTTATCATTGCTAACCGCTCAGGAGAAGCTCATATCAGAAATGGCGAAGTTGGAGTTGGAGGTAAAATATCCAAAGGAAACAGACGAGAAATTGTTTCAGATGGAGACCCGTCCAACCTTATTGGACAAAGTAAAGGAAGCCAAACTCCAGGATGAAGAGTGTGAAAGAATAAGGAAAAGGGTGTCTGAAGGGGAGGCTGTCAAATTCAAGATTAATACCGATGGATTGTTGAGGTTTGAAGGCAGACTATGGGTTCCGTCAATACAAAACGTCAAAGAGGAAATATTGAATGAAGCGCATAGCTCGAGGTACTCAATTCACCCAGGAAGCACAGAAATGTATCAAGATCTTCGTCAACATTTTTGGTGGCCGAATATGAAGAGGGAAGTTGCCGAGTGTGTTGCAAAGTGTTTAACATGTCAAAAAGTCAAAGCAGAGGATCAAAGGCCCAGTGGTTTGCCGCAACCGTTGGAGATACCTGAGTAGAAGTGGGAGAATATTACAATGGATTTCGTGGTAGGTCTTCCACCCACTCAAAAGGGTTATAACGTGATCTGGGTTATAGTTGATCGACTGACAAAATCAGTACATTTCTTACCGATCAAGATCAGATTTAATTTGGATTAATTGGAGAAATTATATGTCAAAGAGATTGTTTCACAACACGGAGTTCCAGTGTCAATTGTGTCAGACCGAGATCTGCACTTTACGTCTAAATTTTGGAAGAGTTTGCAAGAATTCTTGGGAGCACAATTACGAATGAGCATGGCGTATCATCCTCAAACTGATGGCCAGAGTGAAAGGACGATCCAGACACTAGAAGATATGTTGAGAGCTTGTGTCATGGATTTTAAAGGAAGTTGGGATGACCATTTACCTCTGGTTGAGTTTGCTTATAATAATAGCTATCACGCAAGTATTGGCATGCCGCCTTACGAAGCGTTGTATGGAAGAACGTGCAGAACTCCACTATGTTGGGATGAAGTTGGAGAATGCCAACTGTTAGGTCCTGAATTGGTTCAACAGACAGCGGAGATCATTAAGGTGATAAGAGCCAGATTGCTAGCTGCTCAAGAAAGACAAAAGAAGTATGCCGATCAACACCGGCAGCAACGAGAATTTGACGTCAGAAGTTCTGTTTTCTTGAAAGTATCTCCCTGGAAGGGGAAGATAAGATTTGGTAAAAAGGGAAAGTTGAGTCCGAGGTTCATTGGACCTTTTGAAGTACTAAAAAGGATAGGAGAGGTAGCTTATGAGGTAGCTTTACCTCCAGAATTAGAGCACATTCACAATGTTTTCCATGTTTCAGTACTATGACCATACAAACCTGATTACAAACATGTTATAGAGTATGAACCCTTACAAGTTGAGAAAGATTTGTCTTATGAAGAAATTCATGTCCGGATAGTTGACAGGAAAGAGCAAGTTCTTAGGAATAAAGTCATACCTTCTGTTAAGGTAATATGGAGGAACCATAACGCTGAAGAAGCTACGTGGGAACTTGAAGACAAGATGATTCAACATTATCCTGAGTTATTTGCTTAATCCTTGTATAGCGATTCTGGGGACAGAATCTTTTTAAGGAGGGAAGAATGTAACGAGTGAGTTAATTGCATTGTGATTATGGAGACAGAATCCTTTTAAGGAGGGAATAATGTAACGAATGCGATTTTCGTAAATATTAAAATATTTATTGGATTAAATAAATATTTTAATTGAGATGTTTATTTTATTAAATAAATATTTGATGAAAATTATTGTGGTATAATTTATTTGTGTCTAATAATATTAAGTAAAGTGTCGATAATTGGTGTGTATTTTATTAATATTATAATTTAATTAAATAATTCAATTAGAGGATTAATGATTTATTAAATAAAATGATTTATTAAAGAAAATTATATTTATGGTTGACTAAATAAATATTGTAATTTTATTAGTAAAGTTTAATTGGATTTATTAATAACTAAGTTTAATTAAAATTCAAATGGTGTAACATAAGAACTATATGATAGGAGAATTATAAAAATAAGCTAAAATAAGTTTTATAGAGTCTAGCCAAACATGGCCTTATGACTCTTGGTTAATTTAACTGATGAAACCTCCAACTTAAAGTTACGTAAATTTTTATCAGTTAGTTTTGTAAGCTTTGTAAGCCAAAGAGCGGAGAAAGAGAAATTGAGAGAGGAGAAAACATTATGTGAATTGGAGAAGAGCTTTGGAAAATCAAAGGGGAAGAAACCTTGTTCATCACTTCCCTAGATTGATTCAAAAGGTAATAGTCAAATCCTAAAACTTTTTCTTCTAGTTTTCTCAAATATAAGAGTATGGATTCATGTAAAATTGTTTTGGTTGAATAAATTGGTGAAAAGCTTGATTATGTATTGTTGGGTATCAAGTAATCTGTTATGTATCATCTGTAGATGTTTTTGAGTAGTCAAATTCGTGTAAATTGGGTTAAAGGAAAAGAATTAGACTTTGTTTTAACTGTAAGTATTTTGGTATGTTTCAAAGGCAAAATAGATGGTGAATTCATGCTTTATCATGTAAATTGATGGTTAGTTGTTATTATACTCTGAAAAACGAAAACTTTGCTAAAAGAATGATCAAAATGGTTAAAAAATGGATTTGTGGTGAGAAATTTCGTGAAATATGTCAAAATATGAATATTAAGTATAAACAGTGATTTTTGTCTTTTAATTTGGTTGATTATGTGAATTGTGTTGTTAGAATTGTTAGAAATATGTTAGGTTTTGGTTTTACAATATGTATGGTGACTGGGTATATTTAATTTATTGAATAGGTGAAGAAATTGGGAGAATTTAGTCTGAAAAACGCTGATTCACGAAACAGAGTAGCAGTTCCTGCATCGCGGCGCCGCAGCGCCGCTGGGCAGGCATAACTACGCGCCGCAGCGCCGGTGCATACAGTAAATTCAGCGCCGCAATGCCGGGGTCCAGCGAGTCCGGGTCAGGCCAGCGCCAGCACAAGGCCAAATCCGAGCGCCGCAGCGCCGGGTCGGGTCGGGTCAAAACCCAGAAAATAAAATTTTTCCAGATTCTAAAATAAAATAATTTTACATATAAGAAGCAACATGATAAGTATGTAGTGTCTCAACAAGAGTTTAAAGTGTGGGTTTAAGTTATGAGTGATCAATCGTTTATAAAAGCAAGTAGTTAGTTAAACTATGAATATTAATTGTTCAATGTGACTTGAATGTATAGGTCACTTAAAGAGCAAATAGATATCATTAATTGTAGCAAACGATCTAAGCAAGTTTCTTAACTCTACTTTTATATTGTGCAAGCATCCTATTTTATTTACCTTTATATACTGAATGCAAGCTCCTTAACTTTACTCTTACATTGAGCAAGCTTCGAACCTTGCCTTATTGTTATTCAAGCAAGGTTTATAATAGTGTCCATTGCTTACATTTTACTTAAGACCCTTTGCTATCCGTTTATAATTCATTGATTATTGCACTTGGACATGAATACTAGTGTATAATCTGATTGTTGAATCAAACTCTTAGTTACTAGCGAATCCTTATTGATTCAGCCAGTCCATAGTTGATGAGTGTTCAAAAGACTTGAAAATTTCTTGAAGCTAATCCAAACCAAACTTCCTTTGGTGCAGAATTTAATGTCAATGCTGAGATGAACAACCCTGTTATGGGGGATTATATTACGCAGTAGCATTAAAATGTTTGTGCACAATACATTGTACGAAGGGCTGATCACCCGGAGTACGAGATGAAAGGTCCATAGTCTACAAGACTGTTAAAGGTTACGTTAGAGATACTTGTTAACCTAGGACATAGTTCGTGGTCTTGCGACCCTCAATTGTACTTTGATCTTACCAACTAATCTTGATTCAAAAGCCGAGTTTCTAAGTATTGTTGATTAATTTTGGAAAAGATTATATTTCTCAATTGAATCTATTCATTAATTATTTCTACATTGTTATTGTTATTGTTACTTGGTGGGTAATTGTTGTGCTCACCCTTGCATAAAATATTAAAACTAAGAATGAGAAGTTCGATGAGCCGTCCACGAGCAAGGGCAAGGGCAAGATGAAGATTTAATGAAGAATAATTTATCTTTATTTATCAAAGTTTGTGTAATAAGACTTATTTGATGTTGTGTTTTAATTCCGCATATAATGTACTAAGGTTAGATGACCTGAGATTTTATTGTGATGTAACCCTTTAATGGAAAGATATTTGATGAGGTTTATTTATTATCCTTTTATTATGGGTAGTTAGATGTGTTTGTGTTGGATAATGAACATCAAATCTGTGGGATTGAAGTACCCAGATTTTGGGGTGTCACACGAACAACCGAAGCCAACATCGCGAGGGACTATCATGTTTCGAAGAGATCTAGCAAAAGATTAAGAATCTAGGATATGATATTCGTAGATTTAAGATCTAATAGATCTATACAATAACGTAACTAAGATTTAACCGAAAATATATCCCAAACTGGCTATCAGGTGATTCAATTTGTTAGAATCCCTTGACGGCTAATAGGTGGGACCCCCTTACCACTAGATATGAATCTAGGATTTTTCGGGGTAAACCAAAATCAATTTAAAAACAATGAAAATACGTAGATCCACACTAGATCTGTATCGAATCTAGCAAAAAGGTTAAAACTTTTAACTTTGAAACCAATAATAAGCCGGATCCAAGCTAGATCTAATCTGAATCTGAGAAAAATATTTGAACTTTAACAACGCACAAGCAAAATAATCGGTAAAATAGGTCGAATCTGACTCGAAAGCGATAAATTGACTTAAGGATATTATCGGATGATTAGAAGGAGATTTTAGCCGTAGGGAATCCTCTTTAACCATCCATAATCCCATAAAGGGGATCCCCACACCCTAGATATAGATCTAGGATGCAGGGAGAGCCTCAACACAATATTAATCGAAAAACAAACCAAAACCAAGCACAACAACGTATAAAATGAACAAGATATATATACTAGATCTAATAGATCTATATCAAATCTATATAAAAATCGAATCTTCAGCCAAAATAAATGAGATAGATACTAGATCTACATTAGATCTACATTGAATCTATATAAAAATTAGATCTTTCACCACAAAAACGGATATATGCTAGATCTATGCTAGATCCATTAGATCTACATTAAATATACATAAAGATTGAATCTTTCACCTTGGGAATGGTGAAATCCTCCTCCTTGAGCTTGGATCTTGAGGGTTTGGATCTAAATTAGGAAGAGATTTGATGAAAATAGCTAGATCTAGGTAGGAATTAGAGAGGTTTTTTGTTATTTCTCTCACTAGACTACACTATTTCTCTCTCTACAAACGCTCTCCTCCCTAAAAATGCTGAAAATTCGCCCACATATATGGAGCTAGGGAAGCCACAGGTACACCTGCTGTTGGTCGCAGGTACACTTGAGGCTGGCCTAGGGTGGCCCCACTTGCTCGGTTTTCGTGTCGCAACATCGATTTTTCATGCTACGCGCTGAAACATCCATAACTTTTAATTCGGGAGGAGTTAGGAGACGTGCGATACCATTCAGAAAAGCTCTTTCCGACAGCTTCGCGATGATATATAATTTGCTCAATTTTGAATTTGGGAAGACAGAGAAAAGGGTAAAAACCATCCCTTAGCATATGTCGGTTAGTCATTCGTCTTGCTTTGCGTAGTCGATTGTTTGGAGGCCTTTGTGGGAGCTTCATATACTTGTTCTCAACTTCTACTACGCGATGACATCGAGTTTGACTAATTCTAAGTCCAGGAAGATAGAGCAAAAAAAGCATAAAAGTATCTTCCTGAATACGCCGGCTAGTCAACCGTCTTGCCTTGAATAGTCTGTTGTTCGGGAATTGTTGTGATAGCTTTATATGCTCTTTCCCCACTTGCGAATTTTGCTTAGATAACTTGGCGTTGGTTGCGATCTTTACTCGGATATCTTGGCGTTAGAGTAAAATGACGGTTTTGCCCTCTTGCCAAGGTTAGAGAACAAGTGCAAAATTGTGGGTGTCTACACCAAGTATATATATGTGTAATCAGTATGTCAAAATAAGTAACGTTTATATCATTTTCAGTAAATTTCATGTCAGTAAGAGTAATATTATTTTTTAAACATGTAATCTATTTGTCAAATTATATAATCTTTTCCTTAATTATGGTAACACATATGTCAAATTACGTAATATTTGTATTAATTTTTTTTTATCTAAGTATACGTATGTGTAATCAGTATGTCAAAATAAATAACGTTTATGTCATTTTTAGTAAACTTCGTGTCAATAAGTGTAATATTAGTTTTTAAACATGTAATCTATTTGTCAAATCATGTAATCTTTTCCCTAATTATAGTAACACATATGTCAATTTTTGTAATATATGTATCAATTTTTTATCCAAGTATACGTATGTATAATCAGTATGTCAAAATAAGTAACGTTTATGTCATTTCCAATAAACTTCATGTCAGAGTAATATTACTTTTTAAACATGTAATCTATTTGTCAAATCATGTAATTTTTTTCTCAATTATGGCAACACATATGTCAAATTACGTAATATTTGTATCAATTTTTTTATCTAAGTATACGTATGTGTAATCAGTATGTTAAAATAAGTAACGCTTATGTCATTTTCAGTAAACTTCATGTCAATAAGGGTAATATTACTTTTTAAACATGTAATTTATTTGTCAAGTCATGTAATCGTTTCCTCAATTATGGTAACGTGTGTGTCAAATTTGATAATATTTGTATCAAATATTTTTATCCAAATATACGTATATGTAATCAGTATGCCAAAATAAGTTGCACATATGTGAAAAATTAGTTGAATTACTAATTATTAGTTGACTTAATAATTAAAATTAGTTTAAATAATTAGCAAAAATTCATACTTTTCTATATACAATATAAATAATAGATTATGATATTAAATAAATATTTTTGTTATATTTTAATTGTAAACACCCGAAATATATCTTCTAACCCTGGCAGGAGGGCAAAAGAGTCATTTCAGCCAAAGGATGAGACGTCCGAACAGGGGATTTCTGGACTCGGACCAAAGTACGAGGAGTTATCACAACGACTACGAAGTAACTAGTTATTTAGGGCATGACGGTCGACTAACTGACATCGATAAGAAGATCTATTTCTGCATTTTGCTCTATCTTTTCAGATCCAGAATTGGCCAACCTTATGTCATTGCGTAGCTCTCGAAAAGAGCTTTCCGGAATAGTATGGCATGTCTCCCAACTATCCCCGGATCGAAAGTTATGATTGTTTCAGTGCAAAGCAAAAGCGAACGACTAGCCGACATCTACCAAGGGATGATTTTTTCCTTTTTTCCTACCTTCTCGGACTCAGAATGGAGCAAATAATATATCATAACGAAGCTATCAAAAGAGCTTTCCGGAATAGTATGGCACGTCTCTTAACTCTTCCCGGATTGAAAGTTACAGATGTTCTAGTGCACAACATGAAAAACAGACTTGCGGCACAAAACCCGAGCAAGTGGGGCCCACCCTTAGACAGCCGCATGTGTACCTGGGGCTGCCTAAGGAGACATATAAATAGCCGAAATCAACTCATTTTTGAAGAGCTAGCTTAGTTAGAGAGAAAATGTGTAGCTTAGTGAGAGAAACACCTAAAAATCTCTCTAATACCCATCTAGATCTAGCTATTCTCATCAAATCTCATCAAATTAGATACAAGCCATCTAGATTTAAGCTCAAGAAGGAGGATTTCACCATTCCCAAGGTGAAAGACTCAATCTTTATGTATATTTAATGTAAATCTAGTGGATCTAGCACAGATCTAGCATTGATTCTTGTTTTTGTAGTAAAAGATTCGATCTTTGTGTTGATTCAATATAGATCTGATAGACTCCACGGCACGCTTGCGTGAGGTGGTCATCGCCCGGATCGTTTCTAGCAAAATTGAACGGTGGATAGCTTGCAACACCTTAACCCCTCGCCTATATGTAGACGGTAATCTTGGTACAATTGCTCGCCTTGGAAATCTGCGTTGAATGGACACCAACGACACCTTGACCCCTCGCTTATATGTAAACGGTAATCTCGGTACAATCGACGATTAGTGCGGTAGAAGACTCCACACACAACTATGTATTGTTGTATGATAACTCAAAGTTGAATCTCAAAGAAAAACTAGAAATAACCTAGGAATTCCTCAAAGAACCAAAAGTAGAGAATACTCTCACAAGAATATGATAATCTGAATATTATTGATTGAATGAATGAATGAATACAGTGCTCATGTCTATTTATACTAATAACATGAACCCAAATCCTAAATAGAATCAACTAGTTTGATTGGAAATAGAAATCCTAACTAATAAACAATAAGGAAATTAAATCCTACTTATCGAACATTCTAATTACATTAGGAATCTAAAACATGCTGAAAATAGCCTAATAATTAAGGAAATTCGCGTCCAAATTTGAATTAGAAATCTAAAACCTTCTTCCATTTAGAATTAGAAACCCATTAATTGTTAGGAACCCATTAATCCGTGGAGAACAAAATCAGTTAGTTGTCTACTTGGAAACCGCGTGGCCCACATGATATAGGAAGCTAATATGTTAAGTCTTTTATATGTAAATGTTAGAATTGGAATGTCCGTTGCCCGTATGCGAATTTGCTAGAATGTAAATTACCACATGAATTGATTAAAATTGGCCTTGAATTGAACTCCATTTTAAGCATCTTTGAATAAACTTCAGCCCAAATATTTAAAATCGCTTGATAAATTCCTGGGACTTGAGTTGAGTTATTAAGGTTTGATGTGAGCCTGATCAGAATTTGTATCAAGATCCAATGTAGATCTATTATATATATCATTTATTTTGGTGAAAGATTCGATTTTTATATAGATTCGATATACATCTATTAGATCTAGTATTGATCTTGCCTATTATATATATTATTGTGCTTAGATTGATTTAAAGTTTCAATCTTTTTACATATTGGTTGTTTATCTATAGATCTATCCATTTTACTGATTATTTTGCTCGTATATAGTTAAAGATCAAATCTTTCCATTAGATCTACCCTAGATCTAGTTAGATCTAGCCCTTAACCGGTTCTAAAGCTTCAAAGTTTGAGCCTTTATGTTAGATTGGCTCGGATCTAGGTTAGATCTAGTCGTTTTCAATGTTTTCAATCAATTTTGGTTTACCCCGTACAATCCTAGATCCATATCTAGTGGTGAGGGGGTCCCACCTACCCGTCGTCAAGGGATTCTAACAATTGAATCACCTGATAGCCAGTTTGGGATATATTTCTCGATTTAAATCCCGATTGTGTCATTGTTTAGATCTAGGGAATCTTAAATCTACGAATTTATTTCCACGATTTTAAGTCTCGTCAATGGATCCCATCAATACATATAGTCCCTCATGATGTTGGCTTCGATTGTGTGATCTACGGGATAGGGTTTACGGGAGTCCTTTCCTAGATCTCCTTTTATCATTTGTTTTATTATTTTAATGTATTGTTTATCACGATGTGAGCCTAGGAATCTTGGAGTCGGGATCCTTGAAATGGATCTTGGCATGATTCCCACGATGGACATTATTTCGATTGTAAAGTTATTATCCGATCATTGTAAATATAAATTTGGGCCTTAAAACGGTATCGAGGGTTCCATCCCATGAAAACTAGATTTAAGGCCCCGTAATAGTGAAAATTGTGATTGCGGGTGTTTGGGGCTATTGAGATGGCTTTCATGCCCACGGATCGCCCCAACCCTATTTTGATGTTTAATTTCCCGTTTATCACCAAAAAACGATTTCTAAACAAAACGACAAAGATCTTCTAAATGAAAGTAGTATGCACACAAGCCAATCATATTTGATATGATGTAGCATATACTTTGTAATCTTATTCGGTTATTAAAGGCATTTTACATTATCTACATGGTGCTGTTATATTAAATGTGATAAACCCATAGTTTTGAGCAATGTTTTTAGAATCATGATGGTGATCATGCTAATGAGATCTAAATTCTAAATAGCTCACAAACTAAAATCGTTCCTAATCGATGGATTACTAAAAAGGGGATTAGTGAATCTAGATAGATTAGTACATACGTTGTTTGCTCTTATGAAGAGGATGATTGATCTCATAATCATTTATGTAGAGACACTAAAGCAAGTATGTAGGTGCTTATTAGAGAATAAGTTCACTGAACGTGGCTCGCTAAGAAATACCTAATGGAGTTTTACTCGTCTGTCAATAGGAATTCCTCTAGTGATAGTAGTATAAGTGATCCTTGGACTTGAGATCATCATAGTATCTTGTGTGTGATGAGTTAAACTTTGACATGTCCCTTAAGACCCTTAGAGTATATCAAAGGGTATGATTGGGTATAATAAGTTGCACATGGAGATAGGTGAATGGTCAACAAAGAATCTACCACTTCTAGTAAAAGGAGTGAATGTCCTATGTGATTCGATAAATGACAACTCAGAAGTCTTTGGCCAAAGCAGAATGAAATTAGAAAAGAGTTTCTAATTTGCATTAATCAGAGTTGTGCATTTAAGAATCGAAATACATATAATTAAATAAAATAAGACTTGACAGTAATTCCATGTCTTATATTTAATTGGGACATTGTATGGAAGGATTGAATTGTACGATAACTATTCACTGAAAGGTCCTTTTGTGATTAATGTTGAAATCTATATTATCTGGAAAGTCGTTGATCGCTAAGGGGGCTTACCCTTATTGTAGAATAAATATTATTTATTTAAATGAATTAAATAGTTTAATTTATTTATTTAAATAAAATTAGAATTGTTCTAATTGATTTATTCACAACCGGTTTAATATGGAGAACCTAAAGGATCACACCGCAAAAAAAAAAATTTTATTTAAGAAGTAAATGACATAATCGTAATAATAAGTTAAGTGTATTTAATTTAATCTATGGAGATAGAATAAATTAAATATCTTAATATTTATTATTTAATATTTTGGAAATATTAAATATAAATTAATAAGAGGAGTCTTATTATTATTATTATTATAACTATTATTTAATTCCTAATAGGGATTGAGAATTAATTAATAGAAGTACTCTCTCATGAATTCCTAATTGGATTAGGAGTTCAATTAATTAAAAGAGTTTAATTAAAATAAAAACCCTAATCCTAAATAGTTTAGGAGGGTTCCCTATATCTATAAATAAGAGGAGTTTTATCATGATTTAGGGTTAGACAGTTAGACTGGAGAGAATTGGAGAGAGAGTGAAAATACTTGTAATTTCTATAGAGATAGAAACTAGGGTTTTGCCAACACCCATCTTCTTGAACAACTATTATTCCTTGGTGGATCACCTCTAGAGGCCAAACACTTGGGTGGCTAACGTTGATCAAAGGAAGGAATTTAATCGGTGAAATTCAAGGAGAACGCGAAGGATTTGGAGGTGAACTCGTACCTGTGGAAGCATGGCTCTACAAGGGTATGATTCTCATACTTTATCTCTTTCGTTTAATTAATAATTGAGCACATGGATGATCATGGTGATGGTTTGTATGAAAATTTTAAAATCTATTTTTATCGCGCTTCCGCACTATTTATGTAATTTGATTGTATGTTTGCGCTATATACAAACCTAACAGTGGCATCAGAGCCTAACCTTGTGTTAATTATCGATTATTATGATTCCATGTATGTATGGGTATGCGATTGGATAGATTTTCTGGGCAACAAAAAAAATTCGAAGTCTGTTACGCGGTGCGGCCGCGCCGCTTCCAGTTCATTCTAGAGCTCAGTCGCGCCTGAACCCAAAAATTGTTTCTGGGGGTGCAGCGCGGCCGCGCCGCTTAGTTCATTTTGGAGCGCGGTCGCGCCGGTCTGCAGAATTTGAAAAAATTTTATTTTGATTTTATTTATTTTCAATTAAGATAAAAGGTTTATTTTAAATTGGAATATAATTAAAATTAAAAGTTTTATTTGAACTTGGAATTGGATTCTATGTTAACTAGAATAAAGGAGTTTATTCACATTTGGAATAGGATTCCATGTTTCCTAGAATAAAAGAGTTTATTCACATATGGAATAGGATTCCGTGTTTCCTTAAAAATAAAGATGTTTATTTTGATAAGGAATAGGATTCAACATATTTTATTTTCCAACAATTTTAAGTTAAAATAAAAGAGTTTGTTTTGAACTTGAAATTGGATTCCATGTTAATTGAAATAAAAGAGTTTATTTTGATTTGGAATTTGATTAAAAATAAAGGAGTTTATTTTTATTCAAAATTGGATAAAATAAAATAAATAAGTTTATTATGATTTAAATTTCGATTAAAATAAAGGAGTTTATTTTTGTTTCAAAATTGGATTTCTAGTAAACTTTTAATTGCCCATTAAATGATATCAATGCATATATGGAATGGTTTTATTATTCATGAGATGAATGTTATTTATTGATACATATGGAGATATATATGATAATAAATAGGGATTGATTATGGACTACTGACCAATGTGTGATTGGATTTATTTTAGTGGATGCTTGAATGAATGAGTTTTTATAAATGAGGTCTGCGTACCTAGTCTTAGTTTTTCTTGATGTAAATTCTATCTTCCTCCTATGTACCTCCCCTTAACTGCTGATCAAGGTTTTTATTTATTGTAAATAGTTTATGTAATAGGTTTAGCTAGAATTACTTGAAGAATTGGAGACAAAGGAGCAAGGAGCGCTTGAAGTCCCGTTTGTAATGGAGCCCGGGTTTAAATGTAATAGTTATTTTAAATTTTGTTCTTGCACCCTAGGTTTGACCTTTTGGTTCACTTGGTGGCTCTAGTGAAACCAAACTAGAATAAAAGTCTATAATCAATCCGGGTAGAATATAGTATTCTATATGTGCATGCTTACTATGTATATATTATATATTATACAACATGTTTCGCATGTTAAAATAATATGACGCGTATTTTATATATATATATAATATATATATATATATATATATATATGCATGCGCGCTAAACAAGATGAGACAAATAATAACAAACCCCTCAAAGAAATTATATTAAGTATTAAGCGTTGAAAGATATTTGGAATATCGAACGTCGCCTTCTAGCATGGTAAAGCGATAGAGTATTAAATATTTAATATGAGTTTGTTGTGTCACACAAGGCAAGTATTAAATATTTAAGATGTTGCTTTATCACATTTGATACTTATACATAGACTGAACGATGCTGTTTTGTTGTGTCACACAACGACAGTGTTTTTCTTTCGAATATATGGAAGTGCTAGGTTGGACTTAACTTGGATAATTTTGATTCGGATGTGTCACACTTGATCAAAATAATCTAAGAGGCAAAATACAAGGAGTTACATAGTGATGTAATTGACAATAGTTGTCTACCTATTTATTTATATATCGTTTGTTGTGCCACACAAGGCTATATACATTTAAAATGGGATCCTTATTCTCACTAGCAAACCTTTAATTAGATTTGCCGAACTATATATATTGAGGGTAATATAGTTTGATGAAAAAGTGAGAGATACCAATTTAAAATAAAGACCTAATTTATTTTGGTAATTAATTAAGTAATTAATGTATGTTAAAATGTTGTCTATTTCATTTACAGAATTTTACAAATGTCTAATTTACTTTCACTGCGGAGCATATTAGATGCTAAATAACTGGACCAAATAACACGGACTAGTTAAGGAATTTGAGAATAGTTCTCAAGGCTGAAAAGCTATCTTATGTCCTTAATATGTCTATCCCTGCAATGGTTGCAGACAATGCCTCTGAGGAAGAGATTGCTACTTTTAGAAAGTAATAACATGATGCACAGTTGGCTCAATGCATCATGCTCGTATCCATGAGTAACGAGCTTCAGCGTTAGCATGAAACTATGGATGTTCCTACTATACTCCTGCACCTTCAAGCAGTTGAAGGGTGTGGAAAGTAGGACTATTAGATATCAGATATCTAAGGAGCTTTTCCGATCTAGAATGACCGATGGCACTACAGTACAGACATATGTCCTAAAATGATCAATTTGATTGAACAATTGGGACAACTAGGTTTTAATGGATGGAGAGTTGATTCAAGATTTGATCTTGTAATCACTTTCGGACTCTTTTTCATAAATTGTTGTAAATTTCCACATGAACAAGCTATATGTCAGCCTGCCTGAGTTGCTTAAACATGTTGAAAACTGTAAAGAGTCACTTTTTAACCAAGAAAAACCAAGTCTTACTGGTAGATGATTCTTCCAAGAAGCGGAAGAGGGCCAAAGGATCTTCTTAAAAGAAGAACAATTCAAAGAAGGTAAATGAAAAGGCAAAAACAAAGGACAATAAGAACAAGACTGATGCAGATAGCAAAGGAGTTTGCTTTCACTGCAATAAGCCTAGATACTATAAAGAAAACTGTAAGGAAAATCTTACAGAGGCTAACCAGAAGAAGCTTAGTAAAGCTTCGGTTACAAATACAGGTTTGTTCATGATTAAAATATAAATCTTTCTGTAAGTCAAGGTTCTACTTGGGTATTGGATACCAGCTGTAGTTCTCACGTATGCAATCTAATGCAGAGACTAAGCAGAAGTAGAAAGCTAAACAAAGAGTAAGTAATCTTATGTGTAGGAATGGAGCAAAGATTACTGTATTAACCATAGGAACTTATAGTTTAGCATTGCCTACGGGTAAGTCTATTAAGTTAATAAGTTGTTATTATGTTCCAGTTCTCATTAGAAATATTAGAACTTTCGTTGTTGGACAAGGAAGGTTCTGGTATTATATTTAAGAACAATTGTTGTTCTATTTATAATGATAATATTTTGTTTGAAACTGGAATATTACTTGATAGACTTTGTATACTTTACTTACATGAAAAATATTTTGCAAATTGAATAAACTAATAAAAGAAAAGGAGATGGTCATTCAAAGAGTTGAATGTGTGTATTTGATAAAATACAAGTCTGAATCATTTGAAATGTTCAAAGAATTTAGAAGTGAAACATATTGACAAAGTATTAAGATTCTTTGATCAGATCGAGGAAAGAATACTTATGCAATGAGTTTCTGGATCATCTCAAAATGGTATTTTCTCATAATGGACACCTCCTGATACGCAATAATTGATTAGTGTATCTAAAAGGAGAAATTGTACCTTGTTGGACATAGTGCAATCCATAATAATTTTTACCGACATTCTAGTATCCATCTGGGGTTATACCCTAGAAACGGCTGCATATCTACAAAATAAGGTAATCTCAAAAATCTGAGCCTAAGACTCCATAAAGGTTATGGATAGGGAGGATTCCTACTCTTAAGTATGTTAAGATAAGTGGTTGTCCAGCTTATGTGAAAAGGTTTCAAAGATAAGTTTGGGACAAAATCTGACAAGTGCATACTTATGGGATATCCTAAAGAAAGTTTAGGAAATTATTACTATAATCCTACACGATGCCTTCTTAGATAAAGGTGTTTATCATTGAAGGAGCTAGTGGGAGGGTAATAGATCTTGAAGGAGTTCAAGAACCATAAAGCACTTTAAGTCGAACCGAGGAACCTGTAGATAGACCTATTGTACCACAACCGAATCATAAATCTGGAAGAGTACCGAAGATACCTGGGAGGTATGGATTCACATAGAGGATGATGATGAGGTACGCATCATAGAGGATGATGATCCAGTTATATACGATGAGGCTATGAGTAGAAGACACTCAGAGAAATGGCAGATGGCCATGAAATCCGAAATGGACTCCATGTATGAGAACCAAATATAGACTTTGGTTACTCCACAAAAGGGCATAGTGCCTAGAGTGTGAATATGGGTCTTTAAGAGAAAGACTGGAGCAAAATGGCAAGGTGGAGACCTATAAGACCAGACCTGTTTAAAAGGTTTTTCAAGTCAAGGAGTTGACTGTGATAAAACCTTATTACCGGATAACGCTCAAGTCCATTTGGATTTTGCTTGTGATTGCAGCTTATTACGAAATCTGACAAAATGGATGTGGAGACGTCCTTCCTCAATGAAGACTTGAGGAGAATGTATGTATGATACAGCCAGAGGAATTTGTTTCAAAGGTTGAAGCAAATCATGTTTTAAGCTACAATGATCCATTGATGGATTGAAGCAAGCTTCTCAAAGATGGAATATTCGTTTTGATGAGACAATCAAAAGAGTTTGATTTTATCAAAAACGAGAATGAACGTAGTGTGAGTGGGAGCACTGTGACATTCTTAGTATTATATATTGATATACTACTGATAAGGAATAACACACCAATGCTACAATCAGTAAAGATAAAATTATCTAAATATTCCTCCATGAATGACTTGGGAGGAGCATCCTATAAATTAAGAATATAAATCTATATAGATAGATTTAAAAGGATGTTCGGCTTGACCCAAGGAACGTATATTCATTTGATGCTAAAGGCGTTTAGCATGGCAAACTCCAAGAAAGGTCTCATGATGATGAGCCATGGAGTGTATCTCTCTAAAATTGTCCCCAATTGAAAGAGAGATCGCATGAGTTACTATCATGTATGCAATAAATATACAAGGATTGATGTTGATCAGTCATATTCTGGAGATGATCAATGTAAGACAGTGATAAACATCTTTAGGTACTTAACCGGTACTTGAAGATGTGATCATGATTCATGGTAGGTCTGAATTATAACTAGAGGGCTAAACAGACTCAAGTTTTTTTAGACTGACCAAGACGATAACAAATCCACTTTAAGGTAAATCGTTACCTTGAAAGGTGGTGCAGTGAATTGGAAAGGTTCCAAACAGCAAAGAGTTGCTGGTTTAGTGATAAAGACAAAGTATATAGCTGTAAATGAAGCTGCAAGTTTGATTGTTTGGATGAAAAGTTCATTACAGAACTAGGAATAGTTCCTAAGTCTCATCTTGGATTCAAACAAGTGTTGCGGCACTTTCATTTGATTAGTAGAATCATTGAAAGAGGAAAAGTCACTATAGAGATAGTGGACTCTTGAGAACAACATTGCATATCCATCTACTGAAGCTTTATCCAAACAGCAGGATGATCGTCACTTAGAGAAGAAGGGTATTAGATACCATGGCGATTGGCTTTAGTGCAAGTGGGAGATTGAAACTAGTATGCACACAAGCCAATCATATTTGATATGATGTAGCATATACTTTGTAATCTTATTCGGTTATTAAAGGCATTTTACATTATCTACATGGTGTTGTTATATTAAATGGTGATAAACCCATAGTTTTGAACAATGTTTTTTAGAATCATGATGGTAATCATGCTAATGAGATCTAAATTTCTAGATAGCTCACAAACTAAAATCGTTCCTAATCGATGGATTACTAAAAAGGGGATTAGTGAATCCGGATAGATTAGTACATACGTTGCTTGCTCTTATGAAGAGGATGATTGATCTCATAATCATTTGTGTAGAGACACTAAAGCAAGTATGTAGGTGTTTATTAGAGAATAAGTTCACTAAACGTGGCTCGCTAAGGAATACCTAATGGAGTTTTACTCGTCTGTCAATAGAAATTCCTCTAGTGATAGTAGTACAAGTGATCCTTGGACTTGAGATCATCATAGTATCTTATGTGTGATGAGTTATACTTTGACATGTCCCTTAAGACCCTTAGGGTATATCAAAGGGTATGATTGGGTATAATAAGTTGCACATGGAGATAGGTAAATGGTCAACAAAGAATCTACCACTTCTAATAAAAGGAGTGAATGTCCTATATGATTCGATAAATGACAACTCAGAAGTCTTTGGCCAAAGCAGAATAAAATTAGAAAAGAGTTTCTAATTTGCATTAATCAGAGTTGTGCATTTAAGAATCGAAATACATATAATTAAATAAAATAAGACTTGACAGTAATTTCATGTCTTATATTTAATTGGGATATTGTATGGTAGAAGGATTGAATTGTACGGTAACTATTCACTAAAAGGTCCTTTTGTGATTAATGTTGAAATCTATATTATCTGGAAAGTCGTTGATCGCTAAGGGGGCTTACCCTTATTGTAGAATAAATATTATTTATTTAAATGAATTAAATAGTTTAATTTATTTATTTAAATAAAATTAGAATTGTTCTAATTGATTTATTAACAACCGGTTTAATATGGAGAACCTAAAGGGTTACACCGCAAAAGGAAAATATTTATTTAAGAAGTAAATGACATAACCGTACTAATAAGTTAAGTGTATTTAATTTAATCTATGGAGATAGAATAAATTAAATATCTTAATATTTATTATTTAATATTTTGGAAATATTAAATATAAATTAATAAGAGGAGTCTTATTATTATTATTATTATTATTATTACTATTATTTAATTCCTAATAGGGATTGGGAATTAATTAATAGAAGTACTCTCTCATGAATTCCTAATTGGATTAGGAGTTCAATTAATTAAAAGAGTTTAATTAAAATAAAAACCTTAATCCTAAATAGTTTAGGAGGGTTCCCTATATCTATAAACAAGATGAGTCTTATCATGATTTAGGGTTAGATAGTTAGACTGTTAGACAGTTACACACTCTTCCATAAGAATTGGAGAGAGAGTGAGAATATTTGTAATTTCTATAGAGATAGAAACTAGGGTTTTGCCAACACCCATCTTCTTGAACAACTATTATTCCTTGGTGGATCACCTCTAGAGGCCAAACACTTGGGTGGCTAACGTTAATCAAAGGAAGGAATTTAATTGGTGAAATTCAAGGAGAACGCGAAGGATTTGGAGGTGAACTCGTACCTGTGGAAGCATGGCTCTACAAGGGTATGATTCTCATACTTTATCTCTTTTGTTTAATTAATAATTGAGCACATGGATGATTATGGTGATAGTTTGTATGAAAATTTTAAAATTAGTTTTTATCGCGCTTCCGCACTATTTATGTAATTTGATTGCATGTTTGCGCTATATACAAACCTAACACTAAAATCAAAATCAAATCGCTCGGGTTAGTAAGACCACTTTAAGTTAAAATTGAAAGTACCAAAAAATCTCAATTCCTATTTGGCGAAGGGTTTGAAAACTGTTTTTCCGAAACGTCACCCTAAAAAACTTTTATCAAATCAAAGCTAAAATGAACTTTTTCCCAAATCAAATCATTCACGCATAGGTTCAAAGAGGTTCGGAGTTGCTTTCAAAATAATGCACTTCTCGCGTGTTCAATCCAAAACTAGATAGCGATTTCCTTCAAAATCACACACACACACACATACACACTTTTCACACTTAGAAAAACATCAAGATACGGTAACCGTGTTTTCACAGAAGTCGAGAGGTGCCTAACGCCTTCCCCTCGCTTAAGCAAGCCCCCGAACTCTATGAATCTCAGTTTCGAGACCAATTTTACGGAGTCACATATTGGTCCATATTGCGAAAATCTAAAAATCCGGATGAGTTGGTACATCCATTTAAGCTTTTACCAACTGGCGGCTCTATCTAATTGACCCATTGTTAAAATCAACCTTTCAAAACCCCGTCGGCATTTATGTTGGCTTTTTCCTAAAAATCACCCTTTAAAGCGAAATGAATAAATCGAAATCTTAAAAAGAGTAGCAAAACGACAATTAGAAAAAATTCCCAGCGTCGGCATTAATTATAATATTATTTAAATAGATTAATAACAAATTGACTTACTAATTATTTGTACCCTATTTATTTAGTAAAATAAATTACTCAAGTTAATGAAAATTATCAATTTTGACATTAAATAAGATCTAAGTTCCATTTCAAGTTCATGTATTACAATAATACACATTTATATACATCAATACTTATCCATAACAAGACATAAGCCGATCCGTAAATGAGTCAAATTGGTAGATTATTTTTAATTTAGCTAAGTTGTCATGAGCTGATAACGAGTTAACGGTAAAAATAAACTAAATTGGGTTTGGTCATAAGTTCAGTCGTATAAAACTACAACCTAGTCAATTTCGTTCGTACGAGTTATAGTCTCCAATTTGGATTGTAAAATTGAAAAGTTAGCTTCTTTAGCTTAGAAAACATACAAAAACTCTTTTTTTCCCAATCAAAATAAAATATTCACAGAAAACATATATGATCCAAGGACACAACAAAGTAACAATTTTATAGATTTTATATTAGGAACAGGTAGTATATGATCCCTTCTTTGAGTCTGACCAGCACCAAGGGCTTTTATGTCAGTAGCTCAGGAACGACTCTCAGTCACATGAGGAGGACCACCACTTCGAGCCCCTCTTCTGGCGGTGGCCCCCGCACCTTGACCCAATTGTCCAATCTCCAAATGGTAATTTTTATTATTAATTATAATTATTATTATTATTATTATTATTTTGTTATTTATTGTTAGGAATTTTGATGATAGAATTTACTTTAATGGTGATTGCATCTGTGGTTAGTGTTATGGGGGTAGATTGGATGTTATTTGGTGCCTTTAGGTTTTGATTCATAAATACTAAGTGTGTGTGTGTGTGTATGTATATATATATATATATATATATATATATATATCAGTGTACTTGAAGTCATTATTTGGTCTTTACATATATTTTACGAGTTATTCAGAGATCTAGTTAATGCTTTATTTTTATTGTTTTGATTTGTAAATTTATAATATAAATGTGTAACGGGTTATATCTACACGAAAAGATGATATATAAACAAGTTATTCATCATATAATGCAAGCTTGCTCGTGCCTTGCACGGGTACCATGCATACTTGTACATTATAATATAAATAATCCTTTTTTTTTATTCAGTTGAACCGAATGAATCAAATTGTGCTTTTAATTATAGTTTTCTTCTAAATTTATATTAAATAAGTTCAAATTATATTTTTTGATATGAAATAAAAGTATATAATAAATGAATCTTTATTTTATCTAATTAAATCTTAAAAGAAGCATAAAAAATTAAACTCATTTATGCATATTTAGTTTTATGTATGGTAATTTTATTTATTTATTTATTATTATTTATTTATTTATTTTTTTGCTAGTTTTGAACAGAATTTAACATTCTTGCCGATCCCAAGACCTCCTCATGCACCTAAGCCTTAGAGTAGTTTTTTTACCATTAAGCCATGAGAGGCTTGGTGATTTTAGATTCTTAATAACAAATAAATATGTGTATCTACTTATTGCATAACATGTAAAAATGACTTTTGTTCATTTTAAAATATTAATTAAGCATAATTTCAAATTCCTATTGTAGAACAATACAAATTAATATATATACTGTAGACACCCAAAATTTGCACTTCGTATACTAACCCTGGCAGGAGGGCAAAATCGTCAATTAACCCAGCCTGCGAGAACGAATGGTGGACATAGGTACCAACGCTCAGAGCCACCGCAACGGCGTGTGATCAAAGTCGACACGACAACGATCAAACCAGAATGATATGGCACGTTTCCCAGCGGTTCCCGGACAGCAAAATACGAGCCTCTCAACGAAAACCAACGGTATGACACGAGAATCGAGGTGCGGCCCGAAAATCGAGAAAATTAGCCCACCCAGCCGCGGATTGATCTGCGGCCAATGATTAAAATAATTGAAGTGCGCGGCGGGCGCGGGGAAACCGAGGCCAGCCGCAGATCAATCTGCGGCCAACCGCAGATCAATCTGCGGCCAGCCGCAGATCAATCTGCGACTGCCCTTGGCCAGCTTATTTCAGCTCATTCCTTCATTCAGCATAGAGAAGGTTGAACAGCAGCGGAAGGGGGAAGAAAAATAGGGAGAAACAGCAGCGGGAGAAGAGAGAAAAGAGAGAAAAAAGAGAGGAATTATACTCTTTTGATTAGTGTCGCCGCCGGGTGCTCTCGCTTCTCGTCTTTTCCAATTTTAGCCTTTTTGATTTAGATGGCGTTTGGAAAAGGTCGGCATTGATGTCGACGGGGTTTTGAATGGATCGTTTTTATGATGAGCCAATAGTTACCAGAGTCGCCTAGTTGGTATACTTTGAAATGGATGTACTCAACTCATCCGGAATTTTCGTGTTTTATAAATCCGCTGGCTAATATGTGACTCCGAATTAATTGGTATGCCGAATTGAGATTCATAGAGTTCGGGGGCTTGTTTAAGTGAGGGGAAGGTGTTAGGCACCCCTCGACTTCCGATGAAACACGGTTACCGCAATCTTGATGCTTCTCCTATCCTTTAAATTCATGAAATGTGTGTTGTGGGGTGTGTCTTTGTTGTTTGAGTGTGTGTGTGCTTATGTGAATGTTGTGGTGAGTTTGTATGAAAGAATTCATTGTGGATTTTTAGGGAAAGTCGTGCTTCAATTTCGAAGAGATGCTTTGGAATGTCCTTTCGGTTATACACGCGAATGCTTAATTCTTTATGTAAAAAGGTTTGATTTTAATTATCAAAACTATGAGATTTTCTGTTTAAGTGTCGTTTTAACAAAAACAAGAGTTTTACACCTTCGTCAAAATTGGAATCGGAGATCTATACGTTGCTTTCATAAAATGATGGGCAATTTCTAGGATCTCTTTTACCCTATGGCACAAAGATTTAATAAAACGTCACTTTATTTATAAAATCATTTCGTGTGTTGTTTTGGAAAACGATTTTTTTTCTTTAGCTTTCTCGTTAGCATATGAATCAGACTTTTCTTTAACGGTTCTCAAATTTTAACCTCATGATTCTTAATATCCTTACACTGAATTGATTTTATGAAAATCTTATCATTTAGCTGTGAAATCAATTTCGTTTTGTCATAATTCAAATCGAGCATAAACAAGACGTCGGGCTATTCTATGGGCATGTAAGCCATCAAAATTATCCCGAAACGCCAACAATCACAAATTTACACTATTTCGGGGCCTTAAGCACGATTCTCGCCTTAACGTCGTTTTAAGCCCAAACGATTACATATTTACAATGAGAACTACGTCATCTCTACTTCTTACATCAAGATATGTCCATTTTTTCCATAAATTTTCGGATCGGGGACACCGGGGGTCGCTTTCCTAGGCTCACAACCAAGTATTCCACACATCTAAACAAATCGGATATTACAAGAAGATAAACCTAACCCGGATAAAATTCTAACTATACCAAGACATCTTAAAATTACGATTTAAAGGAATTGTTATCGAATATCTCACCTTAAAACAATCCAAGAAATTAATGAACGAATATCATCGATTTATTAGGAGGAGTTTAATTTTCTTTTTTTTTTTTTTCCTTTTTTTTCCCCTTCCCTGGATGGAAAACTTCACTCATAATCCTCTAATTCATTGTTCAACAAGATACATGAAAATTATATCTAATTTACACAAAATCAATAGGACATAGAAAGTGCTAGAACAAATAGAAATTTTCACCCTTGCAAATGATCTAAACAAATGGATGTGAACTTGTGTATTTGGCTAGGATATAAATGATGTATTTGATACAATCAAAATTAAAAGGATTGAATTCTCTATTTTTTCTCACCTTTCTCTCCTATTGTTTGTAGCAAAATCTCACTATTTTCTCTCTATTTCCGTGCTCTTTTGCTGCTGGAATTTCCTTCTTCTTCCCAATACTTTCAAATTTGCGAAACCTCCTGTATGCTGCCGAAGCTGGCCTTAAATAGGTTGGCCAAAGCGAGCCGGAGATCTAATTGCGGCTTGGCCGCAGATAGATCTGCGGCTGGCCAGCTGGCACGCCTCCCATCGCACTCAGTCTGTGGGTAGTGCTGATTTCCCGGTTTTCGTGCTGGCGCACCCACTTGGGCCGCAGATCTATCCGCAGACGCTGGCGGGCTTGACTTTCTCGATTTCCGTTGCCACGCTTCGATTTTCGTACCGCAACGTCGGGTTTTTCGGCTGATAGGCTCGTGCTTTACAGTCCGAGAATCATTGAGAAGCGGCGCCACACCTTCGGGGAATGCCAAATTCGGATAGCCCTGGCTATCATGTCGATTTCCGACTGCAAATTATCATTGGTGGCGTCGAGTGTCCGTACTTTTCCTATCTTTTGCTCTCGCAGGCCGATCCATTTGACGAATTTGCCCTCATGTCAAAGGTTAGTATACGAAGTGCAAAATTTGGGTTGTCTACAGCTGCGCCCTCTTTATCCATGGTTATGAAATGTTAAATGAAAGAAACAGGGATAAAGGACAAGACACTCGACTGCGATGAATGACAGTTGCATAAGAATTGACAATACATAAATGAATGACAGTGCATAAGAATTGGACAATACATACATGATGCAAACACATATGATTTTATGATGCAACACAAGATGTAATGCATGCAAAAAAACATCCGCAAGAGTGTCGATTGTTTTAACCCCTTGACCGTGTTTGTTAGTCGTTGGGTTCACCCTCTCAATCTATCGTCTCGTTCGGGGCCGGGTATCGTCGCTGGTCACCCATCTCGTAACCCCCGGTCTATCGTCACCGGTTTGGTTATCTTGTCGGAGCCGGTTTTTCGTCGCCGGACATCCATCTCATGATCGCCGGTTATCGTCGCCGGTCGATCGTCCTCGTCTGGGGGCCGGGTTAGGGTATCGTCGCCGGTCGCTCGTTCTCGCGATCACCTTATCCCATCGCTAATTGTCATCAAAGGACGTTATCCTCCTGACTATTTTGAGAGGCATCCTTGGAGTTCCGTCCTTGCAACATCGTTCATTGGCCGCCATCTGCTTTGGACTCTGATAGGACTAGGACCTTGACACCTAAACCTGCTCGATTTTTTTTTTCATTTTCATGGATCACAGACAGAATTATCATCTATTCATGCGTGTCCTGTGACACAACATGTAAATTGAGTAAAAAATGACCCCTGTACAGTCTTTTGATTTACTGTTTCTACAGATGTTCATCACTTGTAGTGGTTCGCTTGGATGCCTTCCCAGGTGACTCACCTCCTTGTGGTGGTTTGTTCGGATCTCAGCCCTTCCCAGGGTGCTCACCATCTTGTCGTGGTTTGCTTGGATGCCTTCCCAGGTTTGCTCACCAACTTGTCGTGGTCTTGCTTGGATATCAGCCCTTCCCAGGGTTGTCACCATCTTGTCGTGGTTTGCTTGGTTGCCTTCCCAGGTTGCTCACCAAAACTTGTCGTGGTTTGCTTGGATATCAGCCCTTCCCAGGGGTGCTCACCATCTTGTCGTGGGTTTGCTTGGATGCCTTCCCAGGTTGATTCACCAACTTGTCGTGGTTTGCTTGGATATCAGCCCTTCCCAGGGGTGCTCACCATCTTGTCTTGGTGGTTTGCTTGGATGCGCTTCCCAGGTTTGCTCACACAACTTGGTGTGCGTTTGCTTGGATATCAGCCCTTCCCAGGGGTGCTCCACCATCTTGTCGTGGTTTGCTTGGATCTCAGCCCTTCCCAGGGTTTGTTGTTTTTTGTCTTTTTTCTTTTGTGGATTATCAGCCCTTCCCAGTGGGTGCTCACCATCTTGTTGTGGTTCGCGTGGATCTCAGCCCTTCCCAGGGTTTGTTATTTTTTGTCTTTTTTTCTTTTTGTCGTGGATATCAGCCCTTCCCAGGGGTGCTCTCCATCTTGTTGTGGTTCAGCCACTGGGATCTGCTGCCCTTCCGAGGGTTTGTTATTTTTTGTCTTTTTTTCTTTTTGATGTGGATATCAGCCCTTCCCAGGGTGCTAACCATCTTGTTGTGGTTCGCGTGGATCTCAGCCCTTCCCAGGGTATTGTTAGTTTTTGTCTTTTTTCTTTTTGTGTGGATATCAGCCCTTCCCAGGGGTGCTACACCATCTTGTTGTGGTTCGCATGGATCTCAGCCCTTCCTAGGGTGCTCACCAACTTGTCCGTGGGTTGCTTGGATATCAGCCCTTCCCAGGGTCAATTTGGCAGGCCTTTTCCGCTGCTTTGTTCAGATTCATAGTCGGGTGAAGTGAGAGATTTTGCCCAATTCGGACATGCTGCTAATGTGCAATGGTTGCACCGAGACTTTGCCATGGTTGGTTTGAGTCAGTTTGGAGTATTTGATGTCTCTTGAGTGATTTTCACTGATGACACCGCCCCAGAGGTTATTTATTCCCCCCCCCAGTCTACGGTTATGTCCTCCAGATTTCCATCTCAGCGTGGACATTTTTTTTTGCCCCTAGTGAGGTCGCTTGAGGGATGGCCTGGATCCGACTGGCCCTATGATTACTACCGTTAGACGAGCCATTTCTTTATTGGATCGTTATCGACAT